>JAEQBH010002355.1:0-600000 GCA_016808115.1 Tetrastigma voinierianum | reverse complement strand
TGTGGAATTTCAAGTCCACGCACGCTTGTTGTGGAAACTCGATATTTCATTGATATATCGATATTTTTCGATATATCGCCGAAATATAGACGATTTTCCCGATATTTTCTCGATATTTGCTTCAACCGACTTTCGGTTTCCAATATCGTGTCGGTAGCCATTGATATCCGATATATCGGCCGATATATTCGATATTTTGAGGATACAAAATGTGTGGTTAATTTTTCTCCAAATGGTTGTGAAGATTTTGAGGAATAATAATCTTCATATTTCATTAAATCAGTTGAAGAATATTACATCATTATATACATGATCCTCATGACTAAAATGGTAACAGACAAGGAAGGAAAAATCACATAATCATAACAGCCGTATAGGCAAAACAAGATTAGGAAAATCTGGATTCTCCAAATAGGAAAATTTGAATTATCTAACCCTCTTATTTCCTTACATAAATAAACATAGAATAATTATAAATAAGGTAACTATGAGGGAAAATCAACATTCCCCCCCTCAAGTTGGGTTGTACAAATTGTACATGCCCAACTTGTTACACTGTTGCTCAAAGTTCAGTCTATGTAAAGCCTTTGTCAGGATGTTTGCAAATTGCTCTTGAGTGAGAGTATGGACCAATTGCACCTCGAGTTCCCAATCTTCCTTGCTATAAAATGGCAATCAATCTCCACATGTTTAGTTCCGTCATGGATCCTTTGCAATGCTAATAGTGGCTTGATTATCGCACTTAAGCTTTATTGACTTCTCAAACTTCATTCCTAACTCAGTTAAAACCCGTCTAATCCATATTCCTTGACAAATTTCTATTGTTAAGGCTCTTAGTTCTACCTCGAAACTGATTCTAGAAACTACAAATTGTTTTTTACTCCTCCATGTTACAAGATTTCCCTAGACTAATGAATGATACCATGGTTGACGCTTTGTTTATCTCTGAGCTTCCTGATCTGCATAGATTACTAAAACCACTGTCTCTACCTCTTTCTTCTTGAACAACCTCTTCTCAGAATTAATCTTTGAGTATGAGAGTCGTCATACCTTCCATGTGCTCCTCTATTGGGTGGTTCATAAACTGACTTATGACACTTACTGTAAAGCCAATGTCAGGCCAAGTATGGGTTAGATAAATGAGTCTCCCAACTAAACGTTGATACCGTCCTTTGTCTACTAGAACTCTTTCCTCTTCACGCCCTAACTTCCTTTTAGAGTCCACATGGGTGCTTGTAAGTTTACACCCTAGCATACTAGTCTCTTTGAGTAAATCTAGAGTATATTTACGTTGAGAGACAAATATTCCCCTTTTTGATCGAGCCACTTCCATGCTAAGAAAATAGCGTAGAGGACCAAGGTCTTTTACTTCAAATTCTTTTGCCAAGGATCGTTTAATCTTCAATAACTCTTCCTCATAATCTCCAGTTAGAATGATGTCATCAACATACAAAATGAAGATGGCTAATTTATTCTCGGGAGACCGCTTCACAATGAGTGTATGATCTGCTTGACATTGAATAAATCCATGTTCCTTTACTGATCATGAGAACCTACCAAACCACACTCTAGGAGATGGTTTAAGTCCATATAAAGACTTCAATAATTTCCATACCTTATCATTGTCATTGCTTATTTGTAGACCCAAAGGAATTTTTATGCAACCTACCAAACCACACTCTAGGAGATGGTTTAAGTCCATATAAAGACATCAATAATTTCCATACCTTATCATTGTCATTGCTTATTTGTAGACCCAAAGGAATTTTTATGCAGACTTCCTCTTCAAGATCTCCATTAAGAAAGGCGTTCTTTATATCAAGCTGATGAAGTGGCCAGTCCAAGTTCGCTGTTAATGAGAGAAGTATTCGAATGGTGTTAAGCTTTGCAACTGGAGAAAAAGTCTCTTGGTAATCAACACCATATGGCCGAGTAAAGCCCCTTGCTACTAATCGAGCCTTAAGCCTTTTGATGCTCCCATTAGCCTTATGTTTCATAGCAAAGACCCATTTACAACTTATTGTTTTCTTTCACGGAGAGAGTTATTGATAATCCATCATAGGTCTTCTTGAGGCCATGATCTCTCCTCTTGAACAGCCTTTTTCCAACATGGATGAATCAAAGCCTCTTGAATGTTTGCTAGGATTTGAAAATTATCCAGCCTTGAGATGAAAGCTCGATAAGGCTTAGAGAGGTTGCATATGATATAAAATTCCTAATCGGATGTTGAGTACAAGTTCGTGTACCTTTCTTGAGCAGCCAGACATTCCAAATACATCATGTTGAATCTCTTCTGACCCTTTTTGTTCTAGCTCATTTTTCCCTCCTATGCTAGTTCCTGCAGTCATTGGGTTTGATTCAGATTCTTGAATAGTGCAGACTTGTGCAAGGTTTTTTATTCTCCCTTGTATACTTTTCTCCTAGCGTATACTTGAACTTTTCTAGTTTCTGAACTAGGATTAGATATACTCGAAGAAGGAATATTGGGCTCGGATGAGTGAGAATTAGAAATAGGAATAGATGCACAAAGTGGACTTAGTTGCAATTTTATGGATAATAAACTCGAGTTGGACATAGGGCTAGACTCAAGAGCTTGTGGTTGTTCTAGCAAGGAACCTCCACTCCAAAGCTGAAGTTCTTTTTTATTTTGAATTTTAGATTTGGTAAAATATGGATTTTGTTCAAAGAATGTCACATCCATTGTTTCAAATACCCTCTGTGTGTTGGAACAAAAACACTTGTACCCTTTCTTATTTGTAGAGTAACCAATGAAGACACATTTTATGGATTGTAGATCAAGTTTACTGCTGTTTTGAGGATACATGTAGTGACCCCCAAACTGGCTCGACCCGGTTGGCGGATCCGAACCGAAACCCGGGGACATCCGACCGAAGCCATTTATCAAATACATTTCGTTCTCAAATCTTTGCGGAAGTGATTTAAATTTGGGGCAAGCCCATAAACATTTACAAATTCAAAAGTACCGTCATTATAAAGGCATATCAGACCTTTTCAAATGATTTACAAAATAGTATTGAGTTCAAATTGTTTTACAAAATATCTCAATATTCAAAAGAAAACATGGGTGAATGCATGTGCCGGGTATACTCATGATTCTTTCTCTATATTCGGCTCCTCAATCTTGCGTCCTTTTTCAATCACTGCCTATCACTTGGTACCTGCGCATTGGTAAAAACAATACGCTAAGCATTTTCGTGCTTAGTGGTTCTATACAATTCCATTCTTGATTTCGATTTGTGTGAATCATAAGTTTTAATAAACCAAACTTTCAAATCTTTTGGATGATCAATGTCAATACAATACATATACTTATTTCATATACAATCATTTATGGTTATTGATCATCCCAATATACACTTTCGTATGCAATAAATCATTTATAACCAATTCATGCATTTCACAATGCAATTTTCATTTCAATTACAAGCATGTTTTTCAATTCCAAATTATCAATTTAATTATGCCCATAGCAATTTAACCTATGTTTTAAATTATAAAGGATATTGGAGTCAAACACAGTCTCGTTAGGTTGCAAGCTAAATTTATAAAAGCGTTTTATAACACGTCACGGTCCTATTTGAGAACATTGACTAGTTATTAAAAATCAATTCGTGAACACTCTTGCCCGTCACGGTCCCGTGATTTTCTGTGAGTGGTGTGCAGTCAATACAATTGTTGTGTCTTGCTAATTTGACCCTTATTGGTATACCAATCTATCATATCTGAACTAAACGGTTAACATTCTATCAAAGGGCATTCAAATACTTTATAGCAATCTGTTACCAATATGTACATACGTATAAGCAGGTTCATTTTTCAATACTCCTTTATAGAAGTTTTCATATGCAAACATTTCACAATCAATTCCTCAATCAATTAAACAAATCAACATAACTTTGTTATACGTTTAGAACAAATATTTTAAATCTTGAAGCTTGAGAAGGAAGATAGAACAAACCATTCTTTCTCTTTCTCTTTCTCTTTTAGCTTTCAATCTGTGGTCTAGTTAGGTGATCCTCATTTGCCCCCAACCAAATCACACAAATCGCGTTGTAACTAACAACACTCGCATGAATATCGGCTTCACGAGGCGGCGAGGTACGGTGCGTTTTTCACTTAGTCTCATTCTTATTTGAACCCCAATTAATTATTTCTTAGGGTCTTTAAACAATTGGTGTATGAATATGGGACTTAACGGTGCAAAAATATTCAAAAATAGTGTTCTCGAGAAGCGGTGTACGATGCCTTTAGTGATGCCGGTCTGCGATCCGCCAGCACGGCTTGATGGGTATCAGTCTTACTCTTTGGAGAAAAAAAACTGGCTGCTGATAAGAAAAAATGTCACGACAAAGTAAAACAATGTCCAGACAAAGCAAAAAAAAAAAAAAAAAGTGCGACAAAGGCAAAAATTGTGCGAAATATTGATGTTGCGACTGAAATCTTGATATTTGCGACTCAAAATTACCTAAATATCATGATATAATAAAAAATGTTGCGACAAGAAAAAAACTGTGACAGTCGACCTTAACAAGGCTAGAGTGCTAATTTGTGACTGCAAAATCGCGTGTCGCGACTCCAAAATGCTGATATCACGACTCAAATGTTGGAAAAAACCAAAAAAGCCTGAAAATTGATATTTTGCCCTGTTTTCAAGCCCATTTTCACTAGAGGACTATAAATACTAATTTTTTAGATTTTTAGGGTAACAAAAAACGGGGAGGAGAGAGAAAATCTCTCATGAGGGTTTCTCTCTCTTAAAACCTACCCATTTTTTTAGTTTAGCTTAGGACTTTGATTTCTAGTAGATCTTAGAGTAGTTTGAGAGCAATTTTTTATTTGTATTGAAGAGATTTCGGTCATTTGTCTTAGAGATTCGATTTATTTGCGACCAGAGACGAAGATTAGGCTCAAATCACAGATTTTCTCTCACTCCTTGTCTCTTGATTTCTTTCTTCATTTTCTTACTTGTAGTTTGATTTTTGATGATTGGAATCCAATAATGGAACATTAAACACCCTCTAGGGGTGGAGATTAATTGTTGAACATTTAGATTTGCAGATTCTCAGTTATTTTATGGGTTTGAAGACTAGTTTTATATAAATGGTACTGTTCATATAATGAACCTTTCTTAATATTAGTAGCTTGTACCCACAAAAGGGTTGTATCTTGCTCTGATTTCTAGGAGGCCTTCGGTGACAACGTGTAACGGCTTGAAATATGCCACTAGTCGTTTTCGACATGTTTGGAATTATTTGTAAGCATAATTTGAATGTTTCGTGATTTAATTACTTGGCTGTAAAGTGAAACCAAAATTGTACAATACTTAAGGACATAATTGTAATTTGTAAAAGGGGGCCAAAGATATGAATTGATAAGATTAGAGGCCAAAGTGGAAATAGCATAAGTTGATTTGCAAAAATAAGGAAAGTGGAGGACTAAAAGGCAATTAAAGAGACTTAACCCAAAAATGGGTTTTATTTGACTTGGCTAAACATGGCCTTAACTCACAAATTGGATTTAAGACCAAATTTGGTCTCAATTTGGGGGAGAAAAACAGCGGAGAAGAAAGGAAGAAGAAGAAGGAAGAAGAAGAAGCCAAATTAAGGTATAGAACTATGAATATGAGTATGGATCTTTGGATTTTTGTTTGGAAATCATGAATTTTGTATGAGATCATGTGTATTTGTACCATGGTAGGGATGTCTATGGTTTTCAAACCTAGGGTTTTGATAGGATTTCATCCCAATCATAGATTTCTTGAAAGTAGGATTGGTAAAACCCTAAATGGTCTGAAAAGGCATGGAATCCTCCGTTGAGGGTTGGATTCATGGTTTAATTTCATGTAATTGAGTTAGGGTTTAGAAACCGAGCCTAGCTAATCTTTATGGTTGGTGTATGCATGGGTTATGACCCATTATAGATTTGTTTTGGGGAGGAATTCATGATGGGTTTTGGAGTAAGATAAGTATTAAAAGGATTTGAGTAAAATTAGAGATTCTGAGATGAATTTGGAGTGGTTTTGATGTGTATATGGAGTATTGAGTTGATTTGGTATCAACATATGGAAAAATGGAAGAAAAACACATTTTGGAGTAAATTTCGGTAGTGCCAAGTCACCAGAACGAACGATATCGGTCTGAAGTAAGTGCTCTGTTTTCTATTTTGACCAGTGTTCGTATTTTGGCCATAACTTGGTCATTTCTTATCCGATTTAGTGATTCAAGTTCTTTGGTTAAAAATAAATTCAAGGAGAACCAAAATCCACGGAAATAGGTACGTAGGTCGATTCCTATGTGGCCCAAAAATTCACTCAAAGTGGTATGTTTGACCATTTCAGCCATGGGTTTTTGACCATAGAATAGTCCCGGTTGTTTAGGACATAACGAGGTTTCGATTATATAGATTTGGGTGATTCAGGTTGGAGGGGAGAACCCACGGCATAGCTTGAAAGGAGTACAAAGAACCAGTGTCAAATATGGAGTCAAGACAACTTTGGAAAATGTTATTTCAAACTGTTCGGAGTGTAAAGCAGGCCAGAATTGACTAGTTTGGCATGAAAATGCCATAACTTTGGATTTTGGATGATCCAATTTAAGATGATTAATTTCTAAGTAAAATAGATTCATAGAGACGAGAATACATGAATGATGTGTGAATACATAGGCATCATCTTGTACAAGTATATGAATGCTGCATATGTAATAAATATAAGGAAAATATAGGAATGCAATATGTATAGCGTGTTCATGAAACATGAATATGTAGAGATGAGATATGAAAATATTTGAAACATGAACACGGGCATGAACATGAAAAGCAATATGGCATGAACAGAGCGTGATAAAGATAGGTTATGAGTTAAGACATATGATAGTATGACTACCTAGGAGTACGAAAAACTGAATGAGTGGGCGTTTACGATCGGGGCCGGCACTCGGGTGTCAGCGCATGACACTCCACATTAGTGCCCGGTACTCCCCCGGTGGAGTACTACGGCATACGCTCCGGTGCGGTACTCACGATTAGTGCTACGACACTTTTTTGTTGATTAGCGGCACTCACGCTGTGCCCGGCACTCTGCTTTGTCTCACGGCACTTGTCGCGCGATACAACCGGGTACTTGTTGTGCTGCGTCCTACTCCATTTCTTATGATTGATGCAGGTAGTTAAAAGCGGATATATGATAAGACTCTGAATAAGAGGCAAATTAAAGATGCAGATGTACCTACGGGTACTTACGTATTTGATGCAGCCAGTACCTATGGGTACTTTTACGGGCATACTGCCCGTATCGGTAAAATAAGTATAAGTTACGTAATATAAGTATAAGTCGATGGTGATGAGCTTAAAGTCATCCATTTTCGTCCATTTTGATTGATTTCTATCTAAGGGCGAGTTTATATGCGAAATGGAATAACTCACCAAGCTTGCTATACGGCGGGAAATTCAAGAAGAAAGAGGATATTGTAGTAGAAGGAGCGAAAGTGGTGAGTAGGAATGACACGGTAGTTTGAATGATGTATCATGTGGGAGAGGTGCACGAGGAAGAAAGGACTTGATGTCGCGACGCCTTGTGATGTGAAGGGAATCACATCAAGGTCGCGACCCGCAATCGGTCGCGTCTTAAAACGATTAGAGAGAAATGAATGAGTAGGTCGCAACGAAACTCCAAGTCGGGCAACCATAAATTAATGAAGACAAGACATGATGTGCGACACCCATTTAGGGGTTTTTCGACCAATTGAAGGCCGGCGACTGGGCACTAGAATCCGACATAAGATTTTCAAGAGCTGAACATCGGAAGTCGCGACATTTAAGAAAGAGTCGCGACATCAACTGAATCGGAATTGTTCCTAGAGTGGGTGCTCCCGGGACACACAACAACTTTAAGGGAATTAAGGTCGCGACGTCATTTAGAGGTCGCGACCAGAAGATGAACCTTCTTTAGGAAGAATGGATGAGTGATTAGACAAGCGATGTCGCGACCAAATAAAAACCTGGCATTATCTTGAGTAATGAAGTTGTAACAAGAATCGAAGATCGCGACATACAGGAAGAGTAAGGGATTGCTAAAGACTGATCGCGACCAAATATAAAACTTCTGTGACAAATGCTTGAGCAATCGATGTCGATAAAGAATCGAGTCGCGACATTAACAACCAAATGGGTAGGTTAATCGAAATCCACAAGGAGGCGCATCAAAGTTAAGGTTTAGCAGAGCCCTATAAATAGAGTACATCAGGAAAGTAGCTCTTGGCGGCTCATAACGAGAGATCTGGGTAGCCTAAGGCTCATATATTTTAATTTTCTTTTTCTTTGTTTTGTTGTTATTTTAGATTAGATTAGATTGTTATTACTTTCAAATTTTGGATTTGGACGTTAGCTGTTAAAGTAGAAGCTGAATGCAGAATTCTATTTCTTTTTCAAATTCTTGCTGGATGGAAATGCAGATTCGAGACAAATTTGGAATTGATTTCCCGATGTTCGATCTATAGTGGTTCTCTTAATCAAAAAGCCATTGTAGGGTGTAATAAAGTAATTTAGAAACCCACGACTTCCATTGAATAGACTCACATTGTTGAATTTATCTTTCTGTAGGGGGTATCGAAGTTCTTGAACTTGAGTTTATAAATCTCACTCGCCCAGTTACGAATATTACATGTCTGATCCCAATATCGAGTGTCTTATACTGCTGATGAGTTGTTTCATGCTCACGATTTCGGGAGGCTCTCACGAGTGACCACCAGAGAAGGCATTCTGAGGTAGTGAACAATTTCTCAAAAGGTATGAACTGATATTGGAATCTAATGAGCTAATGAATGTAAGTCGATAAATGCGTCTTCTCACTTGAAATGTCCGAGATTAAGTTGAATGACTTATCAATTTAAAAAAGGAGTTCACCGATTCGAAACCGATAAGTTCATCAGGTGGTAGCAATCATCTAATCCAAGGAAAGGATGAAATTTGTTCCAATTTTGAGGAAGAGGAACCAGTAAAGTGTAAACCCATGCTTTACCTATGTCTTAGGAGCTAAGGTTTGCAATCCAGTATTGGGTATAAAGTATTGAAAAAGAAAAATACTAGAACAAGGCTATCCAGATTAAAAGTAGTTATCTAATCCTCTGTCTTCGACAGAAGCAGTGAAGATTAGGTGATGAACAGTCTTAGTAAGGAGAGATCCAACTGCACTACCCTATTCCTTGGACAGGTTTTAAATCTGTGGTTCATGAAGCAAAGTTACAAAGTAGTCTGCAGGAATTGATGTTTCACAATAGCAGTATTTTCAATGCTCCCTTTAAAAGATAACTGATCAGTCTAAATTTGTTATTTTAGATTTTCAGTTTTAATTCATTTTGTTATTAAATCACTTTTCTTAGTTTTTATTATTTAAAGGTTTGCTAAGAATATTTCAATTGCCTATCAAAGTCGAATAATTATAGAGGTTCGGAGTAGTCGGGGTAGTTGATTGAATTCTTGAGATCTCTATGGGAACGATATACGGACTTAAATCAATTTACTACTTGTTAAACTGTACACTTGCGACATCTACGGATCAAAACCCGAGAAAGAAAATGATTTACTCTTAAAGGAAACAGCTTTTAATCAGTATAATAGATAAGGAACACAACAAACAAGTTTCATGGCATTATTGCTGGGGATTAGATAATAGTCCTTGGGTAATAACGCTATAAATTTGTATAGGTATTTTGGTTGTTCACCTCTTTCTGTGATGGACCAATGAGATAGGATAAAAGAATGCATCGGTTGGATAAAAGAATGCACTCTGCAAATGAGATAGGAGCAGTGGAAAGAGAAGGAAGAGTAAATAATCTTTGAGGCGCGAAGGGTTCCTATGCGTCTGGAGGCTAACTATTTGAGCGAGCCTGAGCATATCATTTCAAGCCTAACCCTGACCTCTTAGGCGAATTTATACCCAAGCATTAAGGAACCATGAGAGGTGAACAACCAAAATACATATACAAATTTATAGCGTTATTACCAGACAATATGTCGACAATATGCCATGAAAACTGTTTGTGTATTCTATCTATTATCTTGATTAGCCTTTCCCTAATCATTTTCTTTTTTGTTTGATCCGAGATCTTTACTATGTCTGAATCGAGCACAAGTAATAAGTGATTCTATCGGTATCGATTCCACGAGATCTGAGAGTACCGTCAGCTACCTCACTAGAATTACCTGTATTTTGGCACAATATTTGAATAACCCAGCAAACTTCTTAAATATAATAAAAACTGAAAAGTAATTTAATAACAAAATACTAAGAAAAGTGATTTAATAATAACAAAATGAATTAAATGAAAATCTAAAATAACAAATTTAAATGATGAGTTTATCTTTAAAGGAGCATTAGAAAATGCTATTGTGAAACATCAGATTCTTTGTGAGCTACTATGTAACTTTTAGCCATGAACCACGGATTTAAAACATGTCAGGAATAGGGTAGTGCGGTTGGATCTCCTTACGGCAGCGTTCATCATCTAATCTTCCACGATTCTTTGACGGAGGATTAGATAACTACTTTTAATGCAGGTTGCCTTGTTACGGATATTTTTCTTTTCCAACTCTTCTTACGAGCATGAGCTATAAACTAGCTCCTAAGGCTCATCGGTACAGCATGGGTTCTTTGTTTCTCTTCTGAATGAGTCATCCTTCCTCGTGGAATCGCGCTGCTGCGGGTTGGCTCTTGTTCGAGTGAATTGACTCTGCTAGAATGATAAGTCATTCAGCTGTCTCGATTTCAGAAAACGATTTATCGACATATTCCGCAGGCTCAGATCTCATTATCTGTTACATACCTTTGAGAAAGTCGCTACTCTCGGGGAGTGCCTTCTGCAATGTCTTCAACCTCTGATCGGCTTTGGCTAATCTATTACTGAAGTATAAGTTCAGCGATATTGAGATCATACAGTATTCGGAGAACGATAATGGTATAAGCGAAGTTGACAACTGGGCATTTCTGCGGAAAATATTCTAACAACAGAGTCTGCCGATGAGCTGAGGACTCACAGGTACTTTTGTGCGCCTGCAATAACGTCAGAAGAATTTCACTATGGAATGGGACAGCTGATCGAGAATTCAGAACGTGGAGATGCAAGCAGCCTTGGAATGTTGAAATAGAGGTGACTCTGCTTTAACGACCTTCAGAAAAATGGCAATCTCAATCCTGATCACAAAATAACAACAAAATACAAAAAAAAAACTCATGAGCCCCTTGAGCTGCCAGGATCTCATTATGAGCGCGAAGTACGCTTTCGCCGATGGCATTGCTATTTATAGGGTTTTGAAGTTGGGCTAACTGATCGCCTCCTTGTGGATTTCAGATTGCGGCCCATTTGGTTGTTAATGTCGCGACCTCGATTCTTTGTCGCGACATCAGTTGTCTAAGCATTTGTCGCGGCTGTCGCGACTTGCCTTTATCTGGCTGCCTGTTGCGACCTCGATTGCTGTCGCGACCTCGGTGCACGATACGTCGCCAGCTTTATTTAGTCATTTACATCAGGTGTCTAATCACTATTCCATTCTTCCCGAAGAAGGTTCATCTTCGCGACACTCTAGTAACGTCGCGCTCTCCCTTACCGATACCTCTGATTAGTCGTGTTGATGTCGCGACCTCTTCACAAATATCGACCGATGTCTCTTGAAAATGCGATCAATAAATGACCGTGCGCTTTCGATCAACGCTAATCGCGACTGCTAATGGGCCGGCGACCCTCATGCATTCTTCGTGAGTATGATTTGGAGTTTACATTGCATTCATACGCGGCTTCAGTAACACCATGTCATTTGGAGTTTTGTGGTTGCGACCTTGATGTGATTCTTCGTTCTTTGTCGAGGCGTCGCGACATCAGGTCGCTTTCTTCATTGCACCTCTCTGTTGCGACATCATTATTGATCGTGTCATTTCATAACCGGCCACTTTGCTCCTTCTCTTTGCAATATCCTCTTTCTGCCCAAGATTTCCTGTATGTGAGTTTGGTGAGGATTATTCCCTGACTACATATCATCAGTCCCTTTTTAGATAAATCAATGGATGACACTAAACTCATCCACTCCCAAAAACTTAAATTTTGCTTGTCACAGGGCAAAGAAAGAAAGATTTGTTTGTCCTCAGACAAAGGACATTTACGTTTTTGTTTGCGGTTGCAACCAATTTAATTGAAAGACTAGAATTGCATTCTTTTAAGTATATCTGAAACTGGAAGAGTCTAGATGAAGGTTAGTCTCTCGATCCGATTGTACCAAAACTAAAATTTTGAATTTGTTTTATGACGATATAGTAGTTGATCTCTTTGAAAAGTAGGTTGGTCTTCTTCACTCTTTTTCTTAGTGAGTCGATTAACCTCTGAGGTCCTTCACAGTTTGCAGTCCTTTCAAGTTTCCCAAATTCCATATAACTTGTTGTTCATATTGATCTCCACTAATGTGAGTAATTCCAACCTTGAGATCAATAAGGTCTTTTAGGTTTGCTTAAATGTCCAGGCGGGTCTTTGGTGGGTGGATGGAACTTTTTATGTTAGATTACCCGGACCTCCTTTCTTGCCCTTCTTTGCCCTTCCTTGCCGATTTCTTTGAGTGATTCCCCCGAACTTCATCTTTGGGGTGTCTTCTTGATTTGTTTTAAAATTGTTCATTCCCATTTCTCATTGTACTTCTGCTTTGTTGGAACTTTTCTCTGTCACCATTCGGAATAGTGCAATGTTGTCTTTGACTTTAACACTCTTAGCGAACTTTGGGTTTAGTGTTTCCCATACCGATTGGCATTAGGGTACTAGGTGTTGAAACACCCCTAAGAACTTAATTGTTCAAGAGAGTTAGGCCACAAGACAAAACTTCTTCCTTTAAGCTTTCTTTTCTATTGCATCTTCTTGCTTTAGATCTTTCTCTCTTCACCCCTTTCTGTATTTTCTTCTTTAGTTCCAAAAAAAAATACCTCCCCCAGGCTATCTCTTCCTCCTTCTTTGAATTTTGGGTAATAAGAGGTTCTTTACTGGAGGATTAATTATCTAGGATGGCTTGGGATTTCCAATGGCTTGTTTTGAAGATAAGGATTGTTTTGGCTCAAATTTAGGAACTAAGGTTTATGCAGAAGCATATAAATAAGGGTGGCTAGAATGGCTCGAGCGCGAGGATAGCTGCATCATTTCTTGTTAGTTGTATCACCTAGGATTTCGCCTTGATCAATAATCTAACAAGTTCTAAATTCGGTTTGATTAAACGCTAACTAACCTAGGATGTCCTTGACTCACTTGATTGATGAGGAGTTCTGTGATTTAAGGTTCTGCGGGTTCTTTAGCTTCACCTTGTTTTATACTACGAGCTTAAATATATTTTGCTCCTTCAATTGTATGACTTTCCTTTATCTTGGACTCATAAGCTAAATTAAAGTCCAATTATGCAGGCTGTGTTTCAATTCAATTATATGTCATTACGCCTTGATACGCAATTATTTGTGTTTCGACATCTTCTAGTCGAACTACTTCCAGCTAGTTCGGATTATGATATGTCGGCATTTTCATTCTTGGGAACTGATCTAATGTTATTCTCTAACAATTCAAGCAGTAATGTCTGATCTAACTGCAAGCAACATCAAACATTTCCTTTTTAACAAAATTTTCTTATTCTATTCATGATATGATGCAAAAGTTGAGAATAACAGTTTGGAAGAGAGGAAGAAAATGATAAATCAATAGGAAGATTTATTTTTTTCTTTTTGGGGGAGGAGCAAATGTTGGAAGATAAGATCGAATGTAGTGGGAAAGGATTTGAAGCTTCATTTCAGTTCTCTTCTTCTTCTTGTCATTCTCCTCTCCTATGTCGTTCTTGAGGATCAATTTGTTGGTGAGATCAACCTTTTTGTTCAGATCATCTTGTCTTTTTCCCAATGTGTTCATCGTGTTCTCCATTTCAGTCATGACTTCTAAAAATTTGGAAAGATTATTGTTGATTAAATCCAAATTTTCAAGCCAGACTTTTCTTCTGAAGGCATCTTTGTCATCAAGCTCTTTATCTCTTTCCTTCATCTTCTTCTCTCTAAGTCCTTGAACAAACTGACATGTAGGAATTTTGAATCCTTGATCTGCTCCATAGTTTTGGCTTCTTGATCTGAGTCCCTTTCTTTATGATTGTTAGGAGTTAAGAATCACGATCATACTGATTGTTGTAAAATGACTCATGGCTCACTCCATTTATTGTAGTTAATGAATAACAAGAATACAATAAATGAAAATTTATAAGGGGATAATTCAATTGACAACTAGAGAGGTTTAAAATAAAATATTTTAATTTGTTCATATTAAATACCATAAAAAATTTGAATAAATGAGTCCTAAGGCTTAATTTATAAACAATAAAATTGAGTTTAAGTTTGGGGGAGTTTGATGAGCTTAAAAGTCATCCATTTTCAGTCCATTTTTCTGATTGATTTCTATCCAAAAAGTTTGATTATATCTGAGAAATGGATAACTCACGAATTGCTGCTCTGACAAGAAATTCAAGAAAGAGGATATATCAGTAGAAGGAGCAGAAATTAAATTTGGCGGGAATGACCACATTTGCATTTGAATGATGTATGAGGAGAGGTGCCGCGAGGAAGAAAGGATGAATAAGCGGCATGACGATATGAGAATCACATCGAGGTCGCAACCACAAAACTCCGGTCGCGACATAAGAGCGATTGAAGAGCGAGAGCTTGGCAGTCATGTGAGAAACTCAATCGGCGACCATAAATTAATGAAGAACAGACATGATGTCGCGAGCACCATTTCGAGAGTCGCGAGCCGAGTGGTAGGCGGTAGACATAGGGATCGACATAAGATTTTCAAGAGTGAACATCGAGAAGTGACATTTAGAAGAGATGTGACATCGGCAGTGAATCGAAATTGTTCCTAGAGTGGGTATCGAGACACAACTTGCGGGAATTAAAGGTCGCGGCGTCATTTAGAGGTTGCGACCAGAAGATGAACCTTCTTTGGGAAGAATGGATGAGTGATTGAGCCGCGTGTGCGACCAAATAAAAACCTGCTGGCGTATCTTTGATGGCGAGGTCGCGACAAAGAATCGGAGTGCGACAAGGAATCGAGTCGCGACATAGGAAGAACGAGGATGCTAAAGGCAAGTTGCGACCAAATAAAAGCACCGCGACGAATGCTTAGACAAGGCGATATCGCGACAAAGAGATCGAGGTCGCGACATTAACAACGAATGGGCAGTGTCTGAAATCCACAGGAGGCGCATGGTGCGGGCCCAACAGGAACCCTATAAATAGCGGCGCTCTTGGAAGCGGCTCTTGACTCATAAGAGAGATGCAGGGTAGCACAAGGCTCATGTATTTTAATTTTCTTTTCTTTGTTTTGTTGTTATTTTAGATTAGATTAGATTGTTATTTCTTAAATTTTGGATTTGGGCGTTAGGCGTTAAAGTAGAAGTGAATGCGAAATTCTATTTCTTTCAAGTCTTTGGATGGAGTAAATTCCGGACAAATTTTGGAGATTCGGTTTTCGGTGTCCCGATCTACGGTGGTTCTCTTGTTCAGAAAGCCATTGTAGGGTGTAATAAAGTAATTTAGAAACCTAGCTTCCATTGAATAGACTTTGTTGTTAGAATTTATCTTTCCTGTAGAAATTTATCGAAGCTCTTTTGAACTTAGTTTATAGAAATCTGCTGATTCCCGAGATATTACATGTGTCGATCCCAATATCGGTGTCCTATACACGCAATAGGATTGTTTCATGCTGATTTCGGAGGCCCTCTGAGGTGACCACGGAGAAGGCATTCTGAGGAGTAGTGAACAATTTCTCAAAGGTATCGAACGATAATGGAATCCTAATAAGCTACTGTGAATGTAAGTCGATAAATCTTCTTCTCACTTGAAATCGAGATTGAGTTGAATGACTTATCAATTTAAAAAGCGAAGAGAGTTCACCTCGGTCGACGAGTAGTTCAATCCAGAGTGTTATGAGGATCTAATCAAGGAAAGGATGAAGCGTTCCCGATTTTGAGGAAGAAGAAACCGATAAAGTGTAAACCCATGCTATACCTATGTCTTAGGAGCTAAGGTTTGAGTCCATGTTCGAGGGTATGAAGTATTGAAAGAAAAATATCGGAACACAAGACAGCCAGTTAAGTAGTTATCTAATCCTCTGTCTTCTAAAGAATCAGGGAAGATTAGATGATGAACTGTAGTACCTACGGGAACCTCAGTATAATGAATCTTTGTAGTATCTACAGGTACTTTTGTACAAGAATAAGCTTCGTATATGATCCGAAGTACAAGAATATGCTCTGTAACACAAGTATAAGATCCGAAGTACAAGAATATGCAATGTAATATAAGTATAAGATCAAATACAAGAATAAGAAGCTCTATAAGCCGAAGTATAGGTTAAAATTAAGACAAGTATAAGTTCAGTAATACTGCATTATAAGATCCGAAATACAAGAATAAACTCTGTAATACAAGTATAAGATCCGTAAGACAAGTATATGCTCCGTAATTCAAGAGTAAGATCTGAAATACAAGAATAAGTATAAGTTCTATAGTACCTACGGGTACCTCTGTATCTGATTAATTTATGTAGTACCAAGCGAATTTGCCTCCGTATAAACTCAGAATCGGGATAAAATCAGTGTAGTACCTCACGGTACCCTCGTATGAAGTATAAGTTAGTAGTACCTCTGGTACTTTTAATTAAATATAAAGTTTGATATAGTGAATGCGTGTCTTTTGGGACATTTCAACAAGTAGTACTTATGAGTACTTCCGTATAAGAATAAGTTCCGCAATATTAGTATACGTTCCGTAATATCTCTGTAGTACCTACAGGTACCTCCGAACAAGTGTAAACTCCGTAGTATAAGTATAAGCCCTATGGTATAAGTATAAGGCTTGTAGTACCTAAAGTGCTATACGTATAGCATAAGTTCTGTAACTCCTACGGGAGATGCGAGACAAAGTAGCAAGATAGATGAAATTGAGTGCGTGAAAGAGTACTATAAATATAAGTAATGTATGGGATTAGGAGTGCCGAGTATACCAGGAATGCGAATAAGTATCGTCAGATACAGAAAAATAAGTATGTGTCTGGGAGGCTAGTATAAGTATATGTATAAGCTCAGTACTGAATATGAGGAATTTGTATAAGTATGTGTCCTACGGGAGATAAGTAGCAAATCTGATGTCTATGGGAGATAGGAATAAAGAATAAGTCTACACTTAGAGTGTAAAGTTCACGAGTAAGTATAAGGTGCTATAAGTATAAGTTCGATCTTGTGCCACGAGAGATTTGAAATAAGCATAAGTTGGTTACAAGGATAATTATGTAATAATAAATGTATTTATGAATTCATGAAGATTATGATATCTGTTCTTTGTTATATGTTTTATTATGATTCAGTATAAGTAAGTAGTAATCAGTTATAAGTTATAAGATATGTTTCCCACTAGCGTAAAGCTTAGCACGGGTTTTAATTCGTGTAGAGTACAGGAAGACATGAAAACTTCCGCATCTTGTTGGGCGACACACTAGTAGGGTTCACTACATGTGGATTCAGTATCTGATTTATATTGTAAAGCACGGTTTGTATATGTAAATGGGACTTAGTATAAAGGTATAGATTTTGATGGACACCACTTCGGTGGTAGTTCTTTTGTATATGTAAATGATTTTTGTTATTACAAAAATTGTTTGTATACTCACAGTTACAATTTCAGCTCTGAGGAAAAAACGGTAAAGATCGTGTATGGTCTCGCACCCTAGAACTTCGGTTCGGACCATGTCGGCTCGGACAGGAACCAGAGGTGTGACCTGTTTGATCAAGTTCCTAAGAGTATGGAGCCATTAACTTGGGAACATGTTCTGACTAATATTATGAAACTAATGAACTCTAAAAGATTAATTTGATAGATCACTAATTTACTCATAATGTGAGGATAATTAGATAATGTATCATTTTAATGTTTAGAGGTTTCACCTCAATCTGATAGAATTACTTTGATCCCGTGTTAGCATAGATCTAATCAAGGAGAGAGAGAACTTTATTAGATTTGATGGACGAGATACCAATTAGATTGAAGAAGACTTGCATAATCTTGTACATAAGGCGAATTCTTGATCCCCAAGATTTAGGTGTGAAGTCTTGAAAAGAGGAAAAATACCGAGATCTTAGAAAGAGGATTATAATCTCTAGTAGCGATTAGACTCATGTCTACGAAAGGCCCGATTAGGTACTTACGGTAGGGTGGCTTGAATCAGCAACAAAATTTAATATCAGTAGTTCCTCTGCAGTAGTCAATTTCACTATGACATATCTAGGGTCGAGTATAGGGATGGGTTTCTTCGTGCAATTGATTTGGATGATGTCAAGCGGTGAATAAATTTGGGATTTTGGGGTTTGGTTAAAAGCAGGGAAGTGGATGGTTTGCAGCGAAAATAAAATGAGAAATAAGAAAAAGAACTCCATGAAGCATTGGGCCACTAGGTTTTAAGGTCTAGGCTAAGCGAGAGGTCCAGGTTAATTTCCTCGCGTTATGACAAGCAACCTATAGTCGATGGCATAGCCGGATCTATGTTAAGCTATGAGCCTCACCGCCAGAAACAACTCTATTTGAGTCGGCCACGAGGTATACGATTATGGCCCACTTTCTTGTTTGAAACCACTAACATTGATATCATCTCAGGCTCGTAAGACCATCTAAAGAACAACAGTACATCTATCACTAATTATACCTTTGTATCTAAAGCATGGAGAGTATTAGCCCGAATCATTAACATTAAATGCTATCTGACCCTAATTTAGAAACAACTAACATATAAATATCATTTTAGAGGCTCGTAAAGACCATGTAAGAATCCACAGTACATCTCTGAATAAATATACTATTTGGATTCTAAAGCATGGAGAGTATTATGCATCAATAGCATTCAATGTTATACGGCTACCTGATTTGAAACCCTAACCCCTTAACCTACCTCAGTGGCTCGTAAAGGGCAACTAATGGATATTAGTGTATCTAAAGCTAAGAATACACTAAACCTTAAAAGCTTGCCAAGTATTGGCCTAAGAAAGTAAATCAAAAAGCTAAAACCTAGAGTTGAAGATTTGGGAACCAAAAATGACAAAACTCTTTGCATGAAACGGGGAACCACCGAGCGGCTTTAAGATCACGGCAACCTTTTACTTGAAGAGAGTGAACTTTGTAGCTCATCCTCGAGTTGTCATCCTTGGAAGTGTTTATGTGAAAGGGAAGAAGAGGAGAGAGAAGAAAAGCGAAAAGAAAATGAAAATTGAGATATTTCTTGAAAGATTAAAGTTAGGGTTACAAGCATAAGGTGGCTTATATAGCCAACCCCGAATGTGTGAAAATCTGAGAAACCTAACAATTTGGCTAAATTAAAAGGACAAGAGAAGTAATACACCAAAAATTGAAATTGGTTGGCATTAATTACAAAAGCATGACAAGAGAGGCGTCGTTTATTTAAAGGCTGAAATTTTAGCTGATGGCGAAATCACGAAGATAAGCGAAATCCTTGAATTTCGCTAGCGATGGCAATTTCGCTAGCTAAGCGAAATTTCGCTAACAGCGAAAATCTTGTAATTAAGCGAAAACAAAATTTCGCTAGGAATAGTGCATTTCGCTAGCTTAGCGAAAATTCCAGGTTTCTCCTGAAGCTCTTTGTTCCATTGGCATTCATTCTACTTGCTACTCTTCCATTTCCTTCTGCTTCATTTTCTTTTTCATTTTCTTCTCTTCTTTCCTTCTAGTCTGATATATGATGTTGAGTTTGACCAATTCTTCATGTTTGGATCGACTCAGCAATGTAGGCATGATTAGCTACTTAAAAGCTGCAAAAATTTGCCCTGAAAATGCGATCATTAGAATAATAGGGACCTTCATATGTAAATTGGGTTAATTATAACAATTGAGTACACAAAAGCGCTGAAACTATTAAAAATAGGGTTGAAAATAGCACTTTGGGCACTAATCCACACCCAACCTAAAATTTGCTAGTCCAGTAGCAATGAAAAGAAAGAAAGAAGAAAGAACATCTGAAATGATAACAAAGTAATGTACACAAAAAAGGTTGTAGTTCAAAAGGTTGTGAAGAAGTAATGCCTAACCCTAAGTAAGAATCATCGATATCGTGTCCGATAACTATCATGGGAAGAATGAATGCCATACAAAATTGAGTATCAAGAGCTCCCTTCGATGACTCGACCCGGAAACTTCCACCCAAAATCTAAGTGTTTATTTGATTGGCTCTCGTGATAAGCGCTATTGCCTCTCCCCCGGCACAGCTCACTACCCGACTGGGAATGCTAACCAACCTAAATAGATTAGGACCCACCTCTTATTCCACGTTCTTTTTCGTTGTAGGGTGCGTCTTTAAAAACTCGGCCATCAAAGTTACGTATAGCGGGGTCCTTAGATGACTCTGACCAATTAGGTTTAGGGCATCAAGCCCGAAGGATCAGTGACCCACAGGCTCTCGAGGCTTCACCGGACTTGAATGGCCCGAGAATTCGCACCTCTGACTTGCTAGCTCCACCCGTCCACCCGTAAGCGAACACAAAGTCGGTGACTGACGGTGAAGGTTTAGAGACCACTTAGGGCTGAGGCTTCGCCATACCCCTCGGACTAGTGCTCGGGTTTCCAAGGCAAAGTGTTGCAATTTTGTTATTCTTTTCTTTAACTTTTTCTTTTCCTTTTCGTTTCTTTTTCTTTTTCTTATTTTCTTTTCCATAGGGGTCCTTAACTTTATTAAAGGTGGTCGATGAAACTAGGGTGAGTTATGCAATTAAGGTAGAGATTGCACAGTTTTTGACTATCATTTGAAATCCTAATGCTTTGTGTGTAGTTTAGCTAAAGGTGGAAAGAAAAGATTCGAAATAATAAGAATTAAACTAATCATTCACTCCAAATAAGCATGGAACCAATATAACATTAATAGAATTGGACAAAGCTTTGAATTTTCAAACCCGGGTTAGAGGCAAAACCACAAAGAGTTTGGTTGCAAAGCAGATTTAGATTTTTTGAAAAAGTAAGGTGTAAGTATAACTTGACTTTATAGAAAGGGGACCCGACAAATATAAACATCACCAAAATGGGCTTGCCAAAATAATAACAAAGCATAAATACACAATACACTTCCTTTGCTAATTCTCCCCCGACCCAGGCATCTCGGTGTCAGGAAATGGGGCTGGAATGGAAGAATTAGAAGGAAGTGTTACCTCATGATGAGATGTGATCATTTCTGGATAGGAGACTTCCATGAAGGCTTTCCATCGACCACCTTATTCACTCTAGTTTGGGCTTGAATAAACAAGTTAGGGGAAAATAGAGAAAAAGGTGACCAGTTGTACCATTTTTAAAAATTATACTTTCATAATAATCTCAAAATGTTCTTTCTGACCATATTTGGATTCTACGCTCTAAGCTTTCCAGTGAGTAAAAACTAGCTTAAGCAGGTCGGATGAAAAGTATGAGCGAAACAAAATCGGAGGTCAAAGCATGGGAAATCTTGAAAATTTCGGTAGCTAAGCGAAAATTTTCGCTAAACTATGAAATTTAAGCTAGCTAGCGAAAATTCTGCATTTAAGCTAAGCTGCGAAAATTCGCTTATGTACAATAACGAAATTTTTTGATTTTTTTTAAATCAAATAAAATAAAAACTAATAAAATAAAAATAATATATATATATATATATATATATATATATATATATATATATATATATATATATATATATATATATATATATATATAAAATGATTTTTTTTAAATTTAATTTTTTAAAGACAAATTTTATATATATATATATATATATATATATATATATATATATATATATATATATATATATATATATATATATATATATATATTTTTTTTTTTTTTTTTTTCAAAATTTTTTTACTTTCTCTATATATATTAAAAAAAACGATTTTTAATATATAATAAAAAAAATAAAAATAAAAATAAATTTTTTGAAATAAAAATAATATATAAAAGAAAACAAGCGTTTTTTAAATAAAGTATAAAAATAAAAAGTAAAATAAATAAAATAAAAAAAACAAATTGGAATTCTTTTGTACCTTTGTTTTGTCTTGTAGTGGAAGACATTTGTGCATTTATTGAGATTTTGGCTAAAGGTTGAATTTAGCTAGGCCTTTGTTCTAGCGAAATTTTTCATTTTAAACTACTCCGCGGAATTTTAAGCTAAGCTAGCGAGATTTGGCTAGCTAATGGGTTCCTTTTTAATGATTCAGAGTTCTAAACTGGAAGTGAGGTGCCCAAACAAGGTGAAAGATCATAAGCTACTATAATGCACTACAGTTTGCTGATACGTAGCTAGGTTGCATAGAAATATAATTAATGCGAGAAAAAATTGCGGAAGAGTAAAAATTAATCTAAAAACATAAATTACTTCAAAATTAGAGAGAAAAACTAAAGAAAAATTATAGAAATCAAAATAAAATACGATGAAATAAAGAGCTAAGCGAGAGAAATTAAAAAGCAAAAAGTGGGAACTTAGAAATGCCTAGGTCGGGTGTTCCAGGCAGGAACACTTCCCCAAGACGACCTTTGTGCCATCTGATATGGCGTTGCCATAACTGCTTTGATGTAGTGGCGAAAATCTGAGCAATGGCCACTAACTCTTTGAAGTTCTGCATGGCATGCAGTGATGGGTTGGACTTACCTTTGGGAGCAGGTGCTGCTGGTTTCAGTTCTCTGCGAGGTGTCAGCAGCCTCCTGCCTTGGTCATGAGATTTGCGCAGTGGGTTATTTACAGGGTTGGGCGGGTGCTAGGATTCATCTTCATAGGGTTAGTTGAAGGATAGGTTCTTGGGGCTCCTTCCACTGTTTCATATCCACTGCTCTCCTCAGTTAACAAGGCAGTGATTTGTTCTTCTTTGTGAGGCCAAAAAATTAAGCAGGAATCCTGCGGTTCCTCGGGGGCCCCAATGATTCCACTTTCAATTCCTCGAGGTTGCGATTGAACTGCTCACCCCGAGTGTTTGATCGAGCCTCTTCCTCCGGATTCTCCTCCTCTTGATGACAGGCGGTTGGTGAGCTTTAGATGGATTCTAACAGGATGTCGATTTTGATCATTTCACTTTGGAACCCATCTAATTCCTTGTTCGAGGCTCTCATCTCGAGTTTCTTGATTGGCACAGGCGATCCACTACCCTTTGCTCCTCATGAAATTGTCCACTTGTTTACTCAAATTCGAGGATGACTTGTTAATAGGATAAGAACAGTGGTTATTCTTTCTTTGGGAAGTGGGGGCATAACATGGAAGTTCGGAGGTGCATAAGTTGAGGAACACTATAGACGAGGTGCGCTCATCCATTGGTCTCCTATAGTCCCTCCTTAGACCTAGGCGGGTTTGGATTTCTCTACGAGGTTGTTGCCCTTTGGTATGGAAGGTTCCTGTAATCCCTCATAGTCATGTAAGCTCTAGGGTTACCCTCCTGACTGTATTGCTCTCCATATGGGGATTCCATTTTCTCTCAGTCAATTTTCCCACAGAACCTGAACTGCTTGCCTTAAAATTTTCAATCCACTGAAAATGGATTCCTGCAGCAAATATGGCACACAAAAACTCTCTATGACACTTTTTTTTTTTTTTTAATGAAATGAAAATAAAAAATGACAATGAAATATAAAGAAATTCCACCCAGGAAACTTGTGTTGAGGATCCTGAGTGTTCCACCCGACTCCTCACTTGCACTAGGCACCATCCGCGCGGCATGCATTTGATTAGTGCCACGGTAGAATTCAGCGGAATCAAATGAAAATTTGTATCGTAGTTCCTCCTACTTTGCGAGTAGTGACTCTTTACTTGACATAAGCGGTCTAAGGGTCGAACACGTGGATGGGTTTCTTCGTCTGAATGATTTAAAGATGAAATCAAAGTTGGTGAATTAAATTTGGATTTGGGGTTTGGTTAAAGCAGGGAAGTGGATGGTTTGCAGGCGAAAATAAAATGAAGAAAATAAGAAAAAGAACTCCTTGAAGCATTGGGCCACTAGGTTTGGTCCCTAGGCTAAGCGGGAGGTCCGGGTTAATTTCCTCGGCGTTATGACAAGCGACACATAGTCATTGCATCTTAGGATCTATGTTTAACTAAGCAGGCCTCGCGCCAGAGCAGCTCCCCATTTGGTCGACCACGGGTAGCATGCAGGTTATAGCCTTCTTGTTGAAACCCCCAGCATTGATATCATCTGAGAGGCTCGTAAAGACCATACAAGAAACAGCCTTACACTCCCCTCACTAATTGTACCTTTGTATCTAAAGCATGGAGAGCCTTAGCGAATCGATAACATTAAATGCTATATTTAATTTTGAGAAACACTAACATATAAATATCATTTTAGAGGCTCGTAAAGACCATCTAAAGAATCACAGTACATCTCTCACTCAATATACCTTTGGATTCTAAAGCATGGAAGTATTAGCCCCGAATGATATCATTCAATGTTATGCAACTATCAGTTTGAAACCTAACCCTTAACCTACCTCGGTGGCTCAAGTAAGGCGACTAATGGATATTAGTGTATCTAAAAATTTAAGAATACACTAAACCACAAAGCTTGCCAAGTATTGGCTAAGAAAGTAAATCAAAAGAAAGCTAAAAACCTAGAGTTGAAGATTTAGAACCAAAAATGACAAAACTGCTGCATGAAGCGGGGAACCACCAATGACTTTAAGATCTCACCCCGTGACCTTTTACTTCAAGAGAGTGGTTTTAGGCGCTCATCCTCCCGAGTTGTCATCCTTGGAGGGTGTTTGTAACCAAAGAAAGGGAGAGAAAGAGAGGAGAGAAGAGAGAAAATGAAAGAAAATGAAAGGCTGAGGATATTTCTTTGAAAGATTAAAGTTAGGGTTACAAACATAAGGTAGCTTATATAGCCAACCGAATGTGTAGAAATACAAAGAAAGCCTAACAATTTGGCTAAATTAAAGGACAAGAGAGTAATACACCAAAAATTGAAGTGGTTGGCATTAATTACAAAGCATGACAAGGCGGTGGATTTATTAAGGCTGAAAATTTTAGCTAGGTAGCGAAATCCTGCACGAAGATAGCGAAATCATGAATTTTCGCTGGCGTTATTGACATTCGCTAGCTAAGCGAATTTATTAACAAGCGAAATCTTGTGAAATAGCGAAAATCTGTTTAAGCTAGGAATGGTGCGTTTCGCTAGCTTAGCGAAAATTCAGGTTTCTCTATGACTCTTGTTCCATTGGCCCCTTGTTCCTCTTTGCTTCTCTTCCATTTCCTTCTGCTTCATTTTTCTTCCATTTTCACTTCTCTTCTTTCCTTCTAGTCCTCGTGATGTTGAGTTTGACTTGAATTCTTCATGTTTTGGATGGAAGGCGCTCATGATATGGCGTGATTAGCTCATAGCTGCCAAAATTTGCCCTGAAATCGATCATTAGAATAATAGGGACCTTCATATGTAAATTGGGTTAATTATAACGAATTAACGTACCACAGCGCTCAAAACCTATTAAAAATAGGGTTCAAAATAGCACTTTTTGGGCACTAATCAGGAACATGGATCTCTAATTAGTGAAATGTATGGTGTATGGAGAAATCCCAGCTATACTACATTGCTCTTGGACAAATCCAGTATTTAACTTACAAATGTTGCACTTTCAAGGAAACGCAAATTGATTGTTAAATGATTATCTCCATCCCTAATGCCTCTCTTCATACATTTTAGACTTAAGTAGTTGTTTGTTTGGTAAATTTTAGGATCATTTTTAAATTAGTTTTTATTTTAGTTAAGTTGATTTTATTTCACATCATATTTGGTCGTCTAAATAGTGAAGAGTCCTTGTAATCGGGGTGCTCAAATTCCAATTAGAGAGAACCTCTAATCCTCTTGGGTACGATATCCGGACTTCTAGAGTCCACTTTATTACTTGTATGACCCGTGCACTTGCGGAAAGGGGTTAGTGTTGGTAATACTTTTTCATTTCAATTTTTTGAGTATACTTACTTTTGTTTCAAAATCGAGTTTTTAAGTAGTTACACATTCTTTGTAATTATGTTAAAAACGTTAACCTTTATTAAGTGGAAACTCATTTTCTGACAATGGATTATAAGCTGTATGCATAAATTCATTTGAATCTTGTGTGTTTATTTAGGGGAATATTTTAAATGCATAGAAATCCAGGAAACATGTTCTTTGCCTCTGAATAACTGAAATTGAGAGAACAACTGTAGAATTTGAGGAAGATCAGGTTACGAGAATCCAGTATAATAACACAAATCGAAAGATTACAGGTTATTCGGAAGAAGAAGAAGAAGTAGAGAGAACTTCGAGGCTATCTTATGGGAGGACTTTTTGGAGACACATTATTGAAAGTACTTTACAGTGGGAATGACACCGCCATTAGGCTAATGATTTTGAGTTGAAGCCAACATTGATTACTATGAAGTGCAGGAGCACGGTTCTGATTCCACCTACAAAGATCCCGATGAGCATATGGAGAGGTTCATGAGGATGGCAAGCCACGATCGAGAGGTAAATGGGGTGAGACCGAGAAGTAATCAAGGCTGGCTCTTCCTCTTTCACTGAGATGTAGCAGCAACATGGTTTGATTCATTTGCGATGAATTCGAGTGAACACTTGGGAAGAGTTGGTGGGGGGCTATGAAGCGGATTTTTCCTCCGACTCTAATTGTTGAGAGAAGAGGAGAAATAATTGTCTTCAAGCAAGGGAGAAGAGGAGAGTCCTCTGATGCATAGGAGAGATTCAAGAGACTATTAAAAGATGCCTATGCATGGGATAGATCGACCACTCGGATGGATATTTTCTACCATGCTATAGATTATGCCTCTGAGGTATAATTGGTGCATCCTGGCACAATGGAGCTTTTAAAAGAAATCACGGAGGAGGCAAGGCGATTGAAGACCTTGCGAATCTGACTACAAGGCTCCATCTGGAAGCTTAGGAGCGTGTGGTGAGGGAAGTGGTCTTATTGGTGGATGAAGACTAATGACCATAGAAGTAAAATTTGGATGGAGTTATAAAACAAGGCTGGGGAACAATTAGAGAGAAAGAATGCATACTACACATGAGTGGGAGCGAGTAAAAGAAGGAATGAGAATAGTCTTGAGGGACATGTAGAAGAAGAGGCCTGTGGGTTGAGGAGCCCCACAGTACCAATGTCTGAGCGGGGCTACACACCTTTATGCCTAGCATGACTTGTCAACACACTATACACCGGCACTAAGGAACCACTTAAAGCTTTTCATATGGTCTGGAGGAGCCACAGTAGGGCCCCGAGACTGGAATGAAATTACCATCGAGGCTTATAGTTGCTTTAGGTTCGAGCAACAACTTGATGCTTGACAACATAGGAGACCCGATAGAGGAGAATATAGTCGCCAAAAAAGGACTCGATCTTTTGAAGATCGGATGTGTGCAGTTCATGGGAAAATAAAAGATTTTTTGAATATGCATGAGAAGAGATTTTTGAACTTGAGAATTTCAGTGTTTCTGGCCTGTTGGTAACCTGATTCTTTGAAGAATGCGGGATGCAGATAGAGCTGACTAGCCCGACTATGCGAGAATCAGTCCAGTTCGTTTCAGTGACCTGAGAAAGAATCGAGGTTATGCGAGTAACTCTAAGAGCTAGTAAGGTGGAAGAGAGAGATAAATGAAAAGAAATGAGAGGGAGAGGAAGGGCAAGATGCGGCCCGGAGAAAGGTGGAAAAAGAAAATCGAGGGAAAAATGAAGAGTGAGGCTTATAGACCTCGAGTTCCATTCCCTTAAAGGCTGTGAGGCAATAATTTCAGAAAACTGATTCTACAGAGTGCTAGACATTTTTAAGAAGATAGAGATCGACATTCCTTCTCGAAGCATTGATTCAAATGCCTCTTATCTGAAAATTTATGAGAGAATTTATTGAAAGCGAAAAAGAAAGATTGCTAAACAGGAATGAAGTGAGCGACCAATGACACAGTGCAATAATTGGAATTCTTTACGGGAGAAGATGCGGGATCGAGCTGACTTTACTATACCTGTGAGTGGGCATGTTGATATGGGAAAAGCAACATGATTGCAGACCAACATAAACTTAATGCCTTTGTACATGTAGAAAAACTAAGTTTGAAATTTACTCTGACCATGGCCTTGCGAATGGTAAAGTGAACAGGCCAAATCACAAGGGTATTTTAGAATGTGTTGATCGAAGTGGGAGAGAGTCGTTTTCCTATAGTGGACTTTGTAGTCATTGACATAAGGAAGACAAACATGTCCTTTGTTAGGAAGACCTTTCTTAGCAACTAAGAGCGGCTTTGATTGATGTGAAGAAGGAGGATTCAACTGTGATAAGAAATGGAAAGAATGAATTGATTCCTACTTGAGAACTATGACGGGATGGAGAGTATTGTAGACTCTGAAAGCTAAACCTTTGCTACGGGAAAGGATCATTTATCCTCTACTTTCATTGACGAATCTTGGACAGGTTAGTAGGACACTCCCATTACTATTTTCTTGATGGATATTCTGGTTACAACCAGATTGCAATAGCCCCAGAGGATAAGGAGAAAACTACATTTACATGTCCTTATGGCACCTTTGCTTTTAGAAGGATGCCTTTTGGACTATGTAATGCTCATGCCACCTTTCACAGATGTATGATGTCTATGTTTTCTGATTTGGTGGAAGAGGCTATGGAGATCTTTATGGATGAATTCTCAGTATATGGATCCAGTTTTAAGCATTGTTTGAAAATTTTAGAAATAGTACTTCAGAGGTGTCAAGACAAAAATCTAGCTTTGAATTGGGAGAAATGCCATTTTATGGTAACATAAGGTATTGTCTTGGGACACACGATTCTGTTGTTAGATTGGAAGTAGACCAGCGAGTTCTTTGTTATAAAGGAAACTCTCGAATTTTCTGATAGTCGAGGATAAGAAGCTTCCTTGGACATGCTAGTTTCTGCGAAGATTCATAAGAATTTCGAAAATCTCAGGACCATTGTGTATTTATTTGGAAAGATCTGAAATTTGATTTTGATGAATCATGCAGTCGCATTTGATGAGATTAAATCCAGATTAGTGACATCTTCCATCATGTGTACTGTTTGGAGCGATGATTTTGAGATTATGTGTGATGCTAGTGATTATGTGATGGGAGTTGTATTAGGAATGAATAGAAAGATATTAAGGCCATATACTGCCCGGCGACCTTTAATGAGACCGCAGAAAACTACTCCACCACGGAAAGGAGATGCTGGCAATAGTGTTTGCTCGTGAGAAATTTAGGCCATATATATTGGGGATCCATTTATAATACACTTATCATGCTGTGATAAAATATCTAATGCGAAAGAAGGAGGCGAACTAAAGGCGATTAGATGGGTATTAACTGCAGCTTGGGGAATTTGATCTTGAGATCAAAAGATAAGAAGTGTAGTGATAATGTGACGAGTAGATCCTTGTCTAGATTGGAAATGAATCTTTGGGAAAGAAAAGGAAGTAGAAATAAGCGAAAATTTTTGATGAGGAAACTATTTTTGTTGTTAAGTTCAAACACCACAATTATCTTGATATTGTCAATTATTTAGCTTGTGGAGTGATGCCACCTGAATTGGTACCCGATAGAAAAAAAATTGAGAAGCGATTGCATATTTTGTATCTGGGATGACCCACTACTGTATAGAAGAGGAGCAGATATGATCATAAGGAGATGTGTACCAGAAACAAAACAAGGTGGTATTGTGGAGAAATGTCATGCATCACCATATGGATGACACTTTGTAGGAGACAAGACAACCCAAAAAATTCTCCAATCAGGTTTTTATTGGCCCACTCTATTCAAAGATTGTTTTGAATGGGTAAAACATTGTGATGCTTGTCAGAGAATGGCGACATAAAGCGAAAGAAATGAGATGCCTGAATTTTGGTGATACTGATTTTTTGATGTTTGGGAATGGCTTCATGGGACCCTTCCCTCCATCATTTGAAATATACATTCTCTAGATACTCATGGATTATGTATCCAAATGGGTGGAAGTATTAGCTTGTCCTAAAAATGATGCCATAACAGTGGTAGGGTTTATATAAAGAAATATCTTTAGTAGATTTGGAGCACCCAGAACCATCATTAGTGATAAGGGAAGCCATTTTGCAAATAAAGTCTTTGCAAAATTCATGAGTAGATATGGAATCAAACATATGATGGGATTGAAACTATCACTCTCGTCAAATGGCTTAATTTGAAATTTCAATGGGGAGATAAAAAAAAATTATGGAAAAGCAGGTTATCTGACGAAAAAGATTGGTTTATAAAGCTAGATGATGCACTGTGGGGTTATAGATTTGCTTACAAAACTTCCATTGGAATGTCCCCATATAGAATAGTATTTGGAAAACCTTGTCATCCTTTAGAACGGGAATACAAAGCTAGCAGGCCATCAGTGAATTGTGACTTCCAGCTGCGAAAAGGAAAAGAGACTACTCGAATAGATGGCTGGAAGAGTTGAGAAATGGCTTATGACAATGCCAAATCTACAAAGAAAAGACCAAGAGGTGGCATGATCAAAGATCCCTAAGGAGAATTCAAGGCGGGAGAACAAGTTCTCTTACCTCTGACTCAATTTCAAAGGCCTTTCTAGAAATTGAAATCAAGATGGAGTGAATCACACATAAGTAAACAACCCTTCACCCTTTCGGCGAGTAACACTAAAAGATGAATCTAGAAGTGAATTCAAAGTAAATGGTCAGAGACTAAAGCACTACCTTGGAGGAAGCATAAATGAAGTAGATCCAGATTTTAAAAAGGGAAAAGAGTTTTGCCGAAAAAAAGACAATTTACATCAAATGTCTGACTAAGGACATTAAACTGAGCAGCTTCTTGGGAGGCAACCTAAGCAGAAATTAAATTGGATAGTTTGATTATTAGTGATTACTTTTATAAATTTAAGGTTTTAGTTTTAAATTATTTAAGAAGTATATTTATGTAATTGATAATTTAACAGATTTTTTTTTCGAGAGACGGGAAGAGGAATTGGAATTAGAGGTCATTAGAAGCGGGAGATATCTATTTGGAATATGCGGTAAATAACTACAAGGGAGTATTTCTAATTCCCTCAACGTTTTAATGATAATGCATATATGAGTTTGGGGAGTTTGATGCCAATTGTGAATGCCTTGTTGAATATTTTGATGAATGATATTGATGTTAGAAAGAGATTTATTTGTTCATACTTAGTTAGAGGTTCTTTGATGTTTAATATGTGTTTTCACAAGTATGATCTAAGGGGATGGATTTATTGAATGATGATTGAGTGGGTTGAATGATTAAAAGTATGAAAATGTGAAGAAGAAAAAATTTGAGGCAAAACATAATTATGTCGTGACAAAATAAGTTATGTCGTGACACTAATTGAACTTAAGTATGACATTGGTGGCTATCCACGACATGCTTTCTTATGTCGCGACAAGGTAAATGCTAAAATGGAGTTAGCGAAGTTATGTCATAACATATTTTCTCTATGTCACGACATAAATTTAAAAGGGCATAACTTGAGGTGGTTATCGCGACATAAATTTAAAAGGGCATAACCAGGAGTCGAATTTGCTCGTGACAATTAAAAGCACCACGATTCTTGGCATATAAATAGAAAAGTTTGAAGACTAAAGGAGTCATCTACCTCGTCGCAAATCGACCATTCGGCCTCCCTCACCAATTCTCTTACTCGTTCTAGGCCACGATCTCTAAACCCGATCTCTAGCGATGTAAAGCCTGACCACGATTCGAGCCTAAGCAGGAATCCTTGGAGGAATATGCGAGGGTTAGGTTAGACAATTCAAGCTCTCGGATAGGTGGCTGAGCAAGGCTGGGAGGGGATGATGAGACGGGGATCTGAGTAGATAGTGGAAAAATCTCGAAGAAAAGAGGAAATGAAGAAGCAGATTAGAGACAAAAGGCTAGCGATGGGTCTACAACATGGCTTATATTGCTTGGAGAGATGGCTATGACATAGAGACTTCATTGGGGAGAGAGAGTTTTAACAAGTGGATTTCCCTTCTAAGGCATTAAGCAAGGATAACATCTTTTCTGCGAGCACAAGGCTCCCGGGTTCGTAGATGCTTAAAGAAGTTCCTCTGTGCATGGTGAAGCCCAAGGACGGGGGCGGTTTATGTCAGAGGAATGGGTATCTTTGATAGAGACGGATAAATCAAGCATTCAATCTTCTTCGGGAGAGGAAGGATGGATCTAAATTCAAAGGCCCAGTTGAAGCACCTACTTCCGAAAGATTGTAGATCAGGTGAGGCGGTGAAGGGAAGTGGAATACCCTTTAGGAAGACCATGAATCCATCGCCGAGGCGTTGGTGACGACGAGTTTGGTTTTACTTCTTAAGTTTATCATTCTACCCTCCAAACATTTATGCATAGTCAGGGAGAAGAGACGAGTTTGCTTTCTGTGCCATCATTCTCAGGGATCTGAATTTAATTGTGTGGCGAGTTGAGTTGAGAAACTCGATCAGAGCTCTCTGAGGAGGAGGGATCTGAGTTAATCCTGGGGCTAATATCGAGGCTGTGTATTTTTTGTGGTGTCTAAGGAGACTAGGAAGAAGAAGAAAGCCCCTTACTAAAACATCTCTAACACTCCATTGGAATCATGAGGGCACAAAGCAGGAGAGGCGAGAGGTCGGTGTTTGTTTGAGAAGAAGAAGAACTGGGTGGTCGGCTATAGCTGAAGGTGAGCTCAGACCATAAGGGTAGAGAAGTTCAAGCCCGAGTACTACCTTCTCCTTGAGGTGAGATTGGTTCATTAAGAGCATGATGATGGCTCTCTGAGACCTCTGAGGAATGACCTACACCCAGTCCAGCCCATAGCAATGCCATGAGGCAAGGAATGGAAGAGAGGGATAACCATCTGAAACTCCAGCTGCAACTCAGAGATGAGTACATAGAGGCTGAGTTGAGAAAATGGACCAGAACTTAGAAGAGGCTCTAAAATAGAGAGATGAAGAATGGATAAGTAGATGGGAACAAAGGAGCAGGCTCGATGCAGAACTAAGCAAGAAAAAATCTAGCCATCTTAAGCAACTAAAAGAAAGTAGGCTATTGAAATCATGAGAGAATGGGAGGATACTGGAGAAGAACCTGCGCTACGAGCGATGCCTTTGGGTATCACAATACAAGAGATTTATAAGAAGAAATCGAGGCTTTGATCGAAAAAAGGGACGAGGTGGAGGGCACCTACAGACTATAGGGAAGTATTTGGACGAAATCCTAGATATGATCGACAAAAACTTGATCAAGATGTACTCTTGAGGTGAATTTAAAGAGAGACCTTGAATTCTATTAGTAGAGACAAAATGGCGATCGAGCAAGTGGCTAACAGTAAGAGTAAGTGCATGCCAAACAAAAGTGGAGACAATAGTAAATCAAGGCGACCACAAGTCAGATTCCTCGAGTTTCACATACTACGATTGCATATAAACTAGACCCCGATCGACTACCCCGCTTCCCATAAGCATGATGAAAAGAAAATAGCTCAAATCTTTGTTCCATCTCCTCATCCTCTTTGTACTCAATGTCCAGTCATCAAAATAATCAAAATAAAATTGCTGCCAAATTCTTGTGTTCATTTGTCATTTTGATTCTTTGAGTATTGTTTTTTCTTAATTTTCTTTGTTTCATGATTGATAATTACTTAGTTGAATAATTGAGAAACCAAATACCTGGATCAAATTGTCTAATTGTTGAAGCATGTTTGGTTGAAATGAACTGATGAAATTGTGGTTGTGTTGGATTGTATTGAGCTGAATGCATGATCCAAATGAACTTCTTGACTTGATTAAAACAACCTGACAAAAATCTCAAAGCGACAGACCATTGATAGATGCATTAGGGTAGGATGAAATGACTGGAAATGGATAGTTGTAAGATTTTGAATAAATGTGTTGAACTTCAAGAATAAGGAAGGTTTTACTAAATTGATGGAACATATAAAACTTATAATTCAGTTTGATGTAAACAGTTTGATCATAAAATCCTGATAACTTTGCACATAGTTATGATAACTCTGGAAAAAATTGTACGAATTAGGAACATTTTAAGGATCCATCATGTAGATTCTCCGATATCTAGAACTTGTTAGATTATTAGTGACAAAATCCACAAGCGTCTGAAGTATGAATGATTTAGGCCATCCTTGGAAGTTTAGGCCTTCCAAGCCCTACCTATGATATGCATAAAGCATATACACTAGTTCCTTATTTGAGCACAAAAACTAGAAATATCATTATCAACCGTGATACGTTGATCCCTTCCTCATACAATACTAATTAAGGGCCTTATTGCCTAGATTGCAAGAAAAAAGACATCAATGACGGAAATGGACAAGTTTAGGGGAATATCATCTTGAGATGTAGAAAAGGAGAAAGTGTGTTGAGAAAGAAAAGTGCATAGAGATAATAAGAGATAAAGTGATGAAAGAAGAATTGTGAAAACATAAAGGAATGAGTTGGTCTTGTAGCCTTCACTCCCTTGAGCAATTAAGTTCTTAGGGGTGTTGATGCACAGTACCACCCAATGCCGTGAGTATGGGTTATTAACCACAAGTTCATTCGGGTGGTAGAAACTTAAAGACCCTGACATTACCATTCCAGAAACTTGATGAGAAACTAGAAAAGTAGAAAAAGCTTCTAAAATAGGGAGGAAAAGTTATCTTCTGGGTATGAACAATGAAAACAAAAAAAGATGCAGGAATTTGAAGAATATACGAAGAGATGCACTAAACCAGTAGGAAGGTTAGAAAATCACAATCAAGAGAAATCGAGGATATATCAAAGGAAAAAGTGTAAGTTGTCAAAGTCTGGGTAAAAGTGAGCTAAATTGTCCGATTATCTACTTGATTACCCAAATTTAGACATTCTGACTGAAAGACCTATTTGATCCTGAAGGTGGTAATATGCTTACATTAGTGGAGATTAATATGACAAATAAGCATATGAGGTATGGGAGATGAAAGAGAATGCAGTGGAGTATTATCACAGAAGTATCAAAGATCACGCGAAGAGAGTGAAGACCAGCACACGCTCCTGAATCGGGATAATGAATTAAATTGTTACACACATTGAATTATTTGTTTATTCGATTGAACTTAATTGAAAATCTTCTTGATTATAGATTGGAAACATGTTTAATAGTAATTTACAGCGGCCTTTGTTCACCCCTTGCCTCCCGAGCTTTCAATAGAAAAATGTCCTTAAAAATAAAAGTTCGATTGTTTGAGAATGACAAAATTTCTTTTCTTTGTTTGAGAATGAAGCAAAACTTTAAGTTTAGGGGGAATTTGATGAGTAAAACTCATCTATTTTGGTATTTTCTAGCATATTTTTAACAATTTAAGATCCTATTTTATGCGATATAAGGAATCTTCATCAACTTTGTGTTTGCGAGGCAATTATTGAAAAATGAGAATCCAGCGGAAAAGAAGCAAAATATGAAAAAAAGCAGCGATTTTGGTAACTAATTTTCTATGTCGTGACACAAATGCAAGCGAGCTAAAGAAACTATGTCGCCAAAGAAAAGACTAGTTAGAACTTAGAAGAATTTGAAAAAAGAGCTTTCTAGGTTGTGATTGTAAAGTTTTCTGTCGAGACAGAACTTGAAGAAGATTTTGAAGAAGTACGTCGCGACAACCTTGAAATCTATCGCGACATACTTCAGGTAAATGGTGAAGGAATTGTGTCGCGACATTATGTCTTATGTCACAACATAAAAGCTAAAGATTAATGGATGAACTTTGTGATGAAATGATCACATTGTATTGAAAATGCTCGAAGGAAAAGCAATCGGCTAAGGTAGTGTTTTATGTTGCGACAGAAAGTTCTCAAAGGAACCAAGCCCATTTCGAAGGGTTTTCTATACATAACACGAGAAAACCACAATCATGACTATAAATTTTGAGTTTACAACATTGAAGGCAGAATTTCAGACGTGACATAGAAATTTTGTGTTGCAAACAATAAAAGCTATGGAATTTGATCGCGATAGAAATTGAAAGGAAGAGCTGAGGATAAGAGCGAGGCAGGTGTATTCACAACAAGGATTTCTATATCGTAACCAGCGATGACAAGCAACTAAGAATAAGAGAACAATCTCTTATTAAAGACCATAAGGTTGATGCGTGAAAATTCTTGAGAATCAAAAGAGATATTTATCGCGACATAGAAAACTCGGTCACGATAGAGTAGGCGAACTTAAAGAAGACATGTTTGTCGACGGGGAAATTATGTCGCGAATCAAATTTGGAGGACATAAGAAGCTAGGCTATGAGCAAATTTTGTGTCGCGACACAGTGATCATGTTGTGACACAATTAGGAATTTGCTACACCCACGATTACGTGTGACGTTATCAAAGTCTATTAGTTTCTTATAATTTTAGTTTGGGAATTTTGTTGAGTGCGACAATTTGGTATTTCTTTATAAATTCTTCTTTTCATTTCTTTATTTGATTTAAATGGATCTTTGGAAAGTTTAAGGTTCATTTATTTCGATTAGTTTATGATTTCAATGAATTTTCCTGATCGGTTAGTCAACATTAAACCGGTTTTGAAAAGTTGAGCTCATTAGATAGATTAGGTGATGATAGTCATTTTGCTGCATAAGGTGGAAGAAAGCTTTAATTAAATTCTTGATTTTATTTGATTAGTATTGTTTATGAATTTGCTTGTTCTTGTTACTAGTACCATGTACCCGATCTTAATCACGTATCTCGCTCGATTTCCGGGAGGCCCTTTGAGTGACATGGGAAGCAGAATCCTGAGAGTGTAGAGAATTTCCTTTGGGTATAGTAGACTAATACTATGAAACTATTGAACTTTGATGGATTGCTCCATATAGATCTTGACTTACTTATAAGTTGAGATAGTTGAATAGTATTTGTTTAATCACTCAGAAGGTCTCTCTTTATTTCGATGAATTGATTCGATCAGTGTTAGCGAGATTTAATCAGCAAGGAGATGAAATTTACATTAGAAGTGTAGGATGAAGTGTCGATCAAATTGGAGAAGGCTTGCGATATCTCACGTACATAGAGGCGAGATTCTTTGTAGTCCTAAGATCTAGTGAAGTCTTAAGGAAAAATACTTAAATCTTAGAAAGAGGGTTATATATTCTGATGGCGATTAGAATCATATCTAAAATGAATATGAACCTTTTATGATGAAAGTATGGTTAAGGAAATCGAGCTATCTTTGCCTTGCATCTTTGTGAACTCAGTTTCTAATTGATGGTTGAGCTATGAATCAAAATGATACGAAATTGATTATTATTAATTGATCCATATCCCGATCTTGCCGCTCCCGGTGAATCCTCATTGATTTTATTAAACTTTACTTTTGTACATTTAAGATTTGATCGAAGACTACATTTTAATCTTCTTATTATCATATCGAGTGGAGTTCAAATGGTAATGATCTTAAGTAATTGGAGTAGTTTGTTTTGATTTATCATCCTTCCTCGTAGAACGATATCACGGACTTTAAATATCCACTTTTATTACTTGCACGACTGTACACTTACGATGATCTAGACCCGCGAGCACAAAATTTAAATGAGTCATTTTCAAAGAAAGAAACGATTCCATCTTTTCATACACATGAGAAATGGTCTTAACAAGATTTTGGTCGTTGTTGGGGATTAGGTAATATTCCTTTGGTAGTAGTGTCCTAAATTTTTATATATCATTTGGTCTTAACTGTGGGAGATGTTCCTTGAGAAGAATTGTTCTCGGAGTAGTCAGATGGAATTTCATTCACTATCTTCCCCACGTCGACTACGTCCTTGACCGGTGTATCTGATGAAGTATTAGCGCGGTCTTGCATCTCCTGATTGTGACATGCTTGGAGGGGTGAGAACAAGAATTCTGAGAGTAGAACCATACCTTGTCGCCTTTGTCAAATCTCAGCTGTCGATGTAGGCGTTGCGGATGGTTTTGGTCCTCTATTATTGGTCGGTGGTTTACATCGACTCCTTGACGATTTCCTTGAACTTCGGGCTCTCCTAGAGCCAGTCGTACTCTGCGCATTCACCCTCTAGTCTTATCTCTAAGAGTTAGGAGATGGCCTTTTCCCAAGAGATCACCTCCTTTAACATAGCAGTGGGGTTCTTAAACGCCGGTTGCGGAGAATTCTTTGGCAAGGGCCTTTACTCCTGACTCCCTATGTTGGCTGAACTTTTCCCGGCCTCATCACTCGATTACCTCCTTAAATGGTGACACCAGTTGCTTAAATCCTCTTTCCTCCACAAAACCCTTCTTTCTTTAGATGTACGGAGCGTTTACGCTCCTTGTTAGTGTAGAAGGTATTAGATTCTCAACCTTCCACCACCAGCCCTCCTCCTCGAAGACCACTTATATTGCGGAGTTTCTTAGCTCCTTTCAACATGCCACTTTTTCTGGATTTCCTCCGCTACATTTTTTCTATTCTGGCGTACAGGTTGAGGTTAAACTGGATTCGACATGGTTTGGCTTTTACTGTGAGTTTTTAGAGGCGTTAGGGTTCGAGGTTTGAGATTGAGTTTAGAGTAAATTTCTGAAGTGTTCCTTTTATAGGTAGGTTGCCCAAACTGTAATGTCACGACATTGGCGTCGTGATGTCGTGACATTGACTTGATGTTCCGACAATGTTGTGGTGATGTTGCGATATCACTCGGATTTTCTAATTGGCTTTACCTGATGTCGTGACATTGAAATTGCTATGTTGCGACATTGCCTAGGTTTTCAAGTTGCTTTTTTGGATGTCGCGTCATTGGAAATGCAATGTCGCTACATTGACTTGATGTCGCGACATTGCTTCAAAGTCAGTCTTGTTGTTGCTCTTCTATAAATGCGATGTTGCGACATTGGCATATTGATGTCGCGACATTGACTCAATGTCTCTCTCGTATATCTGCGATGTCGCGACATTGAATTGTATATGTCGCGACATTAGGGCAATGTCGCGATAATGTCACGACATTGGGGAAACTTTTGGAACCGGTGTCATGACATTCCTGTCAATATCGCGACATTGAGAAGGAGTTTTCTTCTTTTAAGCATAAATTTTGTACTTCTTTTCCCTTTTTTACTTTTGCAATTTCAATTCATGCTCGTGAATATAAGTATATAAATGTTGAAGAATCTCAATTCAAACATGAGCGATGTACTTCAGTTTTAAATTCAATCAATTTTATAGCACATATTAATTTGTATTTGCTAGGGAATTTTCACACATTTATTCAACAAGGGACAATGGAAAGGCTGCTATGTAATTTCTAACTCGGATAAATTACACTCCACCAAACTTAGTATATGCATCATTTTCATAGAACAAGTAATAGAAGTAGACTCCTTTGTGGTGCTCTGCATAGTCAATCCCCAGGTTGGAGATGCTTCAAAAATAAATCCTTCATACTCCATCCTTGCGGCTTCATTATCTGTATTGGCCAGTTAGTGATTAAATAAATTGCAAATAGATTATAACAAAACTCTTATACTTCCTAACCTATTCGAAACACCTTTAGATAGAACAAATCGCACTAAAGAAGATGAAAATTGCTTGGGTTGCCTCCCAATTAGTTGCTCATTTTTATGTCTTTAGCTAGACATTGCTACAGTGTGTTATCATTTCAGCAATTCTATCCATCTCTTCAAATCTGGGACTGCTCTTCATTTGGTCTTCCTCTCAGGTAATGTTTCAGCCTTTGACCATTCACTTTAAACTCATCTATAGAATTGGTTTAGTGTTCTTTGCTCTAAAGGGGAGTAGCTATGACTCTTTGTAATGGACCCTCCACCTTCGACTTGAGTTTTCCTAGAAAAGTTTTAGCTTGGAGATTGTATAGTAGGACTAGGCTCTCCTACTCTAAACTCTTTCCTCGAGAATCTTACGATCATGCCATTTTTGATCTTATCTTTGTAGATTCTGGCATTATGTGACTTTATTTCTCGAGAAGGCTTTCAGTTCATTCATTTGGAGTAATCTCTTCTCTTTGCGACTTTGAAATCCGAGTTTCATTTTCTTTGGCGTGGCTTTATGTATTTGTCTCAGAAATTGGCAGTTTCCAAATACTATCATGTGGGACGAATTCGACTCAGGAGGCACCAAGCGAATCTGTCAAGCTTGTGCGCATCGCCAACTTAGCTGACCCGTCTTTCCTCGTGGTGCTTATATTGTCTTTCCTTCATGTTCTTTATCTCTTAATGGATAATTTCTCCACTTGTCATTGAGTTGAGGTGTTAAGCTAATCCCATGTGTCCCAGGGTTCCATATCACTTCATAAGTTTTTTATAAACTTGAAACATTTATAAAATGGAAGAACCTCACCTCATGTTGTGTAAGATTACATCGTGGGGGCCAGTATAAGATGAAGGCTGTTTGAACAAGCCCGCTCGATGTTGCATCATTAATTGGTGAAAGCCTTGGCTTCACCAGTTCAGATACATGAGTCAGTTGGGTGGAATGTGATTTTTCAGTGAGGGGTGGGGAAGATCTATCATCAAGTGTCCTCCATGCATGTAAAAGAAATTTTCCACAGATCCACCCATATACAGGGCATCTGTTCCCACCTTTCTCATTATTCTCACGACATTTATTATAATATTTGTTTTGTTCAACAGGTCTTTGAATAGGTAGACGATAAAAGCCTGATTGGAGGGAATTTTCTAGAAATTTGTTCTTTATCCTACAGAGTATCCTCCCATATGGTGATGCATGACATTTATCAATAATTCCGCCTTTCGTCTTAACATCTTGATGTCGATCGCCCCTCTTCTAAACAATAGTAGGTCATCATATATATCTTATGGTATCGGAGTCCACCGACTTTCTTACTCTGTGCATTTGAGGGTGGTAGCATGATTCCACGAAATTAAAATAGTTAACAATATACGCATACGGGTAATTGGTGACACTGTTGCTAAATCGGGGAAATTTTCTTCCTATTTATGTCCTCTTTCCTTTTGATGGTATTTCCATTCTTGACAAGTGATCAAACTATCACATTGTCACTCCCTTCTTGTCCTTGATTTCTAAATCAAATTCTTATACTTGATAATTATCCACTGATCGATCTTGGTTTTGACATCTTTCTTTGCCATTAGATACTTAATTGTTGCATGATCATTGTATGATGACATGGGACCCGATATATATGGCTAGATTTTCACCTTGAAACAAATTGCTGCATTTCGTCTATGGTTGAGTAGTTATAACGTGCACTCATTGGGGTTTCTTGGCGCCAGTATATTGCTCACGAAAATTTTCTTTTGTTCTTTAATCTAAAATTGCTCCCATTACTAATGTGGCATCACATGATTTCAAACTCTTTGTTCAGTGCGAATTGTTGCCATGATGGGAGCATAACTTGATATGAAATTTATTTATTTAAATACGAGACAAGCGAGAGTCATCAAATTCAAACTTGGCATCCTTCTCCGATCTGCATAATGAATGCGGAAATTTTAAGTCTTTGTCCGTCTTACATAGAATCGACATATCACAAAAACTTCTAATCCTTTTCTCTGTATTGGGTAGCGTAGAGTTTAGGCCATATCGGTGTACATAATCATCGAAAAAGGGCGGTCTGTGAGCTTAGCCACGTACTCAAGCATCATTGTTCCTTGACAGCTCTAGGAACACGAGTTTGCATGTCGAGTAGATCTTTGGGAAATGTTGTCCATGAAGAGCTCATAGAACTCTTCCCATGTCATTACTGCCTCGATCTCTTGGGGCTTTGACCCCAAATCCCTTACCTTAGGATTCACCCTCCATCTAGAATAAGACTAGTTTTATCTTGATGGCATCAAAGGTGGCCTGCATAGCCTTGAAATCTTTTCGGCTTATTTGAAGAACGTGATTAGCTACCATTGAAACCGCCCATCCCATGAATCTTTGGGATGGTGTATAAAACTTTGGAGGTTACTTATTTATGGCTCGCCGTTGCACTACTTTATGTAATGGTAGTAGATTCTGACATCTGTCTGCAATGAGTCGCCGATCGCGACATTGGGCTCGCCCCGAAGAAGCCCCTGGCGATCGAAAGTGCAGTGGCATTCGGTTGTTGCCACGAATCCACGTCTCTCGTCCTCTTCCTCGACTTGCCGTCTACACCATGTCAAATAGCAAGTTAGAGATTCCTTTTCTAAGTCTAACTAGTGGTCGCTAAATGACCACTAATAGACATCGACATCAGGCTATCCTGATTCTTTTTCCCGACCCACTAAGGTTATGAACTACAACCACTGAGTGTTACTCTTTTCCTATATACAAATTACTATGTATATAATCACACAACACAAAGCAATGAGTCATGTAATGTCACACCCCGATTCTGGTCAGGCAGAGATGGCGGGATCCAGACTAGGATTCGGGGCTCAGGTATATCTTGGGACTCTTCTAGCATTTTTACTTTGCTAAAAATTTGAACTTGTACTGTGGATATCTGAACAATTTACGAAATAACAAAATAAAACTACCACTTAGGAGTAGTGTCCATCAAAATCTATACACATATCTTGAGTCCCATTTACATATACAAAAAGTTGTACTTTTACATTTACAAATCGAGTCACGAGACATCTTGTGACAGACACACTAATTATCTTGGCCCACGATTGTATGCGGAAGATCGCGGATATCCTTTTGTACCTACATGGATTAAAACCACGTGCTAGCTTTCGCTTATTGGGGAAGCAGATGACTTATCTGAGAGGAAACACATGCACTTATCTTTGAATCATAATAACCATATAAGCATTAACGGTCTCCGGAATCTTCGCAGATTCATATAACACATTTTACATACATAATTATCCTTGTAACTTGACTTATGTATTCGAGGATATCTCATATACGGTCTTTGCCCCGAACTTAGTAGCACTAACAATCTCTTATACTTACTGGAACTTACATATGGCGGACTTATTCTTATTTTGATCTCATTAGAACCTGACCCATACTTATCTCGTAGGACACATACTTATACTTATCTCCTGTAGGACGCATACTTATATAGATTTCCTCATATGCGATCTTGGAAACATACATATACTTACTTATCTCAGTAGGACACATATATGTATCTCTTGGAAGGACACATACTTATTCGATTTCTCAAGGGACATATATATCGGACTTATCTGAGATACTTATCTCGGACTTATAATTATTCGGATCTCTAAAGGACATCTGCGCAGACCACATCAAACTAATACTTATCGGATCTCGTAGAGATTCTGAGCTTAGACCTTTCTTGAGGTACCCTTAGGTACTCTGAGCGTATATACTTATTATCTTATACTTATACTAGGAGCATATCCTTGTTTCACGGATCTTATACTTGTATTACGGGCTTATTCTTATATTTGGATCTTCTACTTTTCTGAGCATATACTTGTCTTCTGGAACTTATACTTGTACAGGCATATACTTGTCTTACAAATCTTATACTTGTCTTCACAGGCTTATTAGTATTTGGATCTTATACTTGTATTCGGATCTTATACGCATCTTTGGATCTTATACTTGTATTTGAGCTTATTCTTATATTTCGGATCTTATACTTGTATTCACGGAGCATATACTTGTCTTCTGAGACTTATACTTGTATTGAGCATATACTTGTCTTAGATCCTGTTGTATTCTGAGAAACATTCTTGTATTTAGGATCTTATACTTGTATTATAGAACTTATACTTGTATTTCGGATCTTATACTTGTATTACCGAACTTATTCTTGTATTTCGAATCTTATACTTGTATAACGAAACTTATTCTTGTATTTCAGATCTTAGACTTGTATTACGAAACTTATTCTTGTATTTCGAATCTTATACTTGTATTACGGAGCATATACTTGTATTACGGATCTTATACTTGTATTCTTTATATCATTAGATTATCTTTTCTAGTTATATGTGATAATAATCATATATAACTTAACCATTATGTGTTCATGACATATTGCATTTTATGTTCATGTTCATATTTTGATTCGTTTTCATATTTATTATATGTCGTATTTATTGAGCAACGTCTATCTGTATTGCATTCATATACTTTTCTTGTTTCATGTACATTGCATATGGCATTTCATATACTTGTCTGATATGATGCATGTATTCACATCATTCATGTATTCTTAATTTCTCTATCATCTACTTTACTTGAAATTGGAATCATTCGATTGAATCATCCAAACTGAGTTATGGCATTACTCATTTCCAAACTAGTCATTTGTCCATATTCTGTTTAAGACGGTCTGATACCCATTTTTCGTAGTGCGCTCCATATTTGACATTTGGTTCTTTGTACTCCTTTGAAGCTAAGGTGCTAAAGTTAACCTCCATTTGGAATCACTAAGGTAGACAGAAACTCAGATCTTATCCCCGAAGCAATGGGATTACTCTCTATGTTCAAAAGCGGAGACCGAAATTGGCTTGAACATGGCCTTTGAGTGAATTTTTGGGCCACGTCGTTCAATTTGAAGGTTACTGTTGAGGATGTTTGTTATATTAATTTCTAGTTTAACCGACTTGAATCGCTCAGAATCGGATAAAGGAAATGAAAGCAAAAGTTATGGCCCAAAGAATACAGACACTAGTATGAAATAGAGGCATTCTGGGTACTAGTTGATGGAACTTGTATAGATGCAGGTACCACTCACATTAGTGCAGTACCACCCCTCAAGGGATTTCCGAGAAATGGTGGTTTTCTCCTTTTCCATATTTTTTCCACCAAAACCAACTCGATAATCAATAGACACTTCAAAACCACTCATTTAAATGTATAGCCTCCTGTCCCTACTTTCGAATAATCTTTCAATACATATCTTTCTTCAAAACCTTTCATGAATTACTCCCAAAACAACTCCAATATGGGTCATAACCCATACACAAACCAATCACAAAGATTAGTTAGGGTTTGTCTATACACCCCAACTTCAATTACTTACGATTTAACGATAGATCCAGCCTCAAAGGGAGGATTCCATACTCTTGATTCCATACTCTTGATTCCATACAAGAATTCATTCTAAGGTTAGGTTTCTTACAGCCCCTGACCAAACATGTATACATACAAAAGAATTCAAAGTAATCCATACTCAATGTTACATTCCATACAATTCTATTACAAGAGTTTTCATACCTTATCTCTTATGACATTTCTTTCTTCTGTTCTTCTTCTTCTCTTCTCTTCTTTCTCTTCTCTTCACATTGAGACTCCACAACCACACTTTTAAGTGAAGAAATCTCCTGTAAGAGACGATTTGGTCTCATCTTGTATCCACTTCATAAGGCCATGTTTGGAAAGCCATTTTGGCTTATTTTCCCATTTTGCTATTTAGCCTTCCATTTCTCTTCTATTTGCATCACACTAAATCCTATAACCTAATTTAGCCTATCAACTTTTAACTTTATGACCATTGGATCCCTTCTTTTGATTTTGACCTTTTACCTGCTTTTCCTCTAGTACTAATTGAAGGCTTATAGTTTTCATAATGATCTCCTTGTTTAAAATAAAATAAACTTAACTTATATTATACCCACAAACATGTCGAAAACGACTAGGGTATATTTCGGAGTGTTACATGTAACCACGAACATGAACACCTGAGTATCACGATAGTCTAAATCATGCCCGTGAATACAGGAAATCACATACCAGTATTTATGATGCCGCAATTGTGACGCCGGAAGCAATAATCTGACAGCTGGGCAGTATCCATCAGGCCTTATGTATTCGTATAGCTAGGCTTTGATGCAAGTTGTGACACCCCAAAAATCCGGTCCCGGGTTGTTGACTAAATCGGCCGCGGAATATAAAAGGGTATCGGCTAGCGATCCTGACTACAGGTCCATTCACGGGATCAAATCATAAATATCAGTGATACATTGGGCCATATCCCATATATACATACATGCACATTATTTTTATATTATTAGTCCCATAAAAATTTAATTTACAATTCTTTTTATGCAAAAATACATGCTAGAACTAGTTGAACCTAGTACCTTTACAAAAATGGTTATAAAGCCATAGCTTGACTTTCTTCTGAGTACGACCTCAGTAGGCGCCATCGGTAGAGTGTACTCAGCATAACTGAAATAGGGGTCCTAAAATGGGTGAGTTATGCCCAGTAGAGTATAATTCCTATAGAGACTACTCCTCACCTAAGTGCACATGCAATGTTCACAACACATTTCACACCACAGTTCAGTGAGATTGTAATCCTAGGTTGGAACTCTATATTCATGCCATGAAATGAGATGAGACTCACCCATGCACATGTCCTGCGACTCCCAACACACAATGCAATTCCAATGTGTGATAAAATCCATCATTGATGAATCGCATCCAATGATCATTTTGAAACAAAATTAGATTCTGTTTATAAACCAAACCTTTTTGGATGTCATATATAAAATTATTGTTTCATTTTAAAAACCATGTGTCTTTTTGTGGGTAGCGAATTTTCAAGGTCCACGAAGTAAAAGCCCCGCCACTGACTTCCAACACTTTCGGGGGGCTCAGCATTGGGAATGTATCTAACCACAACTCTTTGGATCTCTTTCACGGGGAGTATCTATCCTGCTTGATACGACCGCAGATTTTCCATTCGTATTACAGTAAATGCGGCTTTGGCATTGGACTTTGTCCGCTGACACTTACGAACCCACCCTTTAATCACCCAATGTGGTGATTGATTTCAACCATACACTCACACCCATGAAATGCGATGTTTCCTGTGCATATGCAATGTGATGCACCATTGCATATCACTCTATGTCACATATGATGAATGCTATGAATGACTCTATAAATGCATATCACGATGCATCATGAACAATTATATCAAATAAGCATATAATGTCCATCGTTCCTTCAAAATTCAATATTAATATCTCATGCAGAATATCTTGACATCAACATACAAGTATGTCATTCCATATTATGCAATAACACTCTCATAGTCAAGCCATAATAGACCACAGAATAGTTCCTAACTTAGTTAAAACTAATTTTAACGGGTCAGCTGGACGCAGAGCCATTATAACTGACCTAAGTTGTGGCGGTCTCGGGAAATGGACCATAGCAGGTTGTACAAGTCCAATTTGATGATTGAAAGCCTATCAAGTTGTGAGTGCAACTAAAATTTCCATACGAGGCAACTGTTCCGAGCCACTAACACGGCTTTGAGATCGGTCCCAAAATCCCGGACAATGTATGAGGTCAAAGCAGGGGCGACTGTGGTAGTCAGAAGAATGGACATAACTTGAGTTATAGGTTCAGTTAGGTGATTTAAAAGACTAACATCAAGTTCTCAAATACAGATACAGATTTATGAAGGACCTTCAGTCGATTTCCCCATTTTCCCTCTTAAAAATTAGTCCCAAAAATACGGACCAGTGTGTGGGGTCATTTCACATCACATGTCGATACAATAGAACGCCCAGTGCAGATCAAATTTATTAAATATTTGGGCACGAATGCCATCCACCGGCCTTTTGTAGTGGAGATCTTTGGAGCTCAATGATCTTTCCATAGAGTGCGAATCGGAGTTTGGACGAAAAATATGGTCGTTTAAATTTACTGGAAGCAAGAGTGCGAGAACACATAATTGAGCCCCAGAAACCACACGATTTCGTACACGAGGCTGCGGTTGAAACTGGCTTGCATGATAAGCGTGCAGAGAAAATTATGGGTAGCTATTGGACACGAATTTTGACTTTAAACATGACTTAACCTGAATCCCAAGTAAAACCACTAACTTAAGCCACCAAAATCGTCAGAATTAAGCCACAAAACATGCCATAACATGGGAAAAAAACCCGGCTAAACTTAGCTGAAAATGGCTTCAAAACAATTTCCAATTTAGCCCAATTTGAATAAAATCAAAATATGAAGAATCCTTACTTCTTGGAGCTTAGGAAACATAGTAGGAAGCTTTCAGAAAGCACCTCTTAACAAGAAAACTTTTTAGATTTCCCAAATCTCCTCTTTTGAATAAGTGAAATCTCTTCTTTTTCATGCCTATTTAGCCTTCATGTGAGATGATGAGCTTTAACTCTTGGCTCAGTTAGTTCCAGAAGCGAAGAAACCAGAAATCGTAGGAAGGAACTCTTGGCTTTTCTCTTCCTCTCTTTCTCTCTCTCTTTAACGTTTGACAAAAAATCGATGGGATCTTTCCCCGAATGAGATATTTCTCATTTTTTGGCTTTGAATGTGTGGCTCCGTCAGCCATGTCCTCGTATAGGTGATTTTTTTGTCTCGAAACAATTTATTTCATCTCGGTTCAAGTTCAAATTATCTTCTATGACCTTTCTTTAAATTATTTTACAACTTCCAATATTTTCTTCAAAAATCTCGTTTTTGGGATCCATTGAACACATGTCTTATCCAAAACGTGAAATTTCATTATCTCGAGGTGACAGAGTGTCTAGGTAATTAAGATTTCACGAGATGAATCCAATGGTGAGGTCTCTTTGTCATCAGTGATCTAGAAAATTCGATCTTTGTAGCGGCAATTTACCGTTTTGCCATTTTTAAAAAAATTCAAATTTACTTGGGTTTTACGGGAACTCCTTGGGAGGAGTGCGTAGCCTTTAGCTGCTTTAATCCAGTTTTGTGCTTTTTGGAAGAGCTGAAGTCTCATTGTATATAATTTTCTTTTATTGTCTTTACATTTTAGATTTGTTTCTAGATTTGTTTTTCTTTTAGGGTGGAAGTAGTAGATCAGAAATTTAAGTAAAGGTTGGATTGATTATGCATCCCGAGCTTTATTTAAGTCTTAACTTTAATGAAATGGATTTTAAGAATCAGATTTTATTTAGTTTGATTAAATTTCAATGAATTTGTTTGATTAACTAAGTCATTGTCACGGTGATGATCGGATATGGAAGGCTAAGCTCCCTCAGGAAGAGTTTGTTGTTTGATTATTGTTTGTAGTATTTTAAAGTTGTTTTAGGAATGAAAAGCTGGAATGATTTAAGGTGGTATTGCTCTTTCTGATGGTATTCGGAATATCGGTGTTCACCACCCGAGAAGAGTTGTATCGTACTCGATTTCCAGAGCCCTCGGTTACGGGGATGGGCCGACCTAGAGTAGTCACTTAGGGGTATATTGTCTTGATATTCATTAAACTCATAGATTCTAAAGATCACTTTGATACATTACTAGTAAAGTTCTAACTCGACTTGAGGACCTCCTAGGTAAATGATAAGGTGTGTTCGAGGGCATAGATACGCCTGTTGATCCTAGCCAGTTTCATCTTTAGAGGTTTCACTTCAATTGAGTAAAATAATCTCAATCTCATGTTAGCTAAGATTCTAATCAAGGAGAGAAAGCATTTTAATCGAATTGATGGCTAAGGTACCAATTGTTTTGGAGAGGGCTTGCATTATCCTATCTATGGGGGCAAGCAATTTCCAGTTCTAAAAGATTGTTGTGAAGTACTAAGAAGGAAAAGATTTAAAATCTTAAAGAGGATCAAATCCTACAAGTAGCTCTTTAGACCCATTAACTTGGTTTAGGAATATGGTCAGCCAGAGAGTAAAATGTGTAGTGTCGGGAGGCATTCCAAGGCCACACTACCCTGCTCTTAGACAATTCTAGAGTTCATGTCCAAAATATATTTTTCTTTAGGACTTTTGCAAATTGATAATCCATGACAACGATTTCATTCCAGTTTTATTTAGTCAGTAGACTCTCTACTCCACCTTATTTTTAGAATTTCTTTTACTTCTTTCATCCAATTTATTTTAGAAAGCTAAATCTATTCTAGAAAATAGAGGTTCAAATAGTGAGGATCTTGAGTAGTAGGGGTAGTTAATCTTTAGATTTTATAATCAATCCCTATAGGGATGATACCTAGATTTATAATCGACTTTATTACTTGTATGACCTGTGCACTTGCAATGATTTAAACCAAAACAAGTTTTAATTCAAAATTATTATGTACACGTGAAACTTGTGTATATGCATGAATGCAAGCAAGTTTTTAGGATCGTTCTTGCAGGGGGTGAATAGTCTTTGGTAACTGTGTTGAAAATTTGGTTGATCACATTTTTTGGTCTTAACATGAACAAGCAACACATCAGTATTCATTAGGTAAAAGAACATTTTGGTCATTTGATTGATGCCCATTTGAGTGTTTTATGATTCAACGCATCATTGAAGACCTAGGATTTTGATACACCACAACATATAACTCAATAGATCAACTTAATAGTTGTATGATACAAAGTAGATAGTATTTCCATTACAAGATCTTTGCCACAACTAATAGAGGTCATATAAAGACATTCTACATTACCTTTCTTTGAAATTTCAATATGATATTTATTTATGTAAATATCTTAGAACTTCACAAATCTCTTGTGTAATTTCTAATATATAAAACATCATTGATATGATATTTTGTTTAATTTTCTAGTATTATAATAACTCTTCCAAAGCCTTCAATTAAGTAATACGAAATATGGTGCTTACATAAGCATTTGCTAATGTCAAGCCTAAAAAGTATTCTTTTTTATCTCGAAGAATGGTTTGTGGTTGCACAATCAACAAAAAATACATCACCTTATTACTATTAATATGCAATAACACATGTTTCTGTAGAAGGGATATCCCCAATATAAAACATGACATTCTGTAAAAAACAATAATATATTCATATATATATATATACACACACACACATACATACATTTGTTTAATAAAGAAACAAAAAACATCATTAAACAATAGTATTTTCATCATTTATTAAAGAATCAATTTTCTATTAAGATCTCCAAAGAAATGTTAGGTCTAGTCTATCACCATGGTAAATTCATTACATATCTTTTCCTTTTTCTTTCATTACCTTAGTAAAGCTTGGCAAAATATTTGGGGTTACAACAATCATGAAATTAATGCCACAGAATTCCACGTCTATAGCAGTTATTCTCAGAGTTCTTAGAAGGTTTATCTTATATTTCACATTTTATTGTTTTACCTTGGTATTACTCTACTTTTGATTGTGCAATGAGACTTTTCTTTTATGGGGATTTGAAGGATTATTGCCATGAGCACCATGGTATCAAGAACTTCTTCCACAACCATGACCATGAACATTATTCCTGTCCAAGTCCATGAGTTTGGAGCAATATATAATCATTTTAGGGAATAATTCAAACCTAGTTGGACTAGGGATTTATGATTTATCATAAATAACTTATTTTTTGTCTAAACAATAAAACAATGTGATATTATTTCAAAGTATTTTGTAAATTTGTGCTTTCGATCTTGTTGCTATCAAATCACATTCGAGGCAATTTAAAATGTAGTGAATGTTTTTCCAACATTTTTATGATTTTATTTGTAATAAGAACTTAATTAAAGCTGATTTTGAATAATGTATTATATTCACTAACGGTTTCAAATTCTTGCAATCTCAATTGTATTCGACATACCGAGCTTTTGGGAAAATCATAACTTTTTGATGATTATATCTTTCCTTTAACTCATTCCATAAAGTAAAAGAGTCACGAGTAGTAAGATATCTGATTTTAGATCTTCATGAAGATGATGTCATGAAAATCAATACTTTGTACGATCATTCATGGAAATGCTTGTTTCTCTTCGATTAGAAGCAGATCTTATTACATTAGGTTGTATTTTAGTTATTAAAGGATCCAATATAATTTTTACCAAAAATTAGATTTATGTGAGATTTGACATTGTTAACAAACTTCTGATAAATAAAAATAATTAAATAATTTGATAATAACAATATAGATTTTCACTTATTATCAAAATAAACATTATTATAGATATAGTAAAATCAAAACACATAAAATGATTACGGATTATCTTTAGAGAAATTCATGCTATTGGCATATTTTAAAAATACTAAGAAAATGAAAGAGATGTAAATTATTCTTTTATATATGTGTTGAGTGTCTTAAACACTGAATTACCATCTTGTTTCATGAATTTTAGTTATAATTATAAGTGTTTTAAAGCTTAAACTCTAATTTTAGGTTCCACTTTCTAGGTTTAGGTCTTCTAGGCTTTGATAGGATGAAACCCGAGAAAAAAGGGAGCATAAAAGAGCAAAAATAAGGTATGTAGACATTCTGCCATATAGAGTGGAGTCCACGCAGCTACATGGCAGTATGTTCTTTAGCAACATCCTCAGCTACACAACTTCGTGAAGAATCTATGTAGCTATGTAGGTTTCGGGCTTCAATTCACATTTTTCTGATATTTGGCCCATTTGAGCCCAAATTCGAAAGACACTATTTCATCAACATTTTTAGAGTTTCAAATAAGTTCTTTGGGGTGGAGACACCCTAAGGTTCTCTTGGAAGAAAGGAGAAACAAGAGAAGAAAAGAGAAGAAGAAGATTGAAGATTCCACTCCTACTCTAGTTTTTTTTTCTCTCTCTCTATGATTCTCTTTTCTTGCATGTATATATTTGATTTTAGGATGTTTTATAGGGTTATGATGTAACCTAACCATGAACAATGGATTAAGGTTTGGTTTGTAATCTTTTGATGTTTAAACTCTTATATATTTAGTATTTCATTTTTCTCTTAATGTTTGTGAGTAGTTGGTCACTATTTGCATGATTTATGATTTAATACGAGTTTGAGAAGTGATTATTGAGTTAGACCATGATTGAAATGCCATGAAATTATCATAGGATAGAGATATCTATGGGTTACATGTGGTTTATTGGATTTTTGAGCTTAAGGCATTCTCTAAATCTAGGGTTTGAGGTAGAGATGCAATGTGACATGTTTTAGAGAATAGGGTGTTGGTGCATGAGAAATATTATCATTTATATTTGTAAATCTACCACCAGTATGAGAGTTTAATGTTTTTGGATTAGGTCAAACCCCTCAATTGGGATTGGTTTAGGAGAAATCGTAACCCTAGGTTTTCTTGTTTGATTCTTGAGTCTTTGTTGATAGTTTAGGATAATATTTGCATCCTTATTTATCTTATTTTGATTTTCAACCTAGATTTCATTCATCCAAATATAAATTATGTCTAGCTTGGAATTGGTAATTAATAGGTCAATCCTCATGGGAACGATACTCATTTATCACTTTATTACTTGTTAACGACGAGTGCACTTGCGCATCATTAGAATTTTATTTTTATACACATGTTTCATGCCTAACAAGGTTTTGGCGACGTTACCAGGGATTGTGTTTTTTCTATTAATATTGATTAGAAATAGCTTGACTCTACTTTGGATATAGTTAGTCTTATCTTATTTTTTATTTTACTTTGGAATTTTTTATTTTTTATTTTATTTATTTTTAATTTTTGTAAGAGTTGATTCACACTGGATGCTTTCACCAATTTATCAACTCAAATGACCCTCCTAACTTAGCAACTACCAAGTAGGCAGCTAGCTTATGGTCGACATCAAAGGGTGGTATAACAAGCTTAGAACTCTACGTGCCTATGAATCAAGTTCAATATGGGGGTAACTTTAATCATCAGCATCATAACCCATACTCGAACACATACAAACCGGGCCAAACCTCTCATGGAACACAAATCTGAATGCTCCCGAACCTCCATAAGAGAAGAAGCTAAGTCTTGAAGAAGCAATGGCTAACTTGGCTAATGCTCATGCCCATTTCATGAATGAGATAAGGCAACCTCCTCAAGAGAAGAAGCTAAATCTAGAAGATGCAATGACTAACTTGGCTAATGCTCACGCCCGATTCATGAATGAGACAAGGCAACCTCCTCAAGAGAAGAAGGTGAATCTAGAAAATGCAATGGCTAACTTGGCCAATTTTCAGGCTCAAATGGCCAATTCTCATGCTCAAATGGCCAATTCTCATGCATAATTCATGAATGAAACAAGAACAAACTTTCAGAAGTAGTTTGCTCAAATCATGAACTTGGAGGTGTAGAGTAGTCAATCGGGCTAAGGCTCAAGAACAACAAAGAGTTTAACACTCGAGAACTCGAAAGAAGATGATATAGACATTATAAGGCTATCACCTTGAGAAGTGGCAAAGAACTTAAGGAGCCAAAAAAGTAGAGGTAGATGCTAAGGAGCTAAATGAGCTAGTAGAGAAAGAGAAGGGATCAACTTCCCAAAACCGGAAGAGATGAGAAAAGAAGTTGAGAAGCAAATTCTAGAGATGAACCTTTGGCGAGATGTGCATGAGTTGAAAGTGAGAAAATACACTATATTTTAGAGTTGAATGGAATCACATTTGCATTGGATGAGAATGAGAAAACAACTATTGTGGAGAAAGAGCATGCAAACTTTGAAGACCTAGTGCTCAAACAGCTACCTGTGCACTATTACTCCTTAGGGAAAGATGGAGGCAAAACTCATCATTCATTCTGTAGTTTGAATAGTCAACTTGGACTCTAAAACGAGGTTTGGAGACAACCAAGCTCAATAAGGTTTCCTAATCTTTTCATTTTTCTTTAGTTTGTTAGCTCTTACTTTTGTCGCTTGATTTTCTTTTTGTGGTTCCCCTAGGCTTTATGAAGAAAAAGGATGGACATGGGTATTATAAGCAAGTCATATTCACTAGAGTTCCTCATAGAGGCTTGATCACCCCTAAGGGAGTTCTCTTACCTTTTCTTGCTTTTATATTCTATTGAGAACAATGCTCATTGCAAGTTTGGGGGGATATCTTCATTTTTAGCACTAGTTTTGGTGACTTTTTGTTTGTTTAGTTGTTTTGAGTCTCATATGAGAAGAGTTAGGGGTGTAAACGAGCCAAGCCGAGCCGAGCTTTGAACATTTGAGCCCGAGTCATGATTTTGGGCTTGACTCAGCCCGGTTCCCCGAGCCTCTAGTCAAGCTTTTTTTTAGGCTCAAGCTTGTTGAGCTCGAGCTCAAGCCCGAGCCCGAGCTTATGCGAGCTTTTTGATCAAATAATATTTTTGGGTTGACCTTTTTTTTTTAACTTACCAAGCATAAAAAAAATTAGAGATGATAATCTCACTATTATGTAACCATTAAAATCTGGGGATAAGCGTATATAACCGAGAAATTGCCCTTCCTTGTTTGAGGAAAATAGGCTACAAAAGAAAAAATGAGAGAAAAGGAGAGAAGGGCGGCTATAAGAGAAACGAAGCCATTCTACAATGGTTACCAATTTGAGTATTTTTAGGGTCATTAATTTTTAACTTATATATATATATATATATATATATATACATGACTCAATTAATCTGCTTATTTAAAAAAAGTAAATAATTTAAAAACATATATAATCATAACTTACTATTATAAAAATTTGACTGAAAATTTATCTTTATTAAATAGGATTATATAAGTCAACATAAATTTTGTATACAACCTTAATTATCTCCGACAGCTTCTTATTTACACAAATATATGGAGAGGGCAGATGTTAAAGATGAGATTCCCCTGTCCAAAAAAAGAAAAGAAACTAACAGTTGATGCCACATTGACCGGCGACCGCCTTCGAGCTGCTGCTGGTGAAAGGGTCTATCCGCACCCAGAGCAAGGAGAATATGGAAGCAAGGAGAATCGACCAGACGATGACGATTGTCGGGGTCCGGTTTTGGCGACCCAACAAACCTTTTAGGAAGGGGTAGAGATGGACGATCACCCAAATGGCGAAGAAGAGCTTTCGAATAGGGACCCCATGAGTCCTCACTAAATAACAAGTGTTGTAGTCGAAGATCCTTGTGAAAGCATGAAATATAACATGGAAAAAAAAAAAAGGAGAGAGTCGCGCACAACTGCCAAGAGTATGGCATTGCAGATTCAACTGGTTGAGTTCCTCTCTTAAGGCACCTAGCTGTGGAAAACTGCGCCCGGAAGCTTCAACACCACCCGCTTGTTCGCTTTGACATGATGAAATCAGATACATGTTTAACTTTATCGTTTGCTATGGAAAATCAAGAAGCAAGATTACGTAACATACCTCCTGGTTATGAGCTGAATTCAGTTCCAAAACTTACATGGCATCCAGATTTCTCATGTTTAACTGCATTGAAGGGGAAAAAGGAGCATAAGCATAAATAGAGAGAATAATATTCATCAAATCCTGCAATCACACTTGACAGCATACAACAAGAATTAAGACAGAGGAGAATGTTTTCCCCATATAATTCTAAACTTTTTAAATGTTCAGACCCTACCCATGGGTTACTTGCATCAATATTCCACTTACACCTAGATTTATCAAATCGGTTCATCAACTCAATGGTATAACTTCTACACAAAACTCATCATGTGCAAACAGCAAATAGTCCTTTCTCATTAAAGAACCAATTCTAAGACAACTAATTTGTAGGCTAATTGAGAAGTCCCCTTCCCTGTTTACACATCTAACTTCAACAATATCTCAGCTCCTCCAATTATGTTTCTCAATCTTCTTCCATCATAAACCCTCCCTGAGAACCCTAGCAACAAGATGGAATTTGTATACTTCACAACAGATGTCTATTATATTTGCAAGGTATTGACATTAAGCACACCAGTGTGATGTTTCTATGTGTTTAAGTTTACTTTTTTGAGTTTAGTTGTGTAACTTGTCAAATGTGCATTGCCTGCTTCCTCTAGGGATCCAGATAAACTATAAAAACATGTGCACCAATTCAAATTCTCTGAAAATTTTTTAGAAAGCTAAGAGGATACAGAGCCTACCACAACAGCAACTCCTGTGACCATGACTGATACCCGCTGTTTATGGCGTATGAAACTCCCCATACCCGCTTTTTTGAGACATAAGAAGCGACTTCTCATCATCATATCCTGGACCATGAAAGTGGCTGCAATAAAAACAGAGGACTGACCAAATCGCTCTGGGCTTTTTTTGAGACATACAGTTTAATTTCATCATCATATCCTGGAAAGGCAAAACAGAGCATTTGATGATATGTTAGCTTGAAAGAGGTATCCACCAAAATGCCAAAGTATCCAGCAAAATGCAAGAAAATGTAAGAAAAAAATAGTTTTGACGGTAGAAAAAAATGTAAGAAAAAAATATCCAGAAAATATTGGAAAAAAATCCCAAAGTATCCACCAAAATGCAAGAAAATGTAGAGAATCCCCATACCCGCTGAAGGAAATCAAAATCAGCTGAATCCATAACTTGAAGCTGATTCTGCTGGATTATTCCAGTTTTGACGGTTGCATCAACTACCAAAGATATGTATTCGTCCAAATTATTAATATCCACCTGAAAAATCAACAAATAAGGAAGTATTTCAGGAACATCTTTGCAAACACAAATATGCTGAAGGGGGAAAAATCCATCAAAGTTTTGAAGAGGTATGCAAATTACATTTTCTTCTCCTGGTTTCAAAATGTAGTCTGGATAACCGGGAAGACTGAAATCCAGACAGAGATCTTCTATTGGTGCCCCACGGAAACATAAATCAGCAATTGCACCCTGATTTATGTAAATCAAGCTCCTACAAGAAAATGAAATAGCTGAATGTCTCAACCACAAACATGAGTGCACACTGACTAGACCATAACAAAAAAAAATGACAGCAAAATGATAGGGTTATCAAAAAATCTGTAACTAGGAAAGAAGTAAAATTTCATTATTGTACAAAGGACACAAGTAACTTACTTGACCAAGTACAAGCTTGTACAATGCTTACATCTTGTAATCACGCTAATATTACAAATGTTTGTCATAATCACCGGCAAGATGTACTCACAGAACACTTACTACTCCTCGTATCACAAACACTCCTTCCAAACATACATCATTAAAAACTTAATTTTGATTCAATGGAAAGTAAATATTAAACCCAGTAATAAACAATTGTCTAAGTCAGTTCATATACAAGAAATCAAGAATATCGCTCTAAGCCGCTTGACAAAAAGAGGCAAAAACAACCGTCTAAGCCGCTGACAAAGAAGCAAAAACAACTCGGTTTGCCGGGCTGATAAAAAAAGAAGCAAAATCAATCAAAACTAAGAAGAATTTTGCTTCTGTAATTCTTCAAGTCAGTATGACTTTTAGTATAAGCCATCACACCACAGAATGAAATAATGTACAAAAATAGTTAATACATAAAAAAAAAGTAAACTAACTAATATGAAAATATTAAACATAGTAATGAATACTTACACATTGCAACTCTACAACCCAATTAAGTGTCCATCTCTAACCTTCTTGCATAAATCATTCTCAACCTTTTAAATAAAACAAGAAGCAAGATTGCTTCATGTAAAACAAGAAATACTAAACTATATATATAAATTATAAAATGAAGTCAATAAAAAGTACTTACATTGATGCCAACTCAACCCTAAAATCTCGTCAGAACTAACTTCCCATACAAATCAAAGCTTGATAGTCCTGTGCCTTAAAGAACTCTCGATATTGGTCAAGTACTCTACCTCCAAAGACTAGCGCAGATTCACAACCTGTGAGTAATAGGAATGGATAATATGTCCTGAGCCATCTTCGATAAGGGTCAAATTTTAGACTATTAGCTTCCACCAATTCAAAGCATCAAAATCCTGTATATTCCTAATACCAGCTTATAAACTCCTTCATCTAAATACATGTCTATCTCACTTTGTCCCGTGTGAATGATATCGTGACTAGTTATAACCCACTCATCAAAATCATCTGCCTTTGTTTTTCGCTGGAGAGGGGTTAGAATCATAAGTAATCGCTTATGCTACTATTTATTTGGCTATCTACATATAGATATTCCTTGTAAAGAAATCAGAAGGACTCATTAACATCATCTATAGTATGCCTTCAAAATCATCTCGCTAGATAAATTTTGAAAAGAGCAGAGAATTGAGGTTTCATTTTATACCGAGGATCCAAGACCGCCCCTAATTGCCATCACTAAGTTACATTCTCCCAATACTACAAACTTTTCCTTCATTTTGGGGTCATACGCTTCACATAATCTCTATTATCGTAGACATGTCATTCAACATCTTCCTTACTTTCCATACTACGAAGAAAACAAATTCTGAAGTAGGATATTTTCGTCCCGAGTAAACTTTTGTAACATCATTAATAACCTCCAAAAATTTAGAAACCTCACACTCTTTTCCAACCCTCATCAGATGGCAACCATTTATAGTCAGAGTCCCTTTCCTTGTACCTGAAAACCGACTTGTTCTCGCGCACACTCTAGCATGGCAGTTATGCTGAGTTCCACCGCAGGCACATCAAGAATCAAGCCGCTAGAGGTAGATAGCTTAAAGCTAAGACAATTTCATTGAACTTATAAAGCCCTCAAGAAGACAACTTCAAATACTTAACACTTTCGAATATTTCAATCACATCTCGTACTCGTTAACCCATCTTGACCATCAAGTTCGTAATATGAGCACAACATCGGGACATAAATATTTTATCACCCAAAGTGAAGCTTTCTTTCGCCAAAATTTTCTTTCAATACTCTACGCTTAAATCATTTGAAGAAGCATTATCGAAAGTGTAATGGTGGAAATTTTATCTTTCAATTTAATCAATCAAACACTCACTGATACTATCGCAATTGCAAGCCCAAAGGTGAGGAGGTTCCAAGGACAAAATTCGTGATTCTTTCGTAACTTCCATTCTAATCCGTAAAATGTCCCGTGAGGGGCACAGGCACTTATGGATCGATTCAAGTCCATAAATCGTGGTTAAGCCGATTTTATTAATGCTCGCCAATGCCAACTTCAAACTTTCGATATATACATCTTCATGCAATCAGTTTCAAAGTTTGTCTTTGATTCGCCCATACTGGGGTTAAGACTTCCTACAAAATTCTAGTGAAGAACTCGTGCTCTACCATCCGAAAGGATATTCGTGGACAACAAATGATCTACAAGTTCCTCTCTACTTTTCCTTTATCATACTTAAAGATTGATAGCATTTCATCAAACTTCATGAATATCAAAAGATAATAAACTTTGCTTGGACCCTTATCCTGCTAACCAAAGTAGCTTTACGAGGTGTGCAAAGTTTGTATGTTTTTAAGATGAGTTGTTGCACTCTTCTATAGGCAAGATTATGCTTGCAAAAGGATTACATCTCGCTTCATGTCGCCACCGTTTGTTATGATTTCAAATTCTTCCAACCACTGATCTCTTCTTCCCTGGCTTGCCTTCGCTTCCGCTGTGATCTATACCAATTTCATCCATTTCATCGTCTTTATCCACATCTTCCATATCATCACAATATTAGCTTTTGTCGGGTCTAAAACATTTCCGGGATAAAAAAATAATCCACATAAACTATTTGCTAAAATGCGTATAATTACAAATTCTACATATACATAGTGATGTAAGAAACTTATGTAGGTGCCTAGCTAGATAACTTAGATTCTTCTCTTCTGTTTGTGATGGGTAATTTTTTTTGTCCCCATTGGGACTAAACTCCCAAAATCCCTCCTTAACCTTTTACCAATCGACTCAAGCCTCAAGGGCACATACCTTCCTATTTTGCCACATGATTTGCAAATGCATAGATCATCCTATTCCGCCTTACAGGAAAGAAAGCCTGGAGAGAAAAATGAATGCATAACACAGAAGCTACCAGTCACAAAAATTAAGGTACATGGTGGTAGCTTCCCATAAGACGTATTGATCATAGACCAGTGGGCAGTGGCTGCAGTAATAAGGAATGATTGGGTTCAAGGTCAGAAGCGCTTGCAACGACTTCTCTGGGAAGGCTAAAATGCAAATTCATCATTTTTCGCCAAAAGAGCGCACTCCACGCGTCGAAGTGCCTTCTTCAACCCAATCCGCATTAGCCTGAACCCAAGCTCACTTCCATGCCGAATTTCCATAAACCAGCAACCAAAACACTCGGTTTCTGAATCAATCGACTTATACACACGCAGAGCGGACAACCCGTCCCTAAACCTCTCAATGCCTAGAATTTCGCATCATAGGCTCTACATTTCATTTCTTGCTTTGCAAAAACTATGCTCGAATCCAAGATTGAATCTCGCAGTATTATCTAGCATCAATTAAATGATTAACCTGTAGAGAGAGAATACCTTGAATGATTGTATTTGCAGCGAGATCTCACTAAATGGTTTTAGAAAATCGTGGATGAGCGCAATGATGCAATGATGCACACGGTCACTGCCTGAGAGAGGCGATCGATTTAGGTCGAGATGTAGCCTACGGCCGCCGTACTAGCAGAGGAAGCCGGGACGACGAGCGTGTGGCCGGCAATTCAATGAGGTCCGCCGTCTCGAGGAGCCGGGACGACGGCGGGAGACCGAGAGTGATTCGCACTCAGGGTTTAGGGTTTTTTTTCCATATATCAGATAGTGCGTTGCAAAACGACGCTGCTTTGCACTGATAATTTATTTAAAAAAATGCTAAACGACATCGCTTATGATAGGCCTCGGTTAGGTTTTGAGTAGTTCTGCTCTGCTTCCTGAAATGCCTCTACTATAAGAAACAGTTTCCAATTTTAGGCTCAAGCCCGGTTTGACAGTTACGAGCCAAGCTCGAGCCGAAGCGAGCCGAGCCTAAGCCCGAGTCCGAGCTTAGGGGCTCACCACGTACTCTAAGAAGAGTTGGTGCCATGAATTTTAATTTTTAGATGATATCATTTTGTGGGTTATATTTTTCTAAGTCAAAATTAGGATATCTTTGCATTATTTGATCTGACTTAAGAGTATTTAGTGGTTGTGGGAGACATGGCTTGAATAGCCTCCTTGTCTCTCAAGAAATTATTTCCTTTTGGGAATCGTATTCACTCACACATACTAGATCTCATATATATACTTTGGGTCTAGCCTATTTTTATCGAACGCCACTTGATTTGAGAGGGCTTAACTTATGTTGGATGTGTACCTTCAAAAGAGGGCTGTCGAGCCCACTATGCCAAAAAAAAAAAAAAAGAAGAAGAAGAGAGCATGTGAAATCAAGCACTCAATCGAATCCAAGCACAATCCGAGGGGCATTTCAAAGCCTAATGCCCTAAGCCAACCTGGCCGAGCCACGATCACTTCGCCATGATTAGAAGATGTGTTAATTTCACAAGTGCTTTGGTTTTTTGTTGAGTGTTCGATGTGAAGTTCGAGGGGAACTTAATTCCTGGTGTCCTTAACCAACTAGTGTGGAGTCACTAATGGATCCCGCTACATGTACACTTTTCTAGAACTCCTTAGCATTGCATCCTACTATTTAGTTTTAGTTATTTAATAAAAAGGTGCATTTTAAACCTATTTTAGTTGAGGTGTATCAAAAGAGTGAGTTGAGTTTGGTTGAAGAGTGCATTGGTACCTTGTATATATTTGAGATCTAAAATTTCACTTACATAGAGTTTCTTTAGGGAAAATCTATTAAGACAAAGTGCTTGCCTTAATCACCATACCAATGATGTCTCTTGCCCTCTAGAATTTATAAATGTTTTGGGTTCCCAATTAGACTAACATGTTTTCTTAGAACTTTTTCCATGTTTTCTCTTAACTAGTTACTAGCACCATTCTCAATTCATATATATCTTTTTGTTTTTCTTTCATATGTCTTCCTTTGCTTGATGGCAAGCAATGCTGCTTGGTTGTTGGGAGTGTCTTAAACACTAAAATTGTCATCTTGTTCTCAATGAATTTTAATTTTTTAATGATAATTATAAGTTTTTTAAGGCTTTAAACTCTACTTTATGTTTAGTCTTCCTGAGATAACAGACAAAACAAAGCAAACAAGGAACATAAAAGAGAAAAAAATAAGCATGTGACATTCCGCTACCGCATGCGTGGAGTCCACTTAGTTGCGGTGGGAGCATGTTTCACCCAACGCCTCCTAGCTATGCAATCGTAGGTTTTGGGCCCAACTCGCATTTTGTTGTTTTTAAGCCTATTTGAGTCCAAATTCGAAGGAGACTATTTAAGGAACAATGTTAGGGTTTCAAATAAGTTCTTTGGGGGTGGAGACACCCTAAGGTTTTCTTCGAAGAAGGGAAAACAAGAAAAGAGACAAGAAGAAGAAGATTGAAGATTCCACTCCTACTCTAGTTTCTCTTTCTCTATGACTCTCTTTTCATTCATGTATATATTTGATTTTAGGATGTTTTAGTTTGTTTTTCTAGGGTTATGATGTAACTTAACCATGAGCAGTGGATTAAGGTTTTGGTTTGTAACCTTTTAATGTTTAAACTCTTATATATTGAGTATTTCATTCTTCTCCTAATGCATGTGAGCCACTATTTGCATGATTTGTGATTGGGATGACACTGAGAAGTGATTATTGAGTTAGGCTAAGATTAAAATACTCATGATTATCATAAGATAGAGATATCTATGGGCCACATGTAGTTTCATTTATTTTTTAACTTGCTGCGCTTAAATTTGTGGTTTGAGACAAAGATGCAATATGACATGTTTTTAGAGAATGTAGGTGGAGAAACATAGCTGGAGAAAGATTATCATTTACATTTGTAAATCTTCCATCAATATGAGAGTTTAATGTCTTTGGATTAGGTCAGACCCGTCCAATGGGATTGGTTTAGGTGAATCGCAACCCTAGGTTTTCTTGTTTGATTCGAGGTTCTGGTCTGCTGGAGCAGTTTAGATAATATTTGCATCCTTGCTTTATCTTATTTTGATTTCAACTCAGATTTCCCATCCATCCAAATATAATTAAGGCATTGACTCCAGACTTAATAGGCCAATCCTTGTGGGAACGATACTCACTTATCGCTTTATTACTTGTTAACGATGCGTACACTTGCACATCATTAGGCATTTATTTTATACACACGTTTCTTACCCAACAATATGTATATAAAGAGAGAGAAGAAAGGAAAGGGATTCGAGCAATGGGAGAAATTATTTATGGGATGCATCTTGCATAAAGGATGGAAAACCATTTAAACAAACAATCTTATATTATAAGAGAGACACAAGTGATATGATATGTTGATTATACACTTGATTATACACACGGATATGCACTTTAGTGATTAATAGTAATCTTTTCGCTATTGACAAATCGATTGATAATCAAATTTTCAATCAAAAAAGTCTTTTTTTAACTCTTTTATTTTCTTTAGACTTTATACTTACCGATCTTGATATAAATCTAGATCATTAACAAGATCAGAATCTGTATGAACCAAACAAATAAGTAAAGCAAATACAAATAAATGGGTAGGTATATATATTAGAAAGCCCGACTTTCGTTATTCTTTTGTATCAAACATTTCTAATGAACAATGGTTATAGTGATTTCATGCCGATCATCAAATTCTCGTGGTCATCGATTCAACCAACAGAAATATTGCCAACGAATCTTGCATACCATTCCTATTAGTCAGCTTCGTGCATCGACCAATAAATTTGAGGATTATTAATAATCCATGATCAACTTCCTTTCTTCCTACCTCCAGGGGAAGTCGAATCCCTATTGTCTCCTTGAAAAAGAGATGTCTCGAAACACTAGACAATGGGGGCATGCTTCCCTGACCATCATCATACCAAGATGAAGTATCAATACTCGCATAAAGGATGGAAAACCATTTTATAGTCGTTTCAAGTAACCTTCGATTACTCATCTTTAAGATGAGTAATTTGAGACATATTTGGTTCTTGTTTAAAATTATTTTCTATAAAAACAAAGCAGTAATGTTAAAATGAAGCGAGAATACAAGCTATTACAGTTTTTTTTGCATTAAAAAATACAAAGAACACACAAAATATAAATTCAAAGACAAGAACCAAATAGATCCCAGTTTCTTATTAATCATAAGGAATGCATCATTCACTATAATTCATGTTTACTATTCATATATAACATTTTATATATATATATATATATATATATATATAGAGTCATGTGAAATTAAATAAAACAAAAGTTTGGGTTTAGCTTTATGTAAACCCTAAATTACTTAATTTCTCTCTTTTTCCGTCAAAATTGTGGTTGGAAGCTAATGGAGTGACACTTCCCTACCTCACGCCTCCAATTCAAGCAGGCATAAGACCTCTCCTGATTAACCCACCGCAGCCGTCTCCGGCGAGTCCACCCCCGAAAACCACTCTTCGCAGCCCGACACCACCACGGAAGTCCGCGTTTCGGATTCTCAGCTTGACGAAACCTCTGAGCCTCCGCCAAAGAAGCGCCGCCGGCGTAAGAAGCAGTTCCCAGAGATGATATCTTCCGCTGCTGCCGTTACAGGCCTCCGAGTCCTCCGTCCCCATCCCAAGTCCAGCATTTACAGCGAGAAGATCATGGACGATATCATGGGAATGCAGATCAACGACTCGCCGGGGCTGTCCAATACCCACCGCCGCCGCCGACGCATCGCCGATCTTGCCAAGGAGGTCGACGTTGAGGCTCTGGTCGCTATCTCCGTCGGTTTTCCGGTGGACTCTCTCACAGAGGAGGAGATCGAAGCAAATGTGGTGACGGCGATCGGCGGAGTGGAGCAAGCCAACTATATCGTCGTCCGAAACCACATACTTGCGCGGTGGCGCTGGAGCGTCTCCACATGGCTCTCCCGCGATCACGCCATGGAATCGATTCGGTCAGAGCATCGAAATTCGGTAAATTCTGCATACTCCTTTTTGCTTGAGCATGGTTACATCAATTTCGGGCTTGCACCAGCCATTAGAGAGGTTCAATTGAAGGAAAATGATTCGTTGAAATCCAGTGTAATTATCATCGGTGCGGGACTAGCTGGATTAGCTGCCGCCCGGCAGTTGATCTTTCTAGGGTTTAAGGTTTTGATATTAGAAGGGAGGAACAGGCCCGGAGGGCGCGTGAGAACAAGAAAGATGAAGAGAATGGATGACTCCGGGGTGATTGCAGCTGCCGATCTCGGTGGTAGTGTCCTCACAGGGATCAATGGGAACCCCTTAGGAGTTTTGGCGAGGCAATTAGGGTTTCCTTTGCACAAGGTGAGGGATATATGCCCACTTTACTTGCCTGATGGGAGGATGGTGAATTCGGAGATCGATTCACGGGTGGAGGCTTCCTTTAACAGGTTGTTGGACAGGGTTTGTAAGCTAAGGCAGGCAATGATGGAGGAAGTTAAGTCAGCGGATGTTTCACTTGGGACTGCACTTGAGGCTTTTAGGCGTGTTTACAAGGTTGCAGAAGACCCCCAAGAGCGAATGCTATTGAATTGGCATCTTGCAAATTTAGAGTATGCAAATGCGTCCCTGATGTCTGATTTGTCTATGGCATATTGGGATCAGGATGATCCATATGAAATGGGGGGTGATCACTGTTTCATTCCGGGAGGAAATGAGAGGTTTGTGCGGGCTCTTGCAGAGGACCTTCCAATTTTTACAACCTTGACGGTGGAGAGTAAGATATGGTGCTGATGGGGTTGCTGTGCATTCTGGTGGCAGGAGCTCTGGGAGACATGGTGCTTTGTACTGTGCCACTGGGTGTGCCTCAAGAAAAGGAACAGATAGAGTTTTTTGGCTCACTTCCCCAAAGAAAGAGATGCAATTCAAAGCATTGGGTTTTGGATTATTGGAACAATAAGTATGTTGTTTCCATATGATTTTTGGGGTGGAGAAATTGACACGTTTGGGCATTTGACGGAAGAGTCAAGTATGAGGGGCGAGTTCTTTCTGTTCTACAGCTATTCTTCTGTATCAGGAGGCCCCCTCCTTGTGGCTCTTGTTGCCGGTGAGGCTGCCATCAATTTCGAAATGATGTCCCCTGTGGAAGCTGTGAGAAGGGTTTTGGACAGGCACGAAGGGAATTTCAATCCAAAAAGGGAGGCAGTCACCCTGATCCAATTCAGGTGGTCTGCACCCGGTGGGGAAAAGATTGCTTCACATATGGTTCTTACTCTTATGTTGCAATTGGTTCATCAGGGGATGATTATGATATCCTGGCAGAGAGCATAGGAGATGGAAGGGTGTTCTTTGCTGAGAGGCACCAATAAAACACATCCAGCAACAATGCATGGAGCTTTTCTTAGTGGGATGCGAGAGGCTGCAAACATATTGAGAGTGGCTAATCGGCGATCTTTGCTTAGATAGTTTTCTAACAGAGAGAGGCTTACTCACTAGCTTATACCTATTTGGAGTTTCTTTCCATCCAATATTGGATTTGACAGGAGGGGATGGCTCAAACTCACTCAAGTGGATAATAAAAAACTGATATGCCGAGGTAATGATTCTTGTCGAAAGCTGCTTTATGTTGTATAGTAAAGGTAATATCTCCATTCATTAGATCCTAGATGTAAATTTAGCACAAAATTTGTTCAATCACGTGATTCATGCAATTTATTTCATGTTTCCTTGATGACAAAAATATTTTCTGTAGTTACATAGATAACTTGTCTTATATTCTTGTAAATTTTCATCTCTGTGGTTGCATCATTTTTAAAATAAATACCTTTATTTGAATCCTTTTACATGTTGAGTTACCTGAATTCTTTGGTATTAGATAACAAAAAATCTTAATAGAAAAATTCTCAGCATAATATAAGTGATTAGAATGATGCTAAGTCGTATATGTAACGTTTGGATCTTGAAAAGTAGCAAGGAAAGAGGTGGAAAGGGGAAAGGAGCTCAAATTATCATGTTTGGTTTCTCATGGAAAATACGAGATAGGGAATGAAAAGAAGAATAAAATTGGGTAATTGTGATTGAGAAACCTTTTCTTGAGCATGAAACTATTTTTTATTTTATTTTTTCTCATCATATTATTTCTTCATTCTCCATCAGACTTCCACAATTCAAGTGGAGCCTAAGTTATCTCTCTAGAATTTACCGTTATGAGAGCACTCTTCAAGGGTCCCAAAGGTCTGTGCTGGGCGTCTAACAACCAGCTTGGGTCATTGGTGAAAGCATGGATGAAAATTTCGATATTTTGCCGAAATATCTACAAATATCGGATATCGCGACAACCGGCCGAAATCATCATTAAATTCGCTGGCGGAAAATCGTCAGGCCTCGGAATTTCGCCGATATATCGGTATCGGATCGAAATTTCGGCGAGTAAAACACACGCGCGTGTGGGTGATTTTTTGCTTTAAAATATCGAATATATATCGGATATATCGGTAAAATATCGGAGATAGCATCGGAAATTATTCGGTATATATCTGAAATATCTGTAAAAGATTTAATTCGATATACTCCGGATATATCGGAAATATATCCAAATGACCAGATTTGAAATCCTAACTTGATCCAACGGTTATGGATTGATCCCAAAGGTTTAAAGAAGGACGGCAAAGTCATATTTGGTTCAAAATTAAATCCAACGCTATAATTAAATTACAACATTTTTCACCATCCAACGGTTATTTTGATCTAAAATCTATAAATACTCTAAATCATTCAATTTGATATAAATTCTCTACCACGAATCCACCATTTCACTGTGGTAATTTTTCTTCAAGGATATTCTTAAATAACTATATATTATGTTTAATTTGATAGTTTATATGATTATTTCATATTTTTAAATTAGTTAATTTAGTAATATATTACAAATTAACATTTCATGTTCATATTTTTAAAATCAAGTTATATATTAGTTATATTGTGTATATTATTATAAATTCATAGTATTATATGAAGCTTACATTTTAAATTAGTTTACTTAGTAATAAATATATTAATAAATTAATTTTTCATGTTAGTTAATATTTGAAATCCAGCATGCAGATTTAGTCCCTAATTTCCTATAAATGAAAAGTTGTAGATACAATAAAAATATTTCATGCATTTATACGTTTATCTAATCAATATTATCAAAACGCCATGCCTTTTGTAGACAGATTGTTTTACTGCCAAGATTGGATTCATCTGATCAAATGTTGGTAATCAAATACACAATCTTTCATTTTCGATTTGGAAAACTCATTGCAATGTATATATTTGATTAATGCCATTTTTACACTTTGGGAAGATTATAATAATTTTTGTGAAAGATTTTCGTTAATTTTCGATATATCGATATTCATATAAAAATATCCACCGATATATCTCCATATATCCATAAATGCAGCATCGATATATCCACAAAACCAATATTTCCAACCTTTGATTTAGTAGTATTATGCAAATCATCCGTTGAGATGTTCAGTTCAAGAATTATAGATGCTTTGAAAGCCCCCACCTCAAATTATTAGAAAATATTATAAATATATTTCTAGCTAACCAATCTAAGTTGGTATGTTTTATTTGCTTCCTTATAAATTAACAGTTACTAAAAATTAGAAAGGCAATAATCTATGCTTTGTGAGGACACATCCAAAGGAAAACATTATAGGAGATTTACCAGTCAAAACCTCGTAGAAAACGATGAATCCTGTGACTTAGAAGAAAACAAAAACATATTGGGAGAGTATAATGAGAGCAATCCATCCTGGTTTCTGAGACATGATATTTAAAATATGAGAGAATATGAGAAAGGTCTTCAAAAACAACCTAACTCTGCAAGAAGGTTATTAGCAGCTTGGTTAGATTCTTGGTATGTGTGATTTACTTGAACTGATGGTATCATTAAATCATCAATCAAAAGCTTCTAAAGAGAATAATACTTATCATGATCCTTTATTTAAACTGGAGTATGGAGTTATACGAATTGGGCAAATGTGAAATAAAATAACCCTGGTGATCATAATAAATGCATCCACCACAAGGCACCATAGGTTAACAAATTTGATGGACCTTTTATTCTTTTTTACCTTGTAGTTTGGGCCTGTAAAATCTTGGAGCGCATGAACAAAACAAAAAGCATTTGATTCTGAATATGAGCCTCTAGCCTCATAGCATATAAGAATGATTGAATATCTTCTCAAAGGATTTGGAGTTTTCTGAATTGAACCATGTCATCCAAATCTCCTTTGTTTCCCAGCTTGTCTAATGTCAAGTCCGGCATTCAAACAATGACTTGGATTTTGGAGTATGATGATCATTTTTTTGGTAAGTAAATTTTTGCTCCCATTGGGATTTGAATATGAAACTTCTCATAGAACCTCCCCCATCCCTTTACCACACTAGCCTATTCGGAGTACGATAATCATATAGATTTCTTGTTTATTTGATTTTATTTTATTTTTGCCTCCATGTCGCATTGTTGGAAGATAACTAGTCCTTGTTTTTCTGGTTTGTGAAGGAACATAGGATGGGATGTGGGTTGTTGGGTTGTTGTTTGATATAAAAAGGTGGAATGACCAGAAAAAAGGACTAACATAGAAACATGGAAAAGAAAAAAAGGGAAAAAGTCATGATACAGGGAATTGAGATTAGCTACCACTATTATATGAGACCAGCCAAAAAAAAATCATGAGAGAAGATGAAAGAAACAGAAACTGGTTCGCAGTTGAGTCAAAGTCCTTTGATTTGATCTAAGAAAGGCAGAAGAGAAGTAAATGTTTCATCACGTAACTGAGCAGAGGCATAGCATCGTGATTCAGCTTGGAGTGTAGGGATGAACAAGCTTTTGATGGGTGCCGAGAGTGTTGTAGTCTTTTTGTTCCCGCTAGAAGGCCCTCTTGTCCTGAGGGGAGAACATAAGATCTTTAGGCCGAGAGCAAGGAAACAATGCCGGGAGGTTCCTTCTCTGCTCAAGCACTGATGTCAAGGAAAAAAAGACCCGGTTTTCCCTAAGGAAGGGGGTTCTTAAATGGTTGGGCTTTGCTGGCAGAAAAAATTAGAGGGCTGGGCTTTAAACCTCCCCGCAGTGAGAATAAACCATGGAGGACTGCTGCTGCCAGAACCGGCTGTGTTGGGAAGGGAAGGTGAGGGCATGCTCAAGAAAATAAGGCTATACTGGGGGAGACCGCTCTAAGGCCGGGATGAAGGAGGCAAGCAGGAAATGTGGTTCGGGGTGGATGTCGAGATCAGGTTCAGAAGGCTGTGGTCCCCAAAAGATTGCCTGACTAAAGTGGAAGACAAACCTGAGTCTCTGCTCGAGATGGGAGGCCCGGTTAGAGATGCCCTGAGGTTAAACGAGGATTTTGATGCTACTGCCTTAATGAAGATCTTTGCTTTTGGAGTTCGACCGCCAAAGAAGGCAAAGTGGGTCCTCGAGTCGTATGTTATTGAAGCTTCAAAGGAGGCATCTTACGCTGGAAGCGGAGCCCATAACTGTTGTATAAGGTGCAAAGGATCTGCAGAGGCTTGATCGTAGTGGTGTCTCCCACTTCACCCATGGGACCCCGAGATCCAAAAAAATTAGGGAGATGTGGAGTGTTTCTTTGCCTGCATAAAGTTACAGAGATGAAAACGGAGGTGAAGTGGGCTAGAATGTTGATAAAATCGGCAGGCAAGTCTAGGCCAAGTGCCGTCAACATCTTAGAAGGTCCAAGATCATTCGAACTTCAGATATGGTGGGAGATCCTCCATTAACGCTATCATCCTCAGGAAGTTCCAAAGAGCAGAAGAAAATCCAAGAAGAAGAAGAGGGTGTGGTACCTAAGGCTATGCGAGCTGGGGCATTCCTCATCTAAGCAAGACTGATAATGTGGTAGAAGTGGGCAGACTGTGGCAAAAATGGGGAGACTGGGTCTCATTTCTGTAGCGTAAAAGGTCAACTTAGAGTTAGTGCAAGTAATGAAGCTCAGAGGTGGGGCCCACGCTGACTGTTGGGGGAACAAAAGCTTTGTTTAGCTGCCGAGGCAATGATCCAAGAGTCGTTCCCTCTCGTGGTCCATTTGTGCCAGGCGCACTCTTCCAGCCGAATGGGTTTGATTTTCTCGCCAAGGTCTGAGACAAGATAGCCCAAAAGCCCAAAGGCTGGGCTGGTCGCAAACGCAGTTTGAGTGCAAGCAGCCGATCCCACAATATCTCTACCAATGGGGTGCCAGATTGAAGGGTCGTAATGGGCTCAGACAGCCAAATGAAGTAGTTTGTCCTTTTAAACGCCCATTGTTTTAAAGCTGGTCATATGGAACAGGCCTAAAAGGATTAAAAAGAGGCTCCTAAGAAATTAAGGGTGTTAATTCGCCAAAGAAGAGATGAGGTCGAAGATGGGGTTGGCTCGGCGCCGAGGGCTCTTAATCTTGCAGATCCCGCATGGATTTGTAGCGTGTCCTCTACCCGCATGCCCACAAAGGTGTGCCTGGTCCAAGTAAATTTCTAGTTTTGAGAGCTGTCAGCGAGGGGGCCAGGACTGTGTGTCTTTGATTCACTCTTTAATGGGATATTCAGGCAAGGTCCCTGAGAAGAGGGGATTTCCGTCGTGTCGATTTTCCACCATGGAATCTGGGCCTTCTGTGCTCCCCGAGGTGGTAGCCTCCAGCTCTCCGAAACCACGAATGGTTCCAGTTTGAAACCGCGCCTCGCATGATTGTTCTTCCTTTTCTTCCAAGTTTCTACGACCCTACTCAAGTAGGGCTCTCAGTTCGGGGATTTACGGGCATGAGGCTTGGGAAATGGAACGCCAGGTGGTTTCCGGGCCGACCAAGAGGAGCGGGAGGTGGATAACCGGATGCCCAAGTAGCTAGACTGCCACAAATGGGCCTCGGGGTAAGGAGAGTGGAGCCATCCAAGCAATGCACGCCCGCAGTGCATGGATATATTAACCGGAAGATAGTCGGGTCGATCAAATTTCCAGAATTTCTTAGGGTCCTAACTGGCTAATAGAGATTCTGGAGATGTTGCGAAAAATGGAGCCTCAGTAGCAAAGAGATAAAAGGAAGGGGCAAATTCCTGGGCGTAGACTAGATAAGTAGGAGTGGAGTTAAGGAAGTTTGAATGCACTATTAAACCACAAAGTGGAGTTTGGTCAAAATAAAGATAGAAAGAGATAATGGGGATTTTATAAAGTTAAAAATGAAGCGTTTTCTCTCGTGGAATGTTAGAGGCTTAAACCTGACAAAAGGAGGTTATTAGAAATTTTATTAGGTCCTGTAGGGTGGATTTGGTTTGTTTACAAGAAACCAAGACAAGAGATGTCCTGAACATGCCTCAGTAGCTTAATGGGTAGATCAGTCAGAGTGGAAGGTTGAGCAGCGTATGGAACCGTGTGGGGAATCCTCGTGTTTTGGGATACAAGAAAATTGGAGTTGTTGGAGGATGAAATAAAGCCTTTTTCTCAAGTACGACAAAATGTGAGTGATGGTTTTTCTGTGGGCCTTCACGTGGGTTTATGGCCCTGAAGAGGTGCAAAAGGGAATTATTTCTGGGAAGAACCGGTCGTTAAAAGGCTTCAGGAGGGGGCTTCTCGTGCACAGGAGACTCAATATGGTTCTTTCCCCCCAATGAAAGAAAACTCGATGGGCAGGCTATCTCACTCTATGAGGCTACTTTATCAAGTTCTTAATGAGTCATTTAGAGATCTTCCCCTTGCAAATTCTTCACCGAGGTCACCACCGGCAGGCGTCCCGTCTCGATAGATTGCCATGGTTGATCGGGGGCGGCAAGTTTAGCAATGTGATTCAAAGCACTTCGAGACCGCTCACCATTGCCCCGTTTCATAGACGCTGACGGATAAATCGCCTCACTCTTCCGGTCAGAGGTTCATGGGTTGAAGCTCATGGTTTTAAGGACTCTGATGCTGTTTGCAAAGCCTACTTTTCTCGTTCCTTTAGTTTTTGTTTTCGCTTCCAATTAAAGGCGCCTCAAAGGAATTTTTGAGGGCTCTGGAACAAAGAGGTTTTCTAGAGGGATTTGTTATGCTTGGCAGGATTCTCGACGACGGGAAAAAGTGAAAAGGAGTTGTCCTCGGGAAGAAGGCTGCAGAGTGGGAGTAAGGCTAGAGAGGATTATAAGAAGCGGTTAATTGGGGAAGAGGTCTCGGGAGGATCGTAAATCTAGAGAAACTAGTTGGAAAGAAGGATGAACATCCGGCCTTCATAATGGCCAATTTCATGGGAGGAGGAATTCTATTAGAGCATCGAATTACACACAGTAGAACATTGCTTCATGAGCCCTGATTAAAGAAGAAGAGGTCGCGTTTTCTCCAAAGTCTCATCCCCACTCAAACAATCGCGCCTGCATTTTCCATCTCCAATTCAATTTGATTGGGTGAAGACTGCCTGCCGGAAGAAATAAACACAGAGCAAATCCTAAAGAGCCAGCCTCGTGCTTAATGGCTATAAAGCTTCCTAGCCCGCATGGAGCCTTTCCACTTGCCTCTAGTCTTTCACTGATTTTTGGAAAGAGGAGGTTACGGGTTTTAGGAATTCTTTCAAAGATAAACCAAGCACAAAACATCACACTGTTTTGTTCCCAAGGAAGATCACAGACTCAAAGAACTCAAGACCCACTCAAGCCAGAAAGTCTTTTACAAACTTATCTAAATTGTTATAAAATTTTATCTCATTTCAAAACGCGCTGCAGGAGACAGATTGACAGAAGGTTAATAGCTAATGAGGGTTGTGGGACTATATTCTCACAGCGGAAGGAGATTCTTGTAAGTTGGACATTGAAAGGTCAGCGATCACATCGTGGATTTTCGTCAGACTTCAGAGAGTACGTCAATTTTAAACGGACAAATTGATGATCACCGCCATGACCTCCACAACTTCTTTTTCCGTCTTGTTTGATTTGTCTCATTTCGGTTCTTCCGGAGTCTGCAGGACCGCACGGTGTGGATCTCTCTTATCGCCCCATCTTTTCTTGATATCGGAATGGAAGCCCCGAAGTCACTCGCTAAAGCTTGCGCTGTGAAGATAATTTCATTTACGGGTGCAAAGTTCGGGGTAGAGATGGAGGGAGATTGTCATCTTTATCTTTTATATGTCGACGATATTATCATTTTTGCGGAAGCCAACTTCGAAAGCAACCGACGGACTTCGACGGACCTCGACGTGGTCAGTTCTTCGTGCCTGGTACCAATCTGAACAAGAGCGAGATTTTCCCATCAGTAGTGCACAACGTGGGAGGCACATCCAGCTTGGTCAGGTCACCCCCTCCCACTGGCAAATTGGTCCCTGTGGCCTCACAGGCCATGGGGCTCAGGATCATCAAGAAAGATTCAAAAGATTGTCATCCCGAAAAGACAATATATCTTAAAGGGTGGGAGGCTCCACCTCATCTCGGAAAGGTCACTGTTTAGCCTCCCCATTTGTTTCCTTTGTTTAGAATACAAAGTTTGTTTCTTCTAGACTGAGAAGATCTGCAGAGACTTTCGGGGCTGCGGAAATCTAGAGAGTAAACCACACCCGTCAATCGAAATCTGTCAGAGAAAAGTAGAGGGCTTAGTAAGAGAGGCCTATCCAAGATGACCAAGCATCGCTTTGTGTTTCATACATACCATGAATGAGGACACTTTGAGATTATGATCAAAGACCAAGTTTGGTGAGGAAGATGGGGTCGAAACACTATGGGACATTAGGGAGTTATGGCATCGTTTATGGAAAGACATCGAAAGAATGACTCCACCTTTCCCTCAAAACACTACTTCCTTCTTAGGAAATGGTAGGAGGTCGGGTTTTTGAAGGACCCTTGGTGCTGAGACCGTGGCTCGTGCAATGCCTTCCCACTGCCTAATCTGGCGCTCACAAAGATGCTAGGGTAGCAGATGTCTGGGATCACAAGGGTGACGGGGCTGGTCCCTGTTCCAAGACCTTAATGATCGGGAGGTGGAAAGGTTCCTTTATTTCCTTCACAACAAGAAAATTAGGCCCTTTCAAGAGGATCGACTGTTATTAAAGGAGACTATGACTGATGGTTTTTCAGTTAGACACATGTACCGTAAGATGATGCATTCTCTCCCTACAGATTTCCCTTGTCGTTCCATATGGAACCCAATCGTTCCCCTTAAACTAGGTTTTTTGTGTTTCAAAGCTTCCATGGGGGCAAGGCGCTTACTCGACCGCCTAAAAGAGAGGGGGACCCCTAGTAAACATGTGTTTTTTATGTGAAAGAGAATGATAAAACAATGTGATCGCTTATTATCCATTGTTCGAGAGCTGCGATGTCAGGATCTTATTTCGCCACACCGACTCGACAGATGATCCTCAATCTGCCACAACTCCTTTGCTTGCAAAGGCAAGAGTCGGCAAAACCGAAGAGAGTTTGGTCGACGGCCCTCTTTTGTATATTCTCGACGCTGCGGAAGGAAGCGACAGTATGGGACTTCGAGAATGAGGCCCCCTCTTCCCACAGGATGAAATATGTATTTTTGTTTACATCAGGGTTGTGGGCTAAGTTGTATAAAGTGTTGATAACTTAAATTCTTTGGTGGGGTTTTAATGGATGGGGTATGGTGAAAAGTGAGTTTGTGTTTCCTTTTTTTTTTTTTTTTTGTACTCGTGTACTCAAGCCTCAGGTCGCTTCATCTATATACTGCTATTTACCAATCAAAAAAATTATATGAGACCTTTCTATATGCAAGAAGAATTTCGATGACGTGAGCCTTCGACTGCACTGTGAGCTGACGTAGCCTCCAGTTTCTGTGGCAATGGAGATTTACTTTATCGGTCACCCAAGGTCTCATGGAAGATAGTCAAGCACACCCAGTTGGTTTGAGCATCTACGCTTATGTTTAAAAATATATATATATATATATATATATAGTGCTAGAGGAAAATAGAAATGTCAATATTATCGAAATAATATCAAAATTAATTATTTAATTCAAATCTAGTTATATTTTTTCATAATTTTCTTGTAATCTTTATTTACTTTTTCTCCTAAATATTTTGGAGTAAAAGATGATTTTAGAAAAGTTAGAATAAGTGGAATTAATTTAAAGTAAGATATTATCCTAATTTATCTCCAATAAATAATTAATAAAATCTTAAGAAAATGTGTTTCTTTGGTTTTAGCGGCTAATTATGAAAAATAACCAATTATAATTACATAATCTTTGTATAAAAAAGTTAAAATAAGTGAAATAAGGTTATATAAAAGTAATTTATTAATCTTAACATTAATTGGTTTGGGAAATTATGCCAGTGGTGTACTAATTTTAATTTATGTAAAAAAAATTATAAAGAAAAGGGAAACTAAATGGTGGAATGCTTGATTTAAAAATATTTCATAAAGAGTGCAGAGTATGATCTCTGTAAACCTTACATACTAAAATATGTGCTAGGTATGGTCTTGGACCTTAATACCTTGCATAGTTGGTTTTCCATTCTTTATAAACTATTTTTTAAATAGAATTAAATTAGTACACCATAGCATACTTTCCCTTTGTCTATTTGTTTCTTTTTGGATCAAAACTTTTAGTAACCGAACATGGCCTTATTGGATGTTTGAGCCACTTAACCAAGAAATATTTGGTTATAAGACTGCGAATATAACATTTCTTAAGTTTTTTTTTTTTTTTGAAAAATAACTCATTTTGAATAAAAATGTTTTTTTCCATTTCATGCATTTACCCTTGTTCCTTAAAAAAAGTTATTTTTACAAGAAACTAAAAAGGCTATTTTCATCAAAATCAGGCCAAAAATTAATGAAGGGTTAGATTTCAAAATTTGTGTTTTCCAAATGTCATTTAATTGTGGTAAAAAAAAAAAAAAAGACACAAAAGAAAAGGAAAAAGAAAGGCTGATGACCCAAACACCTTGAATCAAAGTTAGTGATTACCCACTTCATTATAGCATAATCAGAGATTGCGGTTTTCTGAATAGTTTCCTAGTCAATAATTTTTGCTGTCCAATGTCACTCATAAGCTTATTTCAACACCAATTTAGTGTACATCCAATCCGATCTCATGTCTACCAACCAGCCGTCTGATCAAATTAGAAGTTTGCTTTGAGAGTGGTAGATGCACATCTGAATGCTTAAGTTTTAGTAAAGTTATGTACCTGACCAAATACGTAAGCAATGTTCCTTCAAATACTACGGAAGATATTACGGAATACGTTAAAAAACATTTTTTTTTATAAATATTTCACCAACATTCTAGACACTATAATGCCACATATCATTATTTTCTTTCTTCGATTAACGAATTTCCTAGTTATATACGCATCACGTGGTCGTCAGATCTCTCGATAGTATTTTTTCTATTATGTCAATTTGTCTAAATTGATTGTTTATAACTTATTTCTAGCATTAAAGGAATGCATGGTTATACTCATAGGATATTTAATTATTCAAAAAACTTTGTAAATTATTGTTTTTAAAAAAAAAGGTCATAAGAGAAGAGGAAAACCCAAAGAGGATTTCATAAACTTTTTATACTCATTTTCACTCCCCCTTTAATTCAAGCCTAAACTTATTATTCCTCATCCCCAAATTATTTTGTTTTTTTTTTAATACAATATAGTGTCAAGGTAGGAAACTGCTTTATTAGGACTCATTTGGGACCACCTTTTTTACGCCTCATGATGCTTTGAATTTTCAACGTTTCACCACTCAGCTGATATATTTAACTCTGATCTTACCGATTCTCTTTAATAAGAGTTGTTAGAAGAAATTAAAGCGTGACGCTTAACGGGTTTTAAAAAATATTTTAAAATTTAGAAATGTAATTTAAAAATTATGTTTAAAAAAATTTAAAATAAAATAACAATGACTTGTTTAGTTTTAAAAAGCTCTGAGCATGGGTTCAATGGTCACGAAGTATATGAGGAAGAAGTGATCGGTAGTGTAGAAGGCAATGAGTATTGGGATAAGAATCTCGAAATAGAGAGGGTTAGTCAAACCTCTCTGAAGAGGATCTAAAGTTGTCACTAAAGCTGATGAAAAGTATAATAGAAACATAGAAAATTTGAAGACACTCATAAATAAGATTGATCAAGCTTCCTCTTAAAATAGTTCTACGCATTTAGATGTAAAGACATCTTCTTGGTATCTAATATAGAAAATATGAAAAAAATTTGAATGCTTTTCTACCAGTGAGTCTTGGTTTTCCTCTTCTGTGTGTGAGTCTTATTATTTGTTTGTTGTACTACCATCACCAATTCTCTACAGTGATGTCCTGTTCCGTCAACCATGGAAGCCCGGACAAGACAGTTGAGTTTAGAATTGGAATTATTCTTTCTGTCCTCGTTCTTCGTTAGAAAAGCTTATTTCAAAGATCAAGATCGATGACGATTTGATGTTTTAATCAAGAAACCTGGAGGCAGTTTTGACTGGCGCAGTCCCATTACGTAGATGCAGTCAAGGCAAAGTTAGACTAATGTTAGAACTGGGTTAGGACTCTAATTTGTTCTGGTCTATTTGATCCCATGATTCTGATGTGTTTATTCTATGGTACTCCTTTATGATTTAAGTTAAGACTCCCAAGACTGAATTTCAAGGGCTATAAATTTAGGGTTTTGGAAGATGCTCACATGGAATTTTTTGATCAGATCTTAAAGAAGAACAAGATCTGTCTAGGCGTGTTGAAGGGTGCAGAGTGCATATACTCGTTTGAGGTATTGCACATTAAAAGCCTTTCACCTTGTGTGAAAGAGATTTGTTTATTCTTTCAGACACACTGAGGTGACAGGCAAGAGGTATAATATTGTTGATAGAACAAGAGATTCATTCTAAATGTGCACCAGGAGTGATTAGGTTGAAATGGCCTGGCAGAGGAGTCTTGAAACATAAGACTAATTGCAACCTTGAATAAGATTAGTAGGAATCCTAGAATTTGGGTGTAAAAGGGGAATGGAGGGATTCATTCTTAATTCCACAAGGAGTGATTAGGTTAAAGAAGCTGCCGTGGCGCAGAAGGAGTTTCGTACTGCCACAAGACCACTATAACTTTCTGGTCTATATTGGAAATCCTGTGATATGGGCACAAACCACAATGGACGTAGGCCGCTTCCACCGCAACCATATTGTGTGTACTTTATTTATGTTGCATACAATTTTTATCTACCTTGTACAGTGATAGTCTCACAGGATAGTTCGGACTTCCCGCACAAAGTTCGGACTGACACAGTCCCAACACTTAGAACTGTGGTTAAGAACACACACCTATATATGTCAATTGGTATTAGAGCAAGTCACTCTAAGAGGTTGATGATATCCGGCATTGGCTCCAATTGTTTGTTTTTGAATTTGAGATGAATTTGATGGAACAAACTATGGATATTGGAGAGCTCAGATGCGTGTCTTCATTAAATCTCTTTATATGAATGTTTGGAGATCAATATTGGTATGATGATCTTCTCCAACCAAGATAGATGTTGATGGGAAAACGGTGGCCAAGACTAAGTCGGAATAGACTAGTGAAGAATAAAAATTAGCAACTAGAAATTGGATGGCTCTTGAAGCTATGTAATATGGTGTGGATTCCAGGCAATTTAGGCTCATCGCAACTATTAAATCGGCAAAGGAAGCTTAGGACACTTTGCAAGTAATCCACAAAGGAAGCAAGGAAGGGGAAGATCACATTAGTGAACTAGTTACACTTATCACCCACTTGAAAAGCACAACAACAGGAGGTCAAAAGCAGGAAGTTCAAGAAGAAGTCTCAACAGATGTTCAGATTCGTCCAGTCCCTGCTCCAGTTCCTCAGGATGTTCGAACTCTCTAAGGTAGTGATAAAGAAGAGGGTGAATACTCTGATAAAGAACTAGCACAGTCTTATAAAGTGTTATATGAAAAATGGATTAATGTAGTAGAACTTAATAAAGCTCTTCAAGCCCAAATCTTACAGCTTGGCAAAGATAAAGGGGCTTTAGAGAAAGAAGTGGATGTTCTCAAAAGGGAAAATTTGAAGAATAATACTGCACAATTTGATCTGGAACAACTCAAAAGGGTAAGAATGTTGAACTCTGAAACCACGTCCTTGGATATTATTTTATGCATGGTGAAGACTCCTGAGGGACATGAAGGAGACTAAAGCTATTGTACGGACAAATGCACAAGCCAAACCATCTAGTTCTAAGAATTTTGTTCGGACTAACCTAGTTAGGACTAACCCTAGGACTAGCCCATCCAGTTCAAATAAGAGGAGACTAAGGGGGCATTCAGTGCTACTATTTCAGAAAGATAGGGCACATAGGGCGTCACTATAGACACTATAGAGCTCACCAAAAGAAAAGACTGAAGGAAACCAACTGGCATCCAGTTAAAAAGTGATCAAAAAGGAATGTCAGGCGCCTTCTGGTGGTGTTCACCTCATTGTTGTAGAAGGAATAAAGATAGTATTTTGATAGTTGAAGCTCGACATATTTACTGGAAACAAGTGTCTTTTGACTAACCTTCAACAATCCAATCTAGACTATGTGACCTTGGAGATGGTGCGAAATGTAGAATTCTCTGAATGTTCTAAGAATGCCTAAACTGGGAGATGTTTTTCTTGTTGAAGGACTTAAAGCCAAATTGACCAGCATTATCCAATTATGCGACTAAGATCTCTTTATAAAATTACAAAAGATAAGTGTGTTGTCCTCAATCAGAATTAGTGTCGCATCATGGAAGGGAATTGGTCCTCTAAGAACTGCTACCTACTAACCAGTCCCACCATCTGCTTGAACACAGTGCAGAATGATCCCATTCTCTAGCACTAATGGTTGGGACACATTAGCCTTAGCAGCTCTCAAAGACACCATAACTATAGAGGCAATCCTGCTAATCCTTGATTTGAAGAATATACTTGAAAGGATGTGCGGATCATGTCAGTTGTGGAATTAAACTAGGTCGTTCCCACCTGAAGTCCCATCTGGCTCTATGAGGTTGGAACTTCTCCAATAGGACCTAATGGGACCCATGCAGGTGGAAAGCAGAAAATTTCTTTGTGTGTAAAATACCTTTATCCTTACATATGGGGTCTGGGCAATGTGTAGTGGACCTCGCAGAGTCCGCATATTGAACTCACAGGGAATGGAATGTAGTGCTTGATTGACCAAATACTTCAACTAATCGAACTTCTCACTATTTAAGTTAACTATTTCTAAAGGAGAATTTATAATCTAAACTACACAAGTTTAGAGAATTGAACAATGGAGATTTCCAAAGAAAATAAGACTTTAAAGAATACAACTCAAGGTGATAAACTAGGTTGGTTACTTTGATTAATGTTATAATGAGATTCAAGAGCAAATAATGATCAAGGTTGTGCTTACTAAAGGAATGATATGAGGCTATCACTCCTGACTCACCTCAATTTCGCACTTAACTCTGCCCACCGCTAAGTTCTTCTAGTGATTAAGCACGGCTACTTTCGGCGTAAATTCCAAGTATCCTATTGGTCATTGCTAAGTCCATTACTAAGTCCTTGAAATAGAGGGTCCCCGAACCGTGCTAGATTTGATCACCACAGAGTCCATAAATCTAGCACAATGCTTATTAATGCTAAACCCTAATAAAATCCATTTAGTACTAGTCATTGCTAATTTTCGAAACTTCTTTGATTAGGCTAAGTTAATTTTACCAATTGAAATACATTTCGAAGACTTGGTCAAGGCCCCGGGTCAAGTTCCAATTGTCACTATGGAAGCCCTTGGTCTAACTTTCCTAATCTAGGTCTCAAACACAAATCCTAACACATTTCAATTAGATAAAACCATAGTAATTCCAAAATGGCATCAACAAAAATCAACACAAACAACTTTCACAAAATTATTCTAGAAAATATAAAAACCAAGCATTAATGTTTGCAACCAACCTTAGAGAATGGTTTAGTTCCTCATTGCAACCCTCATATCATCCAAAATCATGATTTAAAAACCAAAATAAAGAATGAAATGAGAAAAGAAAAAGGTTAGAGATACAAAACGATATGAAATGAAGTGCTCTCAATTGTCTCCAAATTCAGAACACCCTCTATGAGCATTCCTTCTTTCCAAGTTAGTCCCAATCTAAAAATAAATAAAACAAAAAGCTAAAACCCTAAGTTTATTCGAGCTATGTAGAGAAACCCCAGAATGGGTGCTCTCACCAAATCCAACTCTTTCTTGTCTAAAGAAACACCTATTTATAGCCTTGGGAAATGGGCAAAAAATGGCTGCAGAAAAAGTGGTCCATCGACACTGTCGCGACATGAAGATCTCTCATGTCGCGACATGATAGAATGTTCATGCTAGGAATTCGTCTCAATGTCACGACATGAAGATCTACCATGTCGTGACATGACATAATGTGTGCTTATGATAATCTTCGCATATCGCGACATGAAGAGAGCTCATGCTGCGACATGAAGAGAGTCCATGTTGCAACATGGCAATATGTAACCTTCAATCCTAGGGAGCCTCACATGGGGCTCCATGTCGTGACATATGCACTTCCAACAAACAGAGAAACTTAATTTCTTCATTTTCTTGCCTTGTCGGGTTCCCATTTGCAAATCCAAGGTAAGGAGAGGATTTAGCTTAAGAACTGAAATATATATAGGTGGGCTTACATGAAGAACTACTATGTGTGAAACAATGTTTAGAACTGTATAATTCACACCTAATGTAAAGCACATCGGAAAGAGGTACATTTATATGTGCATTGATGACTACTCCAGATTCTCTAGGACCTAACTTTTGACAAATCAAAAGCATTTGTGCTTTGGAAGAATCAGGGCTCAAACTTAAAGGAGCATGACCATGGGTTAAGCAAAGAATCACTATAATAAGGAGTGATAATGGGAAGGAGAGTCTTAAGAACTTATCAAAGATTTTATAGCAAAAATGACATAGAATATGAGTTTTTAGCCCTAACAACTCCACATCAAAACGGGTTAGTGGAAAGGAAGAACATAACCCTCTAAGAGATGGCTAGGGTCATGTTGAAAGCCAGGAATGTTCTAATCAAATTCTAGGCAGAGGCGATAAACACGACATGCTATATCATGAATCGGGTTTACTTACCTTGGAACTCACATGACTCCTTAGAAGGCTTGGAAAGGTAAGAAACCAAATATGAAACACTGTCATGAATTTGGTAGTCCTTGCTACGTTTTGAATGACAGGGGACAAAGAGGAAAATTCGATGCTAAGAGCGATGACGGGGTCTTTCTCTTTTACTACTCAAACAACCTCGCATTTCGAGTCTATAACAAGATAACCATGGCGGTCATGGAGTCAATCAATGCAAAAGTTGATGATCACCTACCTCGGTCTAGTTGCCCTAGATCAAGACTCTCTATCATTCCTGCTCCTAGTGGATTCAACTTGGGAGGAGGTCAAACTCTCAGTGTTCCTAAGGATGTTCGAACCCTAGACTGTAGAAAGTTTTGTCATAGTCCTAGAGGATGTTCGGGATCAAGCCTCGAACCGAAGTTCTAAATTCTGGGAGGATGTTCAAATTGATACAAGAATGGACCAACATATGAATGAACAAATCTCTGGTGGATAGTGATTCGTTTAGGCCAAGTAGGTGTTCGGAATCAACAAAATTTATATCCTAGGATTCTACCACGACGAGCAAAGCTATTGAAGATAGTGGCTCTAGGTTGAACACGGATGGGTTTTCAGAGAGAAGAGCGTGCATTGAAAATGGTGTTTTCTGATTTTTAAGGGTTTGTGAAAACAAAGGTGGGTGAATGGTTGGAAACTGAATAATCTCCTGAAGTAAAAAGTTAAGAGAGAATTCCCAGTCTCGCCACCCGGGCTAGTCTTAAGCGAACCGACATGTCCCTGTCTTTTTCATGCTAGTGGGAGCATGACATATAGTCATTTCTCGAATCGGATCTTCATTTAGCTTTAAAACCTAAACCCTAAAAGTTTTCCTCTTGAAAGATGGAATTTAATGAGCACAAATGCTCCCAAACGGTGAGAACACACCTCCTAAATGTAACTAATAGGAGACAACTAACTGGGCATCAATGGATCTAGTGATAAGTATCCACTGAACCCAAAAAGCTTGCCAAATACACATTAGGGAGAGCATGCCTAAGAGATTTAACCTAAGGTGAGAAGTGTGATACATAAATAATTTAAATGTAAAATACGAAAGCATAGAACATGCACGCCTCAAACCAACACCCCAAAGGGGCCTCCTTCAAGGATGAGGGGTTTTAGCGAGCATCCTTGATTTGTCATCACCGTGTGTTTGGCTAGAGAGAAAATGCAAAGCAAAGGTGGAGAGAAAATCACAAACCGCCGAGGGAGGGGAAGCTTGTGTCTAACTATATTGATTGATTGATGGAGTGGAAAGTCGATCGATGATAAGCAAGACCGAGCGCTTATATAGTGCCGTGATAAGGAAATTACAAAATGTGCAATGAACCAAAATTATATCAAGGGAAAAACTTGTATAAAACCAAAAGGCGGGTTAAAAAGGCCAACAACAGTGTGGAGTTAGTTGTTATAATTTCGTGAACTCGCGACCCAGAGTTGCGAAAATTTGCAACCTACTTAAATTTCCACTGAGTTTCCTTCTTAGCATTTTGCTCCAAATTTCCTCCGTTCTGACCACGTATCTTCGAATTCGCTCGGGTTCATCGTATCGGAATCGATTGAAGAATATGAGGCATTTGACCTCGCAAAACTACGTACAGCTACAAATGATCGCATAAAAGCCGGGACCCCAATGTATCAATCGAAAGATAAAGCCGATTAGTACACAAAAATGCTTTAAAACCCGATTATACAAAGGCCTGCAAATAGCACTACTGGGTACTAATCACTCCCTCTCAACCAACATCAAGGTCCCTAGCAATGATAAAAAGAAGGAAGACTGCTCGCTATATATGCAAAAAGGATTGTCTTTTCAAAAAGTGTGTATAAAAGGAGGCTCTCACTTCAATATGAAAAACTCGGGACACCGCATAAACCAAATTTGGAAGAATGAGGCCATAATCGAGCAAGCTCTGTGCGTTGTTCATTCCTAAGGAATCAACCTGAACTTCCACCAAAATCTATGTGTTTTTAGGTGATCAGTTTGTACCAATAAGCTTTTAAGCTACTCCCCCCCAAATCCGCCACGCCAATGCCTTAGACTCCGACTAACCTAAATAGATTCAGTTCCACTTTATTTCATACTTCCATCGATTGTAGGCAATAAAAACCGACTTCACCAAAGTCCGTGTAATTCAGATCCAACTATGACCCCAACCAAACAAGGTTTGCGCATCAAGTCGGGTAAAGGATCTTTCAACCACAAACTCAGTTAAAGTTTCACTCGACTTCAATGACGTAGAATCCAAAGACCTACAATCCTCGCTAAACTCCACCCATCCACCCATGAAGTAGCACTATCTGCAAGTGGGATCCCAACCAGCTGGTTTAGGCACTGTGTTTTAAAGGTTTTCGCTATATACCCCCAAACCGTGCTTCGTTTCAAGGCAAAGCGCCGCGCTTTCTATTCTCTTTTCTTTTTCTTTTCTTTGTCTTTTCTTTTCTGTCGGAAGACACATCGGGCTTCTTCGGGGAACTCTAACCTATTATAGGCCGGGCCAACGGCTATACGGCGGTAAAGTAAGGGGGTATGTACTTCTCAAATCTCATAGACGAAAAACCGATGTGCACCGTGTGTGTGGCTAGATACGTAGTAAAGACAAGGGTTGATTACCGTGGTCTTCAACCGACTCAACAACCAATCAAGCATGGAAACTGTCTAGCATCGATGGAAGCACAAGGCTACAACTTTTCAATTTACAGGAAAGGCAAAACCATTAAACTATATAGGCAAATGAGATGCAAAAGTATAGAAAAATAGAGTTGTATTATATATATAAAGGTGTATTTCACAAAATTTTCAGCTTTTGCAAAAAAAAAGTAAACAAATGCTTCCTAAATATACAAAATGGGCTTACGAGTCACGTGGTACAAACAGAACTAAAATCAACAGTATGAACATCACTTCCAACACTAACTCTCCTGACAATGAACCCAAAAAGTTAGTGGAGGGAGTGGTACCTCTCAATCTAAGTGATCGATGAATCATCCTCACCCGACAGCCGAGGTGCCGCCGGTGGAGCTGCCGATGCCGCTGGCAAACGCCAACACATCCAAGGGATCTCAGAAATGGGGCGTGGAGGAGTTGATCCCGTCGAGGGAGGGGTAGAGGCCAGCAGTGGGTATGTGTGGAGAGACAAAGAGGGGAGGCCTGCATGGCTCGTAGCCGTAAGGAGGATGGTCCGATTTCAGGCTACTTACAGCCTCGATGCTACTATTCTATCCGCTGGGCATGAGCGTGGTATAGAGGTCAGCAAATGAAGTCATAGTATGGAGAATGAATGACTGCTTATGATGGGCGAAAGTCCCCGTGGAGATGGTAATATACCGCCGAGGTGGCGCCAGGCGCTCGCCCAATCCACGTGGAGGGCGAATGAGCAATGGGCACGGGGCCGGTGGCTCGAGATGAGAGGGCACGAGTCAGGCACTGGAGCCAGCCACTGAGCCATGGCCTGGTGGAGTCAAGGACCGATGGTGGAACTGACGTGGGGCTGGGAGCCGGAGGCCTCACAGGCTCACGATAGGACAGTTCCTGAAGGACTATCGCAGCCGCCTTCCGTCTAGTCCCGGAGGGGGAAGATGAAAGGCATGAGGCCTGGCCCGCCACCGATCGATAGTAAGGGTGGCCTCACAGCCGTGGCGACGCTCCACCGAGGCTCCTACAGAACCCATGTTCTAAAGACCGCATAAGAGTCGAAATAGAACAGGCATGAACTCGGGCCACGGCAAACTCCTAAGGGGTGACCTATCCGAAGCTGAACAAGGATGTTTGGCACCAAGATTGAGCCAAGAACCAGGTTCCTCAAATACGATATAAGGCCTCCAAAATAGCCTCCTCCAACAATTGGCCGGGATGGGAACGCATTAGACCTCAAAATGTGGTATATCAAAAGCATACGCTGCGAGAGGTGTCATCGAATAGTGCCAAATCTCACCAAAGATGAGAGGTTAGACCATCTCCCCAGTCAGGATGGGGCCATCGCGATAAGCAGTCATGGGTCAGGCGACTTCACCTACGAGAAAGAGCGCTGTGATGTGGAGGTCCGGCATCCCTAGTCGTCGTCGGCGAAAATGCAGAGCATTCGGGCCGCCCCGGCACGCCAGACATCATTATGTGATAAAACTCGATGACTACCCGAGGATAATAGCATCGACGCGGCGCCATGAACTACTTCAGATGGTATCTCTGCACGAGGAGCATGGAGTCTCGGAGCTCTGGGTCCTCGGAAAATGCCGGGAGATCGTAGTAAACTCTCCCCTTGCGGAAATCTCCCACGGCACAATATTCCTGACGCGGCCGCGGAAGAAGGGTCGCCGATAATAGAGTGCAGTGGATGAACCGGCTCGCAATGCCCCGATAAGGCGGTGAGGGCGCCGAGGTCCGCGGGATTTAACCCGGGTCCAAGGTCCCGGCCCTCAAGGCACCTCCGGCCGACCCGGGATGCGATGGAGCAGCAGAGCCGGCCAACCCGAAGGATATCCCAGGCAGGGCCAGAGGAGGAGCCCCCGCTGACAAGAACTAGTGCCCCGACGTAGGGGCCGGGGCAGGGAGGCAACCCGCAAGCAGCCTAAGGGGTGCGTGGCGCGCGAGTGGCTCGCAGGGCCACTCCGGGCGGAGGTGCCTAGTGGGAGTGGAGCCTGGCACCCGCGACCGGTAGGAATGAGCCTCACAAGTCTTCGCCATTTAGGGCTTGAAGGAGAGCAAATTTGAGAGGAGAAGGAGTTTCGTAAACCGGGAGTAAAGGTGAAATGAAACAGTGAATGTGGGTTTATATAGATCAAAGTGTGGAAGACATGGATAATTAATGTCATTAGTATTATTAATTGATGGTGGTTCAAAAATTAAAGAAATTTATTGCAAGAGCGTGAAACGAAGAGTTGCGTGCAAAGGAGAGCTGCAGAAAGTAAACGGATGACGATGAATGCGGTTCGCAGTCGCGAATTTCGTGATCATAAATTTTGCACCCTGCGAAATTTTGCATTCAAAGGTTGCAAAATTTCGTAACCTGTGAATTTTCGCAAGTTGAGAAATTTTTGCAGGTTGTGTACTTTCAACCCGGGAAATTTTTATGCAAAATTCGCTTCCCAAAGACTGAACACACCCAAGAACAAATTAATAAGACCAAAATTATGAGAGAAGATAAGCTTCAAAATGAGGAAATTTACAAAATTTGAAAATTAAAGGATATTAATGAAAATCCTAATTTAAAACTTGAAATAATATAACGCAAAAATCCAATCAAAATTTGGAGTGGTTTCCAAGTTCCTGCAGGAACCACTCCCTCGTCAGGCACTCAGATTTCATGTGGAGGGTCTGTGAGGAGAAGCCTCCTGCTCATGTGGTTTACTGCAAATACTTAGCTTGCTCGCGTTAATCATCCTACTGCAGGCCAGGGATGACAGATGCAGGAAGGGTGACTGATGCAGTTGATCCTTCATTAACTGCTTCTTAATTCTTCAGCACTTTCCCGCAGCTGGAGACCGTGGCTTCTTCACCCGCATCGCGCACTTTCCTCGAGTGGCAGACTTCTTCGATTGGCCTCATCCTTAACGTTTATCCTTATTGCTCAAGTGAAAATGTTGAGCTCCAATGTCATAAGCCAGCCAAGGTGAGCCGCATGACCCCATTCCAAATAGCTTGATTATGGTGATTAGATGGGCCAAAAATGGCCTCCCAAGTATGATGGGCACTTGGTTAGTGTCGCTGGCTCTGTATCAAGAACCACGAAATCCACAGGATGCGAGAACGGTCTACCTTCACCAAGACATCCTCAACTATCCCTTTGGTATTTTCACCGATCGATCCGCCATGATAAAGTGATGTTGGTAGACTTCAGCTTCCCCAAACCTAACTCGCTATACATTGAGTATGGCAAGAGGTTGACACCGGTTTTATCCAATAAATTGTCTATCCGAGTCCTCTCCCAATGCCGGACTCGAGGATGGTGGGGGGGACTCGACTAGATTTACCAAGGTTTTCAGACCGGGATGACAGAGTTGACTGCCTCAATTAGAAGGCCTTCTCGTTAATGCCCAACCCCTTTTAATTATGCACAAGTCCTTGTAATTTTGCATAGGTAGGACTTGCTTAATCATGTCAAGTAGGAATGTCGAATCTTTACCCGCCCCAAAGACTTCAGATGCCTTCTCTTGCTTAGAAGCCTTTTCCCTCTTGGGCATTGGGAAATGGAGGAGGCATGCTTTCTTCACGAATCACTCTTAATGAATGCGTGTCTTTGCTACTTCCTTTCTCTGGTCTTTCCCGCTTGGCCTGGGCCCGGCCAATTTCCCGCCAATTCTTAAGGTGATAATGGTCTGACTTCATCCATTTTGTGCAGCTCACTGCATATTTAGTTCATGCACTCCCTGCATCGGGTAGTGTCCGTGGAGGCGAATCTCCTTTCCCAGAGACCCTGCCGATTGGTCGCTACCGATGGATGACTCCGCAGGTATCAATTTTCTGGACGAGGCTTTTTGGCGAGCCCATCAATTCTTTTTTCCTATGGAGCTTTACATTTTCATTCCTTTTGGTTTAACTGAGCATTTATAGTTTTCTCGCTTCCTCTACAAATTCCCCACCATGCATGAATCACGATAGCTTGCTCAACAGTGATGAGGTTGGTAGGTTTACTACGCAGAGAGGCAGACTCCATACTATTGTCGCCATGTGTCCTTGGGGTCATATACTGAGGTTTAAAGCCTGTGCTAGGTCAGGGTTCTTCCAAGCAATATAGGTAGTCACGACATTTGGGCATCAACAGGCCTATTTCAAATCTACAACATTTTCATTTTCAACTATCAAATCCCTTACTGAGGGAGAAATTGGACAATGTTCTCCTGATGACCGGTATATTGACAATTGAAACATGTCAGCTGTATAGATGTAGTTCACCACGCCCGTACCTCCCGTGGGTTTCTCTGCTCAGTTCTTCCATCCTTCTCGTTTAGGGTGGACAATCGAGCCTTATTTCCACATCCTCCGGTCGAATAAATGCTGCCTCCCTTAGGTTTATTGTGTGCCATTCTCTACTTCCTCGGGTTCTAGCCATCCCATCCTCGCTCAGCCACATAGCCGAGGGAAGTCCATAGCTTCATCGTGATTCTCACGAGGAAATCCTCCACACATGGTCTCCAAGAGTTGTTTTCATGGCGTGAGACATCGCATCGCCGGCGATTAATTCAGCATCCATGTGTTAAAGCCATGGTGAGGCATGCACCGAGTAGTTTCCCATATCTTCCGAGCACCGATAAAATTCTAAATATCATGAGCCGTAAATGTATAAATTTTCCTCTTCATAAATTGTTGGTCTTACGTGGCAATCGAAGAATTCCCTTAAAATTCCATCTACCACTTTGAATTCTAATGGTCCTTGGCCTTAGTGAATTAAGCCAAATTTCGTTTTGTCTTCGAGGTCAGCGAAGGCTTTCTACCGAGTGTCCATATCAAATGCGCCTCCTTGAAAGTCGGCAAACTTCCTCAAATCCCGGTCGTGTGTATGGATTTCATTTTCCATACCACACAAAAGTCAGAGCAAGCACCAGATAAGGCCTCACTACTACATCCTCAAAGACGGGGTATAATGTATGAGGGTACACTCACCAGGTGTATATGTGATCCTCATCATCTCAGTATTGGGAGCCTTTTGAACCCCGCTGCTGCCTGCTGCTCTTCGTGTGGGGTCTCGCACTGTGTGTAAACCGATTTCACCCTGTTCAATCGGGCACCTAGCCTTCCAATCAGCCACTGCTTCGTCCCACTACATAAGCCGCTATGAACACACAACAAGCAAAACCAACAATAAGGCACAAAAGGGTTGATGCTAGCAAAATCAAAACAGTGGGAAAACAGCCGCACAAGAATATTAAACCCTTGCAAAAGTGAATCGCATGTGGAAAATTGGTAAAATAAAAGAAATGAGAGTTTACCAACAATTGGTGATGAACACAAGTTCACAACTTTCACTAGGGCACCATCCCCAACGACGCCATTTACTTGTTTAGGCCAAGTAGAAAGGTTCTAATCAATAAAATTCTATATCCTAGGATCCTACTACCGACGTGGCAAAGCACTACGCAGTGGGCTCTGTGGTCAAACACACGCGGATGGGTTTTCTGAGAGAAGTAGTTACAGTGTTTTCTCGTTGATTTTAAGTGAATGTAGAAAAACAAGGTGTGAATGGTTGAAAACTGAAATAACTTGAAGTAAAAAGTTAAGAGAGAATTGAAGTCTCAAATAGCATTTAGGGTTCTGGTTAACCTCGATACATGTCCGGTTCTTTTCCTCATTGGGGAGCATGACATATAGTCATTTCTCGACCTGATCTTCATTTAGCTTTAAAACTAAACCCCAAAAGTTTTCCTTGGAAAGATGGAATTTAATGAGCACAATGCTCCCAACCTGCGAGAACACACCTCCTAAATGTAATCATTAGAGACAACTAACTGGGCATCACGGATCTAGTGATAGTATCCACTCAACCCAAAAAATTCTAAGCAAATACACGTTGTAGAGAGCATGTTTCAAGAGATTTAACCTAAGGTGAGAAGCGTGACATAACAATTTTTAAATGTAAAACATGAAAAGCATGAGAACATGCAAACGCCTCAAAACCAACACCCAAAGGGCCTTCCTTCAAGGATGAGGGTTTGCTTGAGCATCCTTGATTGGCATCACTGGGCGGGTGTTCTGGGTTAGAGAGAAAATGCAAGAAAGTGAAGGAAAGGGAGAAAATCACAAACCAGCCAGGGAGGAAGCTTCAGGCTCCAACCCTTATTGATTGATTGATGGAGGAAAGTCGACTGGATGAAGAAGCAAGACTGAGCTTATATAGGTGCTCAAAGATAAGGAAATTACAAACAAAGTAAATGAAACCAAAATTACATCATGGCAAACTTTGTATAAAAACCATAAAGGTGGGTCAAAAGTGGGCCAACAAGAAGGCAACAAGAATCCTCGGCGAATTTGCAAAGTTGTGAATTTCGCAACCCCGCAAAATTTCCACGAGCCTCTTCTTCAGCATTTTGCTCCAAATTTCCGTTTGATCATACATTCGAATTTGGTCAGTTCATCGTGTTTGAATCGGGATTGAAGAATACGAGGCATTCGACCGCAAAACTACTCAAAATAAATACAAAATGTGACTGCGAGCAGCTTCTAGGCCCCAATGTATCAATTGAGTTATTAAAGTCGATTAGTACACAAATAGCACTATTTGGGTACTAATAAGATAGCTTGATAGTTGAACTCATGAGCCCTCTAAGAGAGTGCAGAAGAATCACCCTGCCTCTAACATCATTAGAGACCTTGAAGATGGTGTTCAAACGTGAGGGACTTCCAAAGTCAACTATAAAGAGATGATTGAGCACATATGCTACACCTCAAAATAAAGCCAAGGAATGTCAAAGAAGCTCTAGGTGATGAATACTAGGTTAGTGCAATGCGTGAAGAATTAGCTTTGTTCACAGGAAATGGAGTATGAGAATTGGTGTCATGGTTAAGCAAGAAATAGAATTGGCAGGCATCCGGTTTTCACCTTGTGCTACTGATGTAGCATGTTTAGAGACCCTTAGATCCTCATTGGGTTTGTGTTCTCTAAAACCCCCATCTCTTTATCTCTATCTCTCCCTCTCTCTCTGTAAAAAAAATGGAGAAAGAAGCAAAGAGTTGAGGAAAGGCTTTTCTAAAGCTAATGCTCGGATCAAATATGCTAATAAATTTCTCCCGCACTACTAATAAAGAATCGACTTAGGTCCCCTGCGAACAATGCATAAACTCATGCTCACTAATTGTACTATTTTTCTCTGCTGTTTGCTTATGATAATATTTTAGTACCAATGTTGATTCAAATCATCGTATAAAGCACATCATACAAGCTAAATGATTGTAGTCTAGATATCATTCCCACAAGGATTGGATGAAAATTTAAAGATCAAGTACCCACTGCCACTTAAGATTATCACTATTTGAACCTCAACTTGAAGATTGTGGATTGTAACTAGCCTAAATGAATGAAATAATTTTTATAACGTTTTAATGAAAAATAAAATTAAACTAAAATGGATTATAGGTTCAATTGAAAGTTGGAATAACACCGGGAAATGGGACTAGTATTCGACTAATAAATTGCATAAGGTTCAATAAATGCTATGTTATGAACTTAAATTCTGATTTCTCTTATGAGTTACAGCAAAGTACAAGAGTCCCTTGAACACCTCAAGCAGACACTATACATTTCACTCAGAACACCATATTCCTAAACCAGTCCATGGCCCAAACAAACTACTTTGTAGATCTGATCATCTTTCTTAAGATCCGGGTTGTGTTTTCCCGTATCTAGCACTTCACAACCATTTCTTAAGACTGAAGTTTGCTTGCCCCCATAGATAGGAAAATATAAGCCTCCTCTCAATTTTAATTCAGACATATCGAACTGGCGCTATCGTAACAATCAAATTCCCATCTTACAAGAGCACAAACATTGTCTCAAACTGCATGAAACCTCAAGTTTTTGTCTGAGCAAATCAAGAAATGGTTCTTATGCCTCGAAACTACCATTACCCAAATAGTGCCAAGTTCCATACCCTTAACATCCGGTTTTGGATCACTTTGCGAGTAATCAACCAAATTGACTTAGTTTGGTACGTTAAGGACCTAGTAATGCTTCGCCAATAAAATTTTATAGCAAGCCAGAGTTTTCATGTTATATATATTGCACAGTGATGTAGCTCGAGTAATGAAGAAATAAATCTGAACTCGTGAGTTGCAAAACTAACAGTAACTGTAGAACCTAAAAACGTAGAACAATTTCGCAAGGGCTACGAAATTTCCAACATTTTAGCACTCGCAGCCATAAATTCTTACGCTATTTTTGACTTTTTATCTTTCCTTTTCTGTTTTCTTCCCAAATTATCCCTATGTAATAGTTTCTTGCTTTTCTTCATTTGGTATTTGTATTGTTTGGTGGTATATAATGCCCAAACAACACTTTGTAAAGGGACTTTTGGTAGACTTTTAGTCAAATTTTGACTTTTGGTTATTGAAGTTTTGGGAGGCTTGTCGAACAAGCTCCCGTTTTCTTTCATTTTCTCTCATTTTCTTTTATTTTCTCACTAGCCAAACACCCTCTGAGGATAATTTCTCATAGGATGAGTGGCTAAAACCCCTTCCTCCTTGAAGTAGAAGGCCACTAGGTGAAGGATCCTAAGGCAAACTAAGGGTTTCCATGTTTTTTCATGCAGGTATTCACTGTCATTATTGTTCTTCTCTCTAACTTTAGGTTTTGATCCCTTCGAATCACCTTGAATGGTTAGTATTTGGTAAGCTTTCAGGGCTCATTGGATGCTTAATGCTAGATCCAGTGATGTTTGTTAGTTATCATTTATGAACTATTGGAAGGTGAGTCAAGGAGACGTTTGTTTTCATTGACTGAGAGCATTAATGAGCAGTGAATTCCATTTTCAAAGATATGAAACGAGGTTAGGTTTTATAGCTAAATGAAGATCCGGTTTAGGAGATAAATATATGTTATCCTCCCTAATGCGAGGTAACAACCTGGAAACCCCCTCATTTGCCTAAAGAACCTAGGCCTACTGTCCTGATATTTAAAGGGACCTCTTTCCACATTCTAATCTATTTTATTTGATAACCGCTAAACCAACCACTTTATCACAACTCAATAATCCAAACTACAATCACTAGTGTAAACCTCAGTATTAGTCATTTATACGAAGAAAACCCATCCCTGTGGACGATCCTAGAGCAGCTATACTATGGTAGCAATGTTACGGTAGTATGAGGTATTAGGTTATAAATTTTGTTGATTTAGAATACCCTACGGGCTGCGAATTAGGAACGCACTTCTACTGTCACCTAGAAGGAACCCCAAGCCAAAGGTGGTCATCACCAGCTATCCAACAAGTGATACTTCATGTGCATTAGTTCTAAAGGTATCAGCCTAGCATATCCCTAAGCTACTGCTCTTTGCTCTCAGGTAGTCCATCTTTGTGTCACTCATAGAGATCCTGGATATCAAAGAACAAATACACCTTCTTCCTCGAGTATGATTCCATCGCTACTTAGAAATGCTTCTACAACTAGAAACAATATCAATTAAACTAATCCAATACTCAATCCCACAACATTCATTTAAATACTACAAAATGATATCCAAAGCACCAATTCCTTCCCAAAGAGAGCTTAGCCTTCCATAACTTAATCACAAATGACAATGATTAGTTGATCAAAAAAATTCATTGAAACTGTAATCAAAACTGAATAACAATGAATTCAAAAAATAACTCTATATTTGTGATGGTTCAGACCGCTGATTAGTTCAAAGTATTTTGAACCCTCTATTTATTATAGGTTTTGAGTGCTTTTGTAAGGTCCAATCATTATAATTAACCCGATTTACACATTACTTGACCCCTACTATTTTAATGATCACATTTTGTGGCAAATTTTGCAGTTTTTGCGAGCTAATTATGCCAACATTGTTGAGTCGATCCAAACATGAAGAATTTGAGTCAACCTCAACACCATAGATCAGAGACCAAGAGGAAAGAAGAGCAGAAAATGGAAGAAATAAGAAAAAAAGAGGATGCAGAAGCAAAGCAGGATGCAAGCTGAGCAAGAGTCGCAGATGCAGGAATGTGAATTTCGCTATGCACAAAGGCTATCTTAGCGAAGTTTCATCGTGTGCTGCTTCTAAAATTTGAAATTTCGCTTATGCACAAATTTCGCTTGTTAGCTTAAATTTAGTCTAGCCAAACTACTATTCATAGCGTAAATTTTGGTTTTCGCTATTTTCGCGCTGCTATATACAAATTCACTGCTCATGAGAAAACTCGCCTCGGTGGTTTTTGATTTTAAACGACCGCTTTGATTAATTACCATTTTGTCCTCATTGTACTCATTTTAGGCCTTTGTCATTTCACATATCAGAATGGCTATATGCTTCTCAACTTATAGCTTTTTTGTAAATCCTAACTTTCAATCTTTAAGTACACGTACTTGTTCCGCTTTCTTCTCTCTTCTCCTTTCTCTCATTTTCTGGGCTATCAAACACTCCTCCGAGGATGACAACTCGTAGGATGTTTAAGGTGACTCTCTTCCTCCTTGAAGAGGAGGGTCATCGGGTGAATGTTTTAAGGTAAAAACATCAGTTCTCATGTTTTTCACGCAAGCATTTATTCCTTTTTCTCGCTTTCTCGTATCTCACGTTTAGTTTGAATCAATCGTGATGTACCCCGAGTGGCCAAGACCAAGCTTTCAAGGTCTGGATGCCATCAGTTAGGGAACTTAATTCGATGCTCATTTAGTTGTCATTTATGAGCTCCCGCAGTTAGATCCAAAGGATGGTTTTAACCTGCTTGAAACATTAAGGGGGTAACAAATGCTATACATTAGAAGAAATAATTTTAGTGGCAGAAATGGGTTTTAATGCCAAATGAAGAGCCTGGCTCGGGAAATGACTATATGTTATCTCCTAATTATAGAAAGGACCGAGGACATGTTGAATGCCTTAGAACCCTAAACTAGCAAGTGGCCCAATGCTTCAAGGAGTTCTATTTACAGTTTATTTTATTTATTTTCGGGCCAGAACCAACCACCTGCTTTTACCAAACCTTGTGTCCAAATTTAATTCACCACCACTTCACTCAAATCATTTGTACGAAGAAAACCCATCCCCGTGTTCGACTTAGATTCACTATACCAAGAAGAGCTTGATCACGCGCGAGGAACTTAGGATATAAATTTTGTTGATTTCGATCACCCTACCGTGGCAATCGAATCAAATCTACGCCGTTGCTCCGGGGATGGTGCTCTGGCGCGAATGATGACTATGAACACTGCGATCCTCAATGTACAAGTTTGTGAATTTCTTTATATTTCATTGTCATTTATTTTATTTTCATTTTATATAAAAAAAAAGTTGTCGTAGGTTGTCTCAGGTTGCCTGTTGGCATAGGATCGTATGTTCCAGCCGGCTCAACTAGAATCAAATGGAAGAACAAAGATAATGAGTACTCAGAGAGTAACCCAGAGCATACATGACAATGAGGGACTACAGAACCTTCCATGGCGCTGGCAAGAACCTCGTAGAGAGAAACTAAACCCACATAGCTCCAGCGAGTGGAATATGTAGACTAATGGATGAGTGCAACTGCCTAGGAATGGTCCTCACTTATAGCATACCTCCCGCTTCCACATTTTACCAACTTCAAAGAAGAACAACCACCACCCTTATCCCCTCGTTGAACAAGCCATCCCGAATTTGAGCAAACAAGTGGACAATTTCATAGAGGATAATAGTAGTGAACGCTCAAAGCATTAGTGGAAATCGAGACAAGGAGAGCTCCCCGAACAAGGAATTGATGGGTTCCAGTTAAATCGATCAAAAATCGACATCCTCGCGAATCATCTCAAAGCTCATCAATCATTGTTCATCAAGAGAAGGAGAATTCCGATAAGAAAGTGTCGAATGGGACACCATCAGGTGAACAAGCTCAATCGCAAATCGGGAGGAATTGAAAGAGGAAATCCAGAGAAGATCCTCCCGAGGAACTACGCAGCCCCACAATTATGTGTAGAATACAGGGCCATGGAAAGGGAAGAAGAAACCTCCCCAATGCTGACTGAGGAGGGTAATGGAAAGGAAGAAATGGAAGAGCCCCTTCAGCCTGCTACCAAAGCCACCAACAACCCATCACAAGCAAAGAATTTCGACTTAGCCTTCATAATCGCCCATACTTGCAAAGACAACCTGAAACCAAGTGAAGCACCCACCAAAAAGGCCACCCCATCACTGCCCATGCTGAAAAACTTCAAGAGATTAGTGGCCATTGTATCGGAATTTTGCCACTACCTCAACAAGATGGCACGCACAGACCGGGGTATGGCATAAGATGGCAGTTTCTAATGGATTCAGAAAGACCCGAACCCTAGCATTTCGAGTTCGCTGGGGCCCCAAAGAACTCCAAAGGCCTAAGGAGTGGTTCGGGAGCACAGCTCCCCACTTTGTTTTAATTCTTTTCTTTGGTCTTATTTATTTTATTGTATTTTATTTTTTGATTTCTGAAGTAATTTTTCTTCTTAGATTTTTATCTAATTTTTACACTTTAAGTTTTTAAATTAATTTTTGCTTTTCAGAATTTTCCTAATTTTTCGTGTTAATTTTTGCAAATAGTAAATTTTGAAGGTAATAAATTTTAAGCTTGGAATTGAAGATCGTGTAATCTCGGAAAGAGGATCAGAAGTAATGGTACTGCAACTTCAATAATGTGAAAATTTAATACAGAAGCTGTTAGCTTAAATTTCGCTAGCCTATTAAAATGGAAGAAAGTTTAAATTAAGACAAATGAGGCACTAAAGGACAAACAACGCACAATGTTTCCTAATTTATTTATTTATTTTTATTTTATTTTATATATCTTATACACGTTTTCGCTTTTTTATATATTATTCTTTACCTCTTCAAAATTCTTTTTATTTATTTTTATTTTAAATATATATAATATATATTATTATTATATATATATATATATTATTTATATATATATATTATATATTATTATTACATATATTATATATATATATATATATAAAATTGTCTCTCAAAATTTTTTTATTTTTATTTTATTTTGTTGTAATTTTTTATTTTTATTTTTTATTTATTAATTATTTTGTTGGTTCAAAAAAAAAAATTCAAAAAATTCCCCTATCTCTATTAGACATATAGTGAAAATTTTATGAGCATGAAAATTTTAAGCTGTGTCAAACTAAACAAGCTAAGCGAAATTTCGCTAGCTTAGCGAAAATTTTCGCTATGGGCCCCACTTTTGACCTTCAATTTTGTTTTAAGCTCCATAGCACTTTCATCCGAACTCCGTTTAGGCGTTAACGTACCGTTGGAAAGGCAGAGGAGTGTAGAATCCAAATATGGCTAGAAAGAACATTTTTGAGATTATTATGAAAGTGTAATTTTAAAATTGCTCAAGCCCCGGTCACTTTTTATACTCTTTTAACCTCTGGCTTGTTTGAATCGACGAATTGAATGGAGTATCGATGGAAAGCTTTGCGAAATCTCTGTCGTGATGATCGCATCTCTCATAAAGGAGGTAACACTTCCTTCTCTAATTGCAAGGCCCATTTATTGCAAGAGATGTTTGGGTTTGGGAAGTAACCGATGGCTATTATTATGTTTTGTTATTGTGCAAGTCATTTTTGTGATGTTAGGTGTCTTGTTGGGTTCCCTTTCTATAAAATTTGTTATACTATGCGACTTTCTTTTAAAGAATTTGGACTTAGTTTTTTGCAGCAAAATTTTTGTGTGTGTTTTCCTAGCTCATAGTTTGAAAAAATTGAAAATTTGTCCAATTCTATTGATGTTAAGATTGGTTCCATACCCTAGATGAGTGGATGATTAGTTGAATTCTTGCTTTCAACCTTTTTCTTCCACCTTTAGCTAACCACACACGAGCACATTAGGTTTCAATGATGAGGGTGCTGCGCAACCTCCTTTGCACACTTAACCTACCTAGTTTCATTGACCGCCTTTGAGTTAAGGACCGCATGTGGAAAGAAGGCAAAATGTCTTAGGAAAAAAAAAAAAAAAAGAGAAAAGAAAAGAAAAAAAAAAAAGAAAAGAAAAGAATAAATATTGCAATGCTTTGCCTTAGAGGCAGGAAGGCAGGTCCGGGGGTATATCGTGAACCTTTAAAGCCGATTGCCCACTAGGCCTTCCGCTTTGGTTTTGGGAGCCACCCGACTTAGTGCTCGTTACATGCAAGATTCTGGGTGGAGTTTAGCAAGTTGCTGGAAGTGCTGGGTCTTGAAATCATTCGAAGTCAGGTGGCGAAGAGTTAGTGTCGAAAGATCACCATGACTTGGTGCCTGCCTTGTGGTTGGGAGTCATCGGTGATCAGTTACATGTATGGACTTTGGTGAGTTGATTCGCGCTTACATTTACCCTACCATGCCAAAAAGAATTGATAGTGGGGTGGGTCTCTTGATCTATTTAGGTTGGTTAGCATGCTGGGTGGTAGTATTAGTTAGAGTTGGGGAAGTCGATTTGGCGTTTATTGTTGAAGCTGATCAAACAACGCAGATTTAATTGGAAGTTTAGGTTGATTCAGCGGATGGAAACTCTTTTTGATACTCAATTTGTATGGCATTCATTCTCTCGCATGATGGTTATTGGACGACGATGATTATTCTTACTTAGTGTTAGGCGTTCTCATTCACAACCTTGAAATACATTTTAGCTTGAGCGTTATTTATTTATTGTTTTGTATGTTCTATCTCTCTTTCTCTTTCTTTCATTTGCTAAGGGACTAGCAATGTGGGTTGAGGGTATGATTAGTACCCAAAAAAGGTGCTATTATAGACCTATTTATTATAGGTTTGGTGCTGTATACCCAATGTTTAAGTCAATTCCCATTCATTTCCCAATATGATGCATTTTACATGAAATTTTACAGAGAGCTATTGTATGCCAGCATTGGCTGAGTGGAGTGTTAAACCTTATGAAGAAAGTTTTCAGATCAAGGCTCTGTTCTCATGTGAGTGTTGGGGAGCACCAGGAGGAAGGAGACAGAAAATGGAAGGAAATAGAGAAAAAAAGAGAGGATGCGAGGGGCTTGAGTTGGATGGTGGGAGCGATCGCCGGGATCGGGAGGCAGTGGAATTTCGCTGTGTGCAGTTTTAGCTATCTTGCGAAATTCTACTATGTAACATATCTTCATACAAATTTTTACTGTTCATAGCGAAAATTTGGTTTTCATATTTCTTTGGGTTTTAAGCTACTCTGCAAAAATTTTCAGCTGCTCTCCAATTCACTTCATTCATGAAAATCTGCCTGTTTTTTGATGTTTTTTGATTCAAGCAGACTGGTGATTAATTACATTTTGTTCCTTTTGTAGAATTTCATAGCTTTAGGCCTTTTTGTCATTTCACATGGAGACCAGCTATATAAACCAACTTATGTTTTTGTAACCCTAACTTTCCAATGTCTTACCATTGCAAGCGCTTTTCAGTTTTCTCTCTCTTCTCTTCTCTCCTCTCTCTCATTTCGGCTACCAAACTACCCAGGGATAATGGCACTCAGGAGGGATGTTTGCTATGATCATGAAGGGAGGGCCCATTGATGTAAGATCACTGCAAGAATTAAAACAACGTCTCTCAATGTTTTTTCCATGGCATTTGTCCCACTTTTTTTAATTTTGTATCTCTGCGTTGGTTTTGGATCGCGTGATGTACCACAGTGGCGGTCATGCAAAAGCTCCAGGGTTCGATTGGATTAACTGCTATTAGATCCACGGTACCCACCCCAGTTAATTTTCTTAGGCTCACTGGGGTGTTGAGTGGGTTTTAACTGTTTTGAAACAGTAAGGTATGATACTATACATTTAGAAAGAAATATTTTAGGGTGTTAGGTTTTATTGTCTTAAGCCAGAGCAGGATTGGGAAAATGACTATATGTTATCTCCCCAAACGCGAGAGAAAAAAGGAGCAGGGATATTGAATGCCTTGAACCTAAACCGACTAATCAGCTACAAGGGTTCTATTACAGTTTATTTTATTTTCAGTTTCTGACCAACCTTTATTTTTACCCAAAACCTTAAAATCCAAATTTAATTCACCAATTTTGACTTCACTCAAATCATTTGTAAGAAGAAAACCCATCTAGTGTTAGGCCACTGAACCGCTATCTGCTACTTGGTAGCTTGACTCTGGCGTGCAAGGCTAGGATATAAATTTTGTTGATGGGATCACCTGCGTGACCTGCGAATCAGGTAAGTAAACTTGACTGGCGAACAGGACAGGGGCCTTGGTTTCACTTTGAATAATTTCAAATAATCCAAATACAATTATTTTTCAAACACTTTCAAATACTCAATGAAATATATATATAAATACCATATATATAGGGCCCGTCATTTGTTTGAAATTCACATTTAGTTCAATATATGATTACATACTTATTTTACTTTTATTTCCTCTTTTTATACAATCGACATTATAAGCCGTTTTCAATATCAAAATGTTTACAAAATGGTTTGTGGCTACAAAAAGTCAAAATCAATTTCATGTATGCATGTGACAGAGCTTTGCCTCCTCAAGTTGGCTTGTGTTATTTCTACGATTCATTCTGAGTCTGCGTCTTTGTACTTATTCATAATTTTTCTTTCGATGATAAAAGCAACCGCTAAGCATACATTTTCATCTTGGTGGTTCTATATAGTTCTCTCTTCCGTTTCAGTTTAAAGTCAAAATCATACACGTTTTCTGACCATGCTTTTGAATCTTTGAATGATCAGTACAAACCAACATATATTCATTTATATATATTCATTTATAGTTTGTTGATAATTCCAAAATATGCACTTTCATATGCAATAAATCATTCAAACACAAATCATTCATTTCACAATTTTCTTATCATTTCCAATTTTCCCTTAAATGGAATTTGCTCACGTGCTTTGGTATAAAGTGCGCGGAATCAAGCAGCACGATCCGCTAGACTACGAGGCTGATATAAAAACGTTTGTTTTACGCCTTACCTGGGCATAGTCTGCTAAGAGACTGTGACTGGTTATTAAATCAATTAGGTAGGAACACTATCGATATTGTCACTTCTAGGTTATGGATTGAAGTGACACGTCATTACGTTCGCGATTACTTTACTAATTTTGACCCTTATTGACATACAATCTATCCCTTAACATTTCGAATTTAATGGTTAACATTCTATTAGATTCAAATCTGTTCGCGCCAAAATACGCACTATAGTATATACATCTATATGCAAATAATTCATTCAATACTCATGTAATTTTTTCAAATGCAAATCATTTCTATTAATTGCCTCAAATCAGTTAAAAAAAAATCAATATGTTTTTTTCATATAAATCATTAACAATTCAAATCATTTTGTAATCACATTCAAACACTTTGAAGTGAGAGAGAGAAGTGGGAACAAACTAAAGATTGTTGTCCTTTGATTCTGCCATCAAGGCTCTCTCATTTCCGGACTTCTCTCGTTATTACAATCCATCACGAAATGACAATCACATATTAGTTGGGTATTTAAAGGTTTCTATTTGGGTCTTCTACCCGACTCATACAGTACATTGTTCACGTTTTTCCCCATTTCCTCACATCAGCAGACATTCTTATCATTCTTTTTAGGCATCGATATGTTTCATTTGGATGAATTTTATGGGTTCAATGGGGTCCAGATTTAGATTTTGCCTGCAGGAGATTTGTTCTCTAAGAAGTTTAGTTTACCAAAAATTTGAACCTCTCAGTCGGATAAGTGATGGCCAAGTTATCGAGCTACGTATAGAAGCTGAACAGAATTGACCTAAAAGCAGTACCTCACTTTTGAAGGAATTTTTGGGTCAGTGGGATCCAATTGAACTCTACACTTTTGGGTTTTGTTTCCTAAGTCTAGTTTACCAAGAGAATTTGGTCTCAGTCGGGATGAGTGATGACTAAATTATGACAAAAAGAAAAAAAAAAAAAAAAAAGGGTTTTATTGGAGAAAATTTACGACATCTCCCCTAAAACCCAACATTTCCTTGCTGCAAAAATTCCTCATTTGAGGACCTATGCCAATCAAACAACTTGAAACCTTAATAAAAACACTTTTATTCAAATTTGAGGTTTTCCCAACCCAAACACACAAGAAAAATGGTGCGGTTTACTTACCTCCAATCTAAATCTTCATATTTCTTCTTCTTTCTCTTTTTGATCCACTAAATCCTTGAACCTATGGTGGGCCACCAACTTCTTCTCTTCTTCCCTCCATTTGTAGTATGCCTGGCTCTCATCCCCCTTTGCCCTAAAATGTAGGTTATGGCATTCAAAGACCAAAATTGGTCTTTTAATAAATTCACACAAGGTATGTTTGGCTACACACTAATTCATAAATTTTTTTTTTTTTCATTTTGAAGCTTCTGTTCACTTTCATTTCCTCTTCAACTCATCTCATTATACTTTGGACTTACATTACTCATTATGACCCTTGGGTCATCATTTGACATTTTACCAAATTTGTTGGCCTCTTTTATAAATTTTAGGTTTTTATCATTTTGTTTTAATACATTTTAAGCTGGAAAAATATAATTTAATTTATTTACCTGAACATATTATAAGGTATTTAGGGTATTTTGAGACATTACAACTCTCCCCTCCTTAAAGATTTGGTCTGAAATTACCTTCATTGAACCGATTGAGGTATTGTTATTGTTGCCTGCTTCTTTCCTGTGGCTTCCTCGGTCTTGTGGTTTCTCCACCAGCGCTTTTACCTGATAGGATTTGCTTTTAGCAACTCTTTCTTCTACGAGCCGAGATCTACGAAAACCTCTTGCATACATCTAATCTAGTCTAAACTCAATTGTCTCGAAGGAAGTACATGTAGTGGGTCGACACATTACCTCTCAACATTGACACATGGAAAACGACCTTGAATTTTCGACTCTGAGGTAAAACTAATCATGCCCTTTGGACCCACTTTCCTCTATCACTCATATGGTAGGAATGAACCTGGCTTGCCTTTTTCCCTAGATCTCATTACCTTTACCTTCTTCCAGATACTTTCAAAACACTTTTTCTCGATCTCATAACCGAATATCTTTATTCTCATGTTGACGTACTTTTTGTCTATCCGTATTTTTCAATCTTTCTCTAATCACATTTTCACTTTTCCTTTGGTTTCTTGAATCAATCGAGACCAATTATCTTCTTCTCTCCGCCTTTCGATTCTTACAATGATGTGCATTTCTCGTAGAGAGCCTCATAGGCGCCATTCAATACTTTTCGACCGGAAGCTATTGTTTGTACACAAATTCAACTAGAGGAATGTGTCTATCGCAACTACCCTCATAGTCAATCACACAACTTCTCAGCATATCTTCCAACACTTGGATCACTCTTTCCGATTGTCCATCCGTCTACGGGTGGAACGTTGTGCTAAAATTCAGTCGAGTGCCCAAAGCCACTTATAAATTTCCCCAAAATCTCAAGGTAAACCTCAGATCTCTATCTGAAATGATCGATATTGAATTTCAACATAACAAACTATTTCTCTAATGTAAAACACTGGCAGCAGATATAGATAGTCGGTTCTCTCATTGGTGCAGGAAGTGAGCTTAGTCAATGATCTGACCCGAACTAAGTCGTGCTTTCTTCTTTATCCTTTAGCTTCGACTACAAAATCCATTGATTCGGTCCATTTCCATTCGGGTGTCTTGATGAGGTATGTGTAACAATCTACAGAAGGAACAGTGTTCGGCTTTCACTTTACGACACACCATACACTTGGTCATAAATTTGGAAACATCTATTTTCATTCCGGACCACCAATATGAAGTCTTTAAATCCCGATACATCTTTGTGCTACCGGGTGTATAGCAAAAGATCCCTTGTGTGCCCTATTCGATAGTTTCTTCAATTCATCATCATTAGTGCGGCTTAATCTCTCTCTATAGTATAAGAATTCATCATCTTTCACCATAAACTCAGTTTCTTTCCCCACTCTGTGTCTCATCTTCACACATGCCTCTGCACTTGGTTTGCTAAAATCCGGTTTTGCTATGTTTACGCACTATTGCCTTAGATAGTCGATGGTGACAAATGAGCATTCTGTAGCTCAAAGCGTTTTATGCCGACTTTCTACTCGAGCATCTACTACTGGCGCATTCCCAAGATGTGTCGATCCACAATCTTAATCCTTGATCATTCCACTCCATCTCGTTATCTCAAGCAAGCTCTCTCTTTGGGGCCATCTTAAACCTTTGTGATCGATTGTAGATGAAGCATTTTCTCCATAAGGTGTCTCATATTTTTAATGCGAACATAATGGCGGCCAATTCAAATCATGAGTGAATTAGCTATTTTCATGTGGCTTGACGCATGAAGCATAAGCTACCTACACTTTACCCTCTTGCATAAGGACACATCATTACATTTGATGAAGCATCACTAAAATCACGTATTCTTTCTTGTGTGTAGGTTGGTAGTAGAACCGATTGCCTTCGGTTAAAACTTTCAACTTTTTCAAAACTAAGCTTGACACTTTCACTCTACTCAATTCTCACATTCTTTGGAGTAATCTTGTCTGTGACAGACGAGTCATTGAAAATCCCTTAATGAACCTTTTGTAGTAACATATGATCGAAACTACCTTCACGACTGTATTTCTCGGTGGTTTCCATTCAATAATCACCTCTATCTTCTTTGGATCTTTGAATTCCCTTCTTCATATATAATGTGTCAAAAAGAATACTTCTCTCAACCAAATTCACATTTGCTTAGTTTTGCATCTCTTCCATTTCCTTTTCTCATGGTTTCTTTTCTGAAGAGGTGTGTATATCCTTACGATCCTTTAGAATACCCAGGGATGTCATCTATAAACACCACAACAAACTAATCTACATGAATTACAAATAATACGATTCATTAGTCCATGAAAGCCGTGATTGCATTTGTTAACAAATGTGAGAATTCGCAATATCCATCTGGCGTTTTGTTGTCTTTATACATCCATCCTTAATCATATGATGATGCAATCCACAGGTGTTGCCGAAAATATCCCACTTGCACGCTCAATTGGTCGAACAAAGTCTGTCTATCTTGGGTCTGGGATATTTGTTCAACATCATCTTATTAGTTTACTATAGTCAACACATAACCTAAGTGTTATCTCATATATTTTAATCCATTTTTCGAATATTTTAACATTTTAATATGTATTTATATACCCAAAATAGATTCATCAACTTTGTGTTTTACGAGGGCAAAGTGTGAAAAAATGAATCCCAACATAAAGAAGCGAGAAAGGAAAATGAGCGAAATTTTGTGTCATGACTGAGTTTGTATGTCATGACTCAAGCGAATAAAAGGGCTATTTAAAGCGATTCGGAAAATCCTATGTAGCAAGAGACTGAGTCATAACTCACCGCATTTGAGAAAAAAACTTAGTGTGGCCATCAGGATTTTCATCTCAGCGATAGAACTCAGAGAAGATTTTGAAGAAAATTTGTCACGACAACCTGAAGGGATTTGTTCGTATACAAGGTCAGTCAAATGAAGGAATTAGTAATCTGTGACATTATTATTTTTATTATCATCATAACATAAAGGCTTAACCAATAGGTGAACTCTGTGTGACAGAAGTGCATGCCATGAGAGAAGAGAGAGAGTGTTAAGAAAATGAAGCCTCTGAGTTAGCTAAAGGTGAGTGTTTTAACATCAAGCCAACTCGAGGAAGAAGCATTTGTCATAACAAAGAGAAAAACATATGTTTTTATAGGTCAAAATTCACGACCTTAAGGAGTGCACAATCTACTATGACAAGATTATATTATCAGAGACGGACAAGGCAGAGGAGTGTAGATTCCTTGGTGACAAGATGTTTGAAGAGCAGCACAAAGGAAGGATGTGAGAATTCTTTGTGAAGCAAATCAAGGTTGAGAGGCAATGAGGCATATAGTAAAAGTTTCTTATCCACAATAAAAGCTAAGAAAGCTATTGAGTAAAATTTTGTAACGATAAAAGAAGTAGGTCAGCAATGACAATTCTGGCGTGGGCAGCCCGAGAATGGCGAAACCAATTGTGGCGCAACATATAATTCATATCCACATTGACAATTGGCTCGAGAGCGACAGAACGAAGAAGAAAATCCGTTGTGACCAAGAGGTTTCTTTGTCGACGGAGTTGCGAGCTAATAAACGAGAATTGTTTGTGCGACAAGGAAAGGTATCATCACGAAAAACTTCAAAGGACAAGGACAGAAGCGGAGTGGTCGAAGTATGGGGTTTGATGCCAGTAGCTTACAAGGCATTTCTCGCGACAAGAACAAAGGCCCGCTAAAATAAATTTATGTCTCGACATCATCAAAGTATCATGACCTGATCCCGAGAGCAAGCAGAGGCTTTGTTCGCGATAGAATCTGAGAAATACGAAGGCGACAAAGGCCGAAAGCTATCGTGACATAGTTTTTATATGTTAGACAAAGAGACCAATTAAGGCGAGAATCAGGAATCCACAGTAAATAATAAATGAAGTAAGACCCGACATTGGAAACCCTATAAATGCGCTTCACAGGGTAATGTGCGGCTTCGTGACTTTAGAGTTCACGGGTGGTTGAAGACTCTTGTACATTTTTATTTTATTTTATTTTATTTTCTTATTTTAGTTTATTTAGCAAGTATAGTTTAATTTTGTTAGTTTGCCTTTAATTTTTGGGATTTGGGTATTGTACCAAAGTGCAGCTTTGAGTTGGTATTCCTTTATAAATCCTTCTTTTCATTTACTGTTTGAATTAAATGGATGCTGGAATGTTTCTGGAGTTCATTTATTTTAGTTTGTTTATGATTTCAGTGAATTTTCCTGATCAATTAGTCACTAATATGAGTAAACCAGTTTTGAAAAGTTAAGCTCATTGGAAATGGGTCTTTGATGATAGTCATTTTGCAGCATCAGGAGGAAGCTTTAATTAGGATTCTTGAATTTATTTGATTGGTATTGTTTATAAATTTACTTGTTCTCAGTACTAGTACCGTGTACCCAATGCAAGATATAGTTTCTCACTCTGATTTCCAAGAGGCCCTTTGAGTGACATAGAGATGGAGAATCTTAAGAGTGTAGAGCAGTTCCTTGTGGGTATGGTAGACTAATACTATGGAACTATTGAACTTTGAAGGATTACTCAGATAGATCACTAACTTGCTTATAAGTTGAGATAGGTTGAATGAAGTATCTGTTTAATCACTCAGAGGTTTCTCCTCTTTCTGATGAATTGATTCTGATCCCGTGTTAGTTGAGATCTATTCAAGGAGATAGAAATTTATATCAGAAGTGTAGGATGAGGTGTCAATCAAGTTGGAGAAGGCTTGCAAGATCCTGTCTATAGGGTGATGAGTCGAAAACTCATATATTTTTAATCCATTTTTCTGACCTATTGTTCTAATGTAATTGCTAATTTTTATGTAGAAATATGGAAACCTTACCCAATTTATGTTTTGCGAGAGGTTTTAATGAAATTGGAAAATCTGACAAAAACCGGAAAAATCGACCAAAGGCGACTAGGTTGCGACAGACTTTGAGGTCGGGACAAAGGATTTAGCAAACTTGCAGTATTTAAGTCACGACCTTAGTGAGGATGTTGCTGCAAGATCTACAAGACAAAAGCCTAAAATATGTCACAACACGTTTGTCATATGTCGTGAGAGAAAACAATGAAGATTTCACAAAACTTGGTTGCGACAGAAAATCAAGGTCGCGACAAGAAGTGATACTGGGGCCAAGGGAAGAATGTTGCGACAAGAGACAGAATGCGGAGATAGAGAAAAAGCTTCAAAGAAGGATCTAGTCGTGACATCGTTCCGTATCTTAGTGACCTTTTGAAAGGGCAACTATTGTTGCGACGAAGCGATGTCGACAGTAACCGTAGACGGCCAAGTCTCGATAAAGGATTTTCAAGATTACGACACACACCCAAAGTAAAGAATTGAAATAAGCATTAATTTCGACAAAGATTTATGTTGTGACAAAGATTTAGGAGAAAGAAGAAACTCTAGAGCGAAACTCATGTATAGCTGAAACAGATTACAGCAAGAATTAAGGGGATGGGGGCAACAAATTAAGTCGCGACAAAGAAACTGGGTTGCGACAACCAAATGAAGAAGATGCTATGAAACGATTAATAGTAGAGAAGAAAAATGTAAACTCCTTACTACCAAAAACAAAACAAAGAAAGGTTCAGAGCAAGTAATTGAAGTCTGACAGAGACTTAGCAAGCTCATAACTACAAACTCGATCCGACGAGTTCCGCTTTAGGTCGTGACACAGGCTATGAAGTTAGGCCATTGAATTGGAAAATTCACTTAAAGCTTTTGAATGAGGCCAGTTTACGGAATTATAAATAGTCGACCTTGCGTCAGGAAAAGGCAGCTCTTCTGGAACCTAGATCATTGGGGATTGAAGACTCACTTGTATATTTTAGAATAGATTAGTTAAATTGTTTTGAATTTTTTACGGGTCCCCGAACTAGCAATCACATTTTGAATTGTGAAGCTAGATCAAATAGTTCAATCTCTTTTCCAATTACTGCTTGGAATTAGTGAAGTCTAGACAATTTATGGAATTCGTTATTTTCAGTTTATTACAGTTACAGTGGAGATGCTTGATCGATACTCCATTGTCGATTGTGATTGATGTTGAAGCGCGGCTTCAGGATAGATATGTTGTTAGTTATAGTCTTTTCTGCATAAATCATAAGAAATTTTCTAGGTTTGGATTCTATTTGGTTGATGTTGTTCATGAATTGAATTGTTTCCAATATTAGTAGCAAATACCCTCCAAGGGAATGTATCCTGCTTTGATTTCCAGGATGCCCTTTGGTATTTTATGAGATGGAGATTCACGAGCTTGTAGCATTCGGTTGGGGTATGTTAGGTTGTGTGGAATTAAAAGAGCTTTGAGAGTTCACTTGATAGAACCCCCGAGTTCACTCGAGTTGAAATTGAGTTGGACTATTTATCAATTTAAACGATCAAAGATTTATGTGATCGATGGAAAAGATCTTGATCACGTGTTAGGCTGAGATCTAATCGAGAAAGGAGAACTCCGTCGAGATCTAAAGGAAGAGTCATCAACCATTTTGTAGAGTTTTTGCAATGGCCGGACTTAAGTGCGAGAAATCCATGAGTCTAAGAAATGGGTATGAAATATTGAAAAAGAAAAATGCCTAGATCTTATGAAGAGTGTTCTGAGTACAAGTAATTGATCAAATCTCTATCTTTGAAAGAAGCTGGGACATCTAATTGGTGAAGATAAGGAGAAATCCAAGCTTCATTTTATAAATCTTTGACAAATCCAAATCCAGAATCAGGATAGAGTCATAATAGATTATGATGTAGAAATTGGCAGATTTCAGGCGGAGTTCCTTATCGGTGTTCATTTCTTGAGAGAATTGAAGTTCGATCAGGTTTATTTTTATTTGTTTTATTTCTAATTTTATTATAATTAGAAATATAATATAGGATGATCTTGTCTTTCAACTCTAGTTTTCAAACCGTTACAAGGAGGTGCAAATAGTGTGGATCTTGAGTAGTTAGGGTAGTTGATTTCCAAATTCTTGTCAATCTCTAAGGGAATAATATTTGGACTTACATCCAAATTTTAATACTTGTATGACCTCTGCACTTGCAGTGTCTTAGACTAAAACTCATTTTATAAACATAAAACCATTTTTTTTTTAAATTTTAAACCACTTAACTCTAATTTTGGCATAACTACAGGGGAATTGTAAGGCTCCTGTAGAGGCATAAAATTGAATGGTTTAGTCTACATATTCACGGATAAGCAAGTTTTATGGCCCATTTATTCTTATAGGGATTTAAAGGATTTGAATAAATCAATATTCGAAGACCATGAGAGAAATGGTAATTTGGACATTTTCTTTATTTTATAAAGAAATTCACAAAAGCAGTTTGGCAATGATGGTTACATAAGCTCAACGATCTTTTAGAGGAAACTCAGGATATATGATTTCTAATACCCTTTGTTTCAATTAATCTCAATATATTTCCATTTAGGGAAGATTTATTTCATGCCACGAGCAATTAGATATATTTCCCTTAGATATTGAATTTGAAAGAACATTGAGGAACTTAAGGAAGGTCAGAAGTGTAGAAACAACAATTACGGCAAATGAAAGAATTGGTCAAACAGTTGAACAAGAAATAGTAGCAGAAAGGCCTCCGATGCAAGATACAATGGAGGATTTCTGGTCTAAGAAGAATATTCAACAGTTAGACAACCTGCTATAGAGGCTAACAACTTTGAGCTGAAACCAGCATTGATCACCATGGTGCAACAGAATCAATTTACAGGCCATCCAACTGAAGATCCTAATGAGCACATGGGTAGATTTCTTAGGATGGCTAACATAGTTAAACTAAATGGTGTGAGACCAGAGGTGATCAAAATACAACTCTTTCCTTTCTCTTTGAGAGATATTGCAGCCACATGGTTTGAATCGTTGCCATATGGCTCAGTTAATACATGGGAATAGTTGGTGGAGGTTTATCTAGGTAGATTTTTCCCCCATCCCTCACAATAGAAGAAAAAAAAAGGGAGATCATTGTGTTCAAACAGGGGGAGGAAGAAAGCTTATATACTGTCTGGGAAAGGTACAAAAGGCTGTTGAAGAGGTGCCCTATGCACTTAATAGACACAGACAAATGGATATTGTCTACCACTCCCTGAATGATACCTCTAAGGGTATCATAGATGCAGCTTGCTATGGGGCATTTAAGCAAAGAAATGCAGAAGAGGCAAGGTAGTTGATAGAAGACCTAGCTAAATGCAACATGAAAGCCCTATTTGAATCTTTAGTGAACAACAGTAGAACAAAGGGAATTAGGTTATTAGGCTCAACAGAATAATTTGCTATGGAGAAGCAAAACTTGATCTGATAATGCACAGGTTAGGAATCGAGTTAGAATGCACTTTGTTCATGAAATTGGAGCAGTGGAAAGAGATGAAATCAGAATAAGTGTTGAGGGACCAATTGAGTAGGGGATCCTATCAGAGTTGAGGCCAATTATTTGAATGAACGAACTACCACATTTCAAAGAGCCTAACCCCAACTTGCCTACACCTTGCAGCATCTTGAGGGCCATGAGAACTTCTCATATGGTGAAGGAAGCATCGCGAGGCTAGACATGGGCAGTTTCGGCCAAGGATATAATCCACCAAGGTTCCAACAGCGGTAACATGAGGAGAGAATAGAAATGAATATCCAAGGTCAAAAGGGACTCGAGTCCTTTGAGGGCAAATCTTTGCGGAGTTCATGGGGGCGACAAAAAATTTTATGAAACCTCCATGAATAAAAATTTCTTGGAGTTGGAAATTTTAAATCCAACACTAAAATTTTGAAGCAAACACCTAAATGCTACTAAAGGAACACAGAAACAAGAGTTGGGCAGTGGCCTCAACCTTACCAACTCAAGACCAAGGATGCCTTCCCTAGTGACACTTAGAAGAATCTAAAAGATTGTATGGCAGTCCAATTGAGGAGTGGCAAGGAAGTGAACAACAGCTGAGTTAAAAAGTAGGAAAGGTTTGATCAAGAAGAAGTGAAAGAAATTGGAAAAGAAGATAGAAAGAACAATTCGAGTGGGGTGAGGCGAATGAATGCATCTTGAACAACAAGGGAAAGCGAACAAGCAAAAGAGAAGAAGTTCGAGCACACTGCGGTTCCTTTCCCACAAAGACTTTAGTAGGTAAAGAAGGAGGAACAATTTTTTAAATTCTTGGAGATGTTCAAGAAGATAGAAATTAACATTCCCTTTGCAGATGCTATAAATCAAATGCCAAACTATGCCAAATTCCTAAAGGATATACTGAGCAAAAAAAAAAAAGAAAATTGCTGAGGAAGGAGTGGTGAGCTAGCTATGACATGTGGTCACGGAGTTATTCGAAAAGAATCTACCAGCTAAGATGAAAGACCACTACTTGACTTTATGATTCGTGCCACGGGAGGTGATCACGGAATCAATAAAATTTATATTCCTAAGTTCCTCCCTACGTAGATGGCTACTCTGATATAGCGGTCTAGGGTCAGCAGGGGATGGGTTTCATCCAGGAATGATTAACATCAGTGTTTGAAAATGGTGAGGCTTTAGTTTGGTTTTGTTAAAAAACGAGGAGAGGTTGGTTGTTCAGTTGTTGTAATTTGCTTAAATGAAAGTGTGAAATGGTAACCTTGAGGCTTAGGTCACTAACTTGATAACATGAGGTATTCTGGTGTCCTCGGGTTATTTCCTCGCATTGGGCAAATGACCTATAGTCAAAGCCAAAAGCCGGATCTTTGTTTAGCTATGAAACCTAACCTAGAACCACTCCTATTTGAGTCAAACCAAGTACTAACATTCAAAGTCCCATTCGAGTTTAAAACCTAGCATTTAACTTCATTTAAATTATTGTCATGACATCTAAAGGATGTCGATGCATCCCAACATTAAGTCTGCCCGAACCACTAAGCATGACAAGTATTGATGGAAGATTGTTAAATGGCATTAAACCCTAGATTGGAAAGTTAGGAACCATAAATCTTTAATACTGTAACATTCAAAGCATGAGGACAACTTTTTGCAAGCAACCCCAAAAATAAACTATAGCCCCTCTCTTCAAAGAAGTGTGAGGCTTAGCTAAGCATCCCTTGAGTTGTCATCCTCGAGGGGTGTTTGCTTGTAGAAAATGAAAGAAAGAGGAGAAGAGAGCAAATAAAACCTAAAATGAAAGGCTAGAACTTTATAAATGAAAAGTTTCTTAGGGTTACAAAGTTTAGGGGTTTATATGAGTCAAACCCAAAGTGTGAAAATACAAAATTGCCTAAAATATGAAATTACATCAGGGACAAAATGGTAATTTATCAAAACGTGGTCGTTTAGAACCAAAAATACCAAAAACACAGGGGCTGAGATTTCGCTATGCAGGAAATTTCGCTAGCATAGCGAAAATTTAAGCTGTCGCTGTGAAATTATTATGCGAAATTCTACGAGAATAAGCCAATGGGAAATTTCGCTATCAGCGATGAATTTGTTGGCTAGCGAGGAATTTCGCTAGCCTAGCGAAATTTTTGTGAGATAAGCGAAGTGGAAAACTAAGCTAGGCACGATGAATTTAAGCTAGCTAGCAAAATTTCGCTAGCCTAGCGAAAATTCCCAATTTTGCTAGGATTGCGAAATTTTATTTGTGATTGCGAGAATTTTCATGATCAATGCGCCACCATAATCATAGCGAAAATCCTAGGATTGCTTTCACACTTCTGTTTTGCTCTTTGTCCCCTCCTGCCTCCTTATCCATCACTTTTCAAATTCTTCTTGAATCTTGACATTTCATCGCCTCGAAACAGGTGGAAATCATCCAAAGGATTCTAGCGATCAACTTACAAATAGAAGCGAAACTTGCGATTGAAGTTCTCAAAACTTTGCAAAACTATACAAAACAATCTCGAAAACAAATCAAAAACACTAAGTGGACATGCACATGACAATTGGCTTAATTGATATGATTAGTGTGCAAAAAGCACTTAAAACCCATCTTGAATAGGACTTGAAGTAGCACTTTTTGGGCACTAATCACACCCCCCAACCGACACGTTGCTAGTCCTTGTATTTTCAAACAAAAGAGGATATCTGTGCTTTCTCAAAAAGTATATGTGGTTCAAAAAGTGTATGTACGGGTAAGCCTTACCTTTGCTTTGAATAATTTACCTGTATGGCGACACTGAAAGAATAAGACCATTACAGAGCAAGTTTGATGACATCGGTTCGAAAGAGTCAACTTTGAACTTCCTGACATCTAATTGTTCTAAAAGGTAGCAGTTTGAGCCAATAAATTGCAAAAGCTATTCCACTCCCCCCAACTTCAGCTCTTGCCGTGGCCTTAAAAGCGTGATAACTTAAATAGGACTAGCTACCTCTTATTTCTTCCTTGATGGCAATGTAGGGTGTAATCTTTGAAACTTCCGACTTCACGAAGTCCGTATAGCGAGGGTCCGCAGATGACTCCCAGCCAATTAAGGTTTGGGCATCAAGCGAAAGGTCGTGACCACAAGCTGCGAGCTTCACCCGGACTCGAATGATTTCGAAATTAAAGCACCTACAACACGCTAAACTCTACCCGTCCGCCCGTGTGTGGTGTTAAGTGATGACTCAAGCCAAATTAAGGTTTAGGGCATCGACGCTAGAGGCTTTTCGCCATATACCCCTCGGACCGTGGGTTTCAAGGCAAAGCGTCAGAGTTATTTCTCTTTTCTTCTTTCTTTTCATTTGGAAGACCACATTGGTCTTCGCCATGAGTAACACAAACCCCATGTATAGATTAGTCAACAAATTTAAAGTAAACTGCAAAGTGGAAAGAGGTACTAAGCTTCTCAGCCTATTAATTTTTGTCTGGTGTGCGGTGTGAATTAGCTAAGGGGGAATGTTGAGTTGAATAAATGAAACTTCCATTGACCAAAAACTAAATCATGCATGGAATTGTTCTATCATTAATGTAACATCACAGGCTTGATTTTTTGACTAAAAGCGAAAAAGTAGAAATGCCAAAATATAGGTGCGAGAATGATTTGTAAAAGTGTAGAAAATGTAACATGATATCTTTCTATGTCGGTATATTTCACAAAATTATCGACTTTTTCCAAAGAAAGCTGTGGCTGGTACCTCGATAGAAGATGAAACGAACGGTTTGAACCGGGGAGGAATGGCATGGTGAAACCTTCAGTGCACACACCTTTACTGCCCATATCACAGGAGAAAATAAGATTTTCACCTGCTTGCAACTCCTGTAACATTTCAAAACAAAAAAATTGTGATAAGATAAGCTTGTAAATGCAGTATTTGAAAGAAAATAGAGTAGAAGTAGTGGCACCTAAAAAACCAAATTAAGACTTAAAAAAAAAAGAAATAATACAAAGTAAAAATTTCAACAAAAATTTGGAGTGGTCTCCAGGTTCTGTAGGAACCACTCCCAGTTGTGTAGCCATTGGATCTCGAAGAAGGGTCAGAGGGCTCCTCAGCATGCGAGTGGTGTGTCTTTATGGTGCGCTAATACTTTCGGCTCCGTTGTTTGGGCAATCGGTCTCACGGTGGCGTGGTGACTGTTGCGGGAGGAATGGTGGATTCTACATTAAGCGCTTCATTGTTCTCCATCAATTCCTTCCTGCTGTTTGTTAATATCATGCCTTCCTACCGTGTACCACTCGAGCCCGAACTTCATCAGTTTGCTCCCTACGTCCCTCAGTTGGTTTTGCTTATTGCTCGAGTGGAAAATGTTGAGCTCGGGTGTCATCTTTGCCAAATGTAGTTGCATGACCCCATTTCGGCAATTGATGATTGCATTGGGTGTGGCGAGAGAAATGGTCTTCCAGGGATAGCCGACACGTGATTGGGCCAGCGCTGTGGCTGGTATCAAGCAGCACACAAAGTCTCTTTGGATAGTAAGATTTGTCTACCTTCCACCAACACATCCTCAACTATTCCTTTAGGAATCTTCAGAATCGATCGACGATAGAGTGATGTTGGTAGGTTAAGCTCTCCCAAACCCTGCTTTGCTCATACAGTATGGTAGTAGGTTCCTGTAACCATAAATCTAGCGGTGCTTTGTCTGTCACCAAGTCCACGATGTTAGTGATATTGTGGGGATCCCGGATCCTTGTACTTAATTTGTGTTCTTGCTTTGGATTACTTAAGCGCGACGCTGGTTGAAAGGCTTTCTTCTCAATGCCCAATCCCTTTTTGATTATACAAAGATCTTTCAAAAACTTTGCATAGGCAGTGACTTGTTTGATGATGTCCAAAAGAGGTATGTTGACTTTCACCTGCCTTAGGACTTCCAGGATGCACACTCTTTGGGATGCCTTCTTACTTCTTAGTGCCTGGGGAAATGGAGGTGGCATGCAGTGCTTCATTGAGTCCTCACCGATGATCATCCTTTCAGGTTCAGCTTCCTTTTCTTTGCATGTCTTCAGCAGTCATGGGCACTGGTTGCTCTACTTCCCTTCCACTCTCAGTGATTGTGGATTCATAATAATCAAGATTCTTGGATGAACCTCATATACCTTTAGTTTGTACAATGTTTGGAAGGAACCTTCCTCTCTCCTATGCCAAGAATATTGCTGATCTTTGTGATTGAATCTTTGTAGGTTGTCCCATTTTACGATTAAGATTGCTCTCGACCCATCCCCATTCTTTTGTTCGAGTGTACTTTCTGATGTCAATCCTTTGTGCCAGTGTGCATTGATCCCTTTTGTTCTTCCACAAATTGCCTACCACCTTGCTCAAATTCCCGGTATAGCTTGTTCAACGGGTGAAGAGGATGATGGCGGGTATGGTTGAGATGAGAACCAACGGTTGTTTGGCGCTGGGGAGCAATAGGCGGGGATTAGGCTTCCAGGAGAGGTTGGGGTGATTCTTCCAGTTGGAATTGTAGGTATTACCATATGGGGCATTGGGTTGTGGCTTGTATTGACCTACAACATTTGCATATTCTGACATCAAATCCTTCACTGATGGGGCAGTTGGATGATGTTCTCCTGGATTAACAGTAGGTTGACAACTGATGAATGGGTTGGCTGTGCAGTGTTTTCAGTCACTGCCTGCACTTCATGGAGCCTCTTTCCTTCTAGCTCCTCCACCTTCCTAGCTAGGGTTGAGATTTTTGCTTTCATTTCCATGTCCTCTGAAAGTGTAAAAATTCCTCCCTTTGGTGTCTTTGAGGGCCTCATTTTCTCCGCCTCGAGGTTTGGCTCTTGTTCCATCCCTTGAAAGTTTCAGCCACATAACTCAAGAATCCCATAGCTAAATCACGGATTTTACTTAAAAATCACTTCCACACATGGTTTCACAACAATTGTTTCATGGCGGGGACATACCATTATAGAAATGATTCACTAACATCCATGTGAAAATGAAACCGTGATGTGAATGACAGCGATGGTATCATGGTCTCGACGTGGTAGAATTTCTCAAATTTGTCATAGTAAGTAAGTGTAGATGCGCCTCTTCAAGCGTGGTCTTGGTGGCGAAGAATTTCTTCAAAAATTCGGCTTGAAGATCATTGATTCTAATCGTTCTTGGCCTCGATGAGTTGAGCCATATTTGGCTTTATCCTTGAATTGATGGGAATGCCTTGACGAGCAACTCCATGTCGGTTATTCCCTCCTTAAAGTTATGCATACCTCCTCAAAAAATCCCTTATGTGTGAATATGGATTTTCATTCTCATACCATAAGTATGGGAAGCGGGGCGCAGTAGGGTCTCTTTGCTACATCCTCGCGAGGAGGTATGAGTGCAGAGGGCACTAACTCTAGGAGGGTATCAATATTCCTCGGCGGCACAATATATTTGTTTGATTCATGGGAGGTTGTTGACTTTCTTTGTTCCTCGGGTAGAGGTCCATTTGAGTCCCTTTGTACTGTGATTCTAACTATTCGATTGGGTGCCTCCTCCTGCAATCTACTGATGTCCCTCTGTCAGTCTTGCATAAACACACAGCCCAAACAAAATGAAGCAGGCAAAGAACACAACAAAGCTTGCCAAAGAAGTCAGTGTTAGTTAAAACAAAAAGCCATTTGCAAGAAACAAAAAGCAGTCACGATGGCTTGCCAAGTGATGAAAACTTGCGAGTTCTGCGCACTAAGTCAAAAGATTTCGAAAGGTCGCAATACTTGTAATGTGGATTACAAGTACATCATTTATCATACGTAGTTTGGCACCATCCAGCCAGCGGCGCCATTTGATTAGTGCCACGGTAGAGATGCGGAATCAACGCAAAATTTATATTCCTAAGTTCCTCCCTCTTCATAGTGGTCAGTACTTCTTGATGTAAGCGTCTAGAAAATTGAGTGAGGGATGGGTTTTTCATCCCACGAATGATTAGCATCGGTGTTTGAAAATGGTGGCTTTAGTTTGGATTTTATTTAAAGAAAGCGGGGAGGTTGGTTGTTCAGCGGTTGGTATGTGGCTTAAATGAGTGTGATAGTAACCTTGAAGGCTTGGGTCACTAACTGATAACATGGGGTATTACAGGTGTCCTGGGTTATTTCCTTCGCATTAAAGACCCAAATGCCTATAGTCAAGCCAAACCGGATCTTTGTTTGGCTATAAACCTAACCTAGAACCACTCCTATTTGAGTCAAACCAAGAGTACTAAGCATTCAAAGTCCCATTCAGTTTAAAACCCTGGCATTTAACCTTCGTTTCGGTGGCTAAGTAAATGACATCTAAGGATGTCAATGCATCTAACATTAAGAATGCTGAACCACCAAAGCATGATATTGACCAAGGAAAGACATTAAATGGCATTAAACCCTAGATTGGAAAGTTGGGAACCATAAATGCTGTACCTGTAACATTCAAAGCATGAGGACAACCTGCAACAACCCCAAAGTAAGCTATAGCCCTCACTCTTCCAAGGCTATGAGGCTTAGCCAAAGCATCCCTTGAGTTGTCATCCCTCAAGAGGGTGTTTGGCGTAGAAAAAATGAAAGAAAGAGGAGAGAGAAGAGCGCAAAACAAGACCTAAAATGAAAACTGCGGGCAAACTGTTATAAAATGAAAAGTTGCTTAGGGTTACAAAGTTTAAGGGGTTTATATAGTCAAACCCAAAGTGTGAAAATACAAAATTTTAAAATGTATAAAGTACATCGGGGACAAAATGGTAATTTATGTCAAGCAGTGGTCGTTTAGAACCAAAAATACCAAAAACACAGTGTAGATTTCGCTATCACGGAAATTTAAGCTATTACAATGAAATTTATTATCTTCAGAAATTTATTAACTGTGATTTTTGTGAATAGAGAGTGGAAAATTTATTTAGGCATAGTAAATTTAGCTAGCTAGCGATTTGCTAACCTAAGCGAATTGCATTGTGAGATGCGAAAATTTTAGCTAGTTGCGAAAATTTTCGCAATCCCGGTAATTACGCAATCATATGAAAAATCTGGGATTGCTGCGCTTTGTTTTGCTTTCAAATGCATCCCTCCTGCGCTCCTTATCCATCACTTTACCTTGATTCTTCCGAGATCATGACATTTCATCGCCTCGACAGTTTGAAATCATCGAGGACTCTGTGATCAACACCCGATAAAAGCCAAGCTTGCTGATTGAAGTTCTCAAAACACGCAAAACTATACAAAACAATCTCGAAAACAAATCAAAAACTAAGTGGACATGCACATGACAATTGGCTTAATTGATATGATTAGTGTGCCAAAAAGCACTCCAAAACCCATCTTGAATAGGGCTTGAAGTGCTTTTAGGCACTAATCCTTTGCATTCCACCACACTATTAAATATAGTTTAAAGCTATGTGTGACTCGGGTGTAAAAACATTAATTTGTCTCTTATTAGTTATACGAGGTTGAGTTTAGGGAACTTACACCAACAACGAATTCTGCTTTACCAAATGCATTTGTCGGTCAATGGCACTAACAGAGAATATGATGTATTTAATTAAAGTAGGAGAATTCATCTTCCTATAAGTTTTATTGTCATGAAAATGGAAGAGACACTAAGTTCCCTCTGTGGAAGACATATAGCAATTTGGAGAGTACTACGATCGATGCGAGAGGGTGAGCTTACCTGAGGTGGGAAATGAAATAGTGCACTTCAACCTCAACAAGCAGCACGATAGTGTTGATGAGGAAAAGTGTATGACATGTAGATAACATTAAGTCCCATTAGTCTTGGTAGACTACGATTGTAATATCCGGCATTCTATCAATGAAAATGAGATGAATTTCCGATTATCTTAAGAGTGTTGATTATGAATTCTTTGCATTCGGTTAAAAATACATAGAAAAAGTCATGGTTGATTGAAAAGCAGTCAGAAAAATCATGCGTGAGAAATATGTGATGAAACAAGTACATAGGGTTAAATCTTGAAAGAATTTATGATCATCACAGTAATGTTTTCTTGGAAACAGAAGAATAAGCCCAGTGATTATGATTTACGTGGCGGGATGAAGAATAAAAATTTGTTAGATTCTAAGGAAATACAAGGAAGCAATTGCTTGGTGATTGAAGATCTCAAAGGTATTTGTCCTTCTGTTGCATGCATAAAATCTTGCTACGAAGATGTAAATACAAAAACTAATGAACACCAAGAAAATTTGAATCATTGATGAAGGATGTTGTAAGGAAGTCTTTGAAATAGTTCATCTAGTTTATTTATGCAATATTAAACGACTGGGTGAGCTCATTTTACCTTCTTACATGGAGGGAGGGAGGGAGGTTCATGTGGTTCCCAAGAAGGGTGGATTCAGATCGAGAATAGAAAGAATGAAGCCCAGTTCCCTACAAAAGCTGTGATAGGATGGAGGGTGTGTATAGATTAAATTAAATCTGCGTGCCCGGAAAGATCATTTTCCTCTACCTTTCATTGATCAGATGTTGGATAGACTGGCAAGACACTCTCACTTCTGTTTTCTTAATGGGCATTCTAGATATAACCAAATTGCTATTACACTTGAGGACCAGGAGAAAACTACTTTCACATGTCCTTATGGTACCTTTGCTTTTAGAAGAAGGCCATTTGGGCTATCTGTGCCTCTTGCTACATTTAGTCATGATGTCTATGTTCTTAGACTTGAGAGGAGGTTATGGAGATATTCATGGATGACTTAATAGTATGGATCCAGGGTTGGCGGTGCCAAAGTACGAGCTTGATTACTTCGAGTGCTAGGACAAGAATTTAGCTTTGAATTGGGAAAAATGCCATTTTATGGTAGAAGGCATTGTCCTTGGACACGAAATTCACCTGTGACAAGAGTGGAAGTGGAATCAAGCAAAGTTTCCATCATAAAGACTCTTTGCCACCCTCTAATGATGAGAATAGAGACTGCTTAGGACATCTTGGTTTTTATAGAAGATTTATCAAGGACTTCTCCAAAATTGCAAGACCATTATATGACTATTGGAAGGATACCAAGTTTAATTTTGATGAATCACCAATCTTCATTTGAAGAAATCGAATCGATTAGTTGAAACCCATCATGGCCAAACGGGTTGGAATAAGAATTTGAGATAATGTGTGATGCTAGTGACTATGCAATGGGAGTTGTATTGGGACATAAAACTGACAGATGTTTAGGGCTATATATTATGCTAGCAGTGTGATATGACTCGAAGAACTACTCGACTCTTTTGAAAAGAATCTTTGGCCATGGTATTTGCATGTGAAAAATTAGGGCCATACATATTAGGAATTATGTCATCATCCATATTGATGCAGCGATTAAATATTTAATGACAAGAAGCTAAGCCAAGATTGATCGGATGGTGGTATTCTTTGGGAATTTGATGCGGAATCGGGAGCCAAGGTAGTGACAATGTGATAGATGATCACTTGTAAGGTGAAAAAACTATAGTAAAGGAAAAGAGTGAATTGTGAGAAAACTTTCGGATGACGGTTTTCGATTGTCATTCCAATCACCACGAGTATCAGGCATTGTAAATTTTCTAGCTTGTGATTATTACGAATTCAGCTACCACTTGAGAGAGAAGAGAGAAAGAAGTTAGGGTTGATAGCGGATTCTCTGTAGGGATGACCCTCTATTATTCAAAGGGTTGATGTGTGAGGAGGTATGTGCCAGAAAGTCAACAAGGCAAAATTTTATATGAGTTTCATGCATCACCATATGAAGGACATTTTGCAGGGAAGCTCAAAACAACCCGTAAAATTCTCAATTAAGGTTTTTATTGGCCCACCACCATATTCAAAAGATTATTTTGAATGGGTAAAACTTTGTGATCAATGCTGATAGGAAGTATCGGTAGAAGACATGAAATGCCTACAAGGTATCTTGGTGGTGCAACTTTTTAATGTATGGGGAATAGATTTCATGGGACGCTTCCCTCTTCATTTAGGAATTTGTACATACTCTAATTTATTGGACTATGTATCCAGAATGGAGTGGAGTAACAACTTGTCCCAAAATGATGCTAATACGGTTGGATTCTTATGAAATATTTGGCTTGATTTGGGGCACCGAACTATCATAAGTGATGGAGAGAACCATTTGCAAACAAAGGTGTTTGAGAAACTCATGAGCGGACGGAATCAAACACATAATAGTCTGACTTATCATCCTCAAACAAATGCGTGAGTTGAAATTCCAAATAGGAGATAAAATTCTTGAAAAACTGTGAGTTCAATATAAGAGATTGATCTAATCTTGATGATGCATTGTAGACTATAGATTGCATATAAGACTCCGTGGAATGTCCCATTACAGAATTGTCTTTGGTAAACCCTGTCACCTCCCTCTTGAATTGGAATACAAAGCAATATGGGCCATCAAGAAATTGAATTTTGATTTTAAGGCTGCTAAGGAAGAAAGATTACTCCAACTGAATGAATTGGAAGAGCTGAGAAATGAAGCTTATAATAATGCTAGAATTTGCAAAGATAAAACAAAGAAATGGCATGATTAGAAAATTTTGAGGAGGGAATTTACGGGCGGAGATCAATCACCTTCAACCTAGTGAAGCTGATTCAGGCTGAATCAATGGAGTGGTCCTTATCACAGTAATAGCAAGTCTCTGACATTTAGAATGAGTGAGGTGAAAACTTGATCTTGGAAAATTCAAAGTGAATGGTTAGAGATTAAAGCATTACCATGGAGGGAAGATAATTGAAGACTAATTCTAGGTTTTGAATTAAAGAAGAATTTTGCTGAGATAAGAGAATCATAGTAGCAAGTCTAGCTAAGGACTTAAAACTGAGCAGCTTCATGGGAGGCAACCCATACAATAGTTTATTTATTTATATTATTTGTTTCATAGTCAATGAAATTGTTTAAAATTTTAAAATTTTTAGTTAGAATTGTGTGTTGCTTTACTTTTAAATTTTTTTTCTTTTGGTGTTTTTGCAGATCAGTGAGGGTATGAGTAGAAATGGAGTCTTCACATGGAAAATGAACTTCTAATTCAGTATGCATACCAGACTACAAGGGGAAGTATTATGCTCTCTAACTAATTTTTTTTTAGAAAATGCATGATTCAAGTTTGGGGGATTTTGATTTTGAGCGATGGTGAATCTTGGCTTTCGATTTATTCATTGAATATTTAAATGCTGAAGATGAATTGTCCATACTTGAATTTTGATTCTTGAATTTTTTACATGTTTTTACAAGTATGCATTGAGCAAATGGAATGATTTTTTTTTTGAGTCAATAAGAGGAGAATAGGAGTTGCAGGAAAATGGGCATAAATTTTTTTTTTGTCAGACCTGAAAATCTTCTAGGTCGCGACATAGCAATTGAGTCGCGACAAAGTTTTGAATAGATCACATGAGATTTAGGAAAATTTGGTGTCGCAACACAATTCTTTATGTCGCCACTAAAGTTTCCTCTACGAGAACAAACTAAGGTTGAGACTTAATTTCTGGGTCACAATAGTTTCTGTGAATTTGGATGATTGGTGAAAGAAACACTACCGCGACAATGTTAATTATGTCGCAACTAGGAATAACTGAAGAAAGGGAAAGGTATGTCGTGACAACAATTCTAATTTTCAAAGACCACATTTGTTGTAGCGAAATGAACCTAAGTAATTCCCTTATGATAAATTTTTAAAACCACAATAAATATTGGTTTTAACATTTTGTTTGAGGTGTCACAACATTAAATGAGGCACTTATAATTAACAGTTAGTGATGTAACCGAGAAATTAATGTTGTGGCATTCCATAAGACAATGTTATCATTGAGCCCATAAATAAAAAGAACTGAAGGTGTACAACGATTCTTTCCAAAACTTGATTCAATTGCATCCTCATCCAAGCGGCTTGCATTCTCTCTTCCTCTCATGAAGATCTAAAATCCTAGCTTCCACATTCCCAAAAACCTAAGTTCAAATCTTATCGATGGCGGAAAACCAGAACCTTGTTCCCAATCTCAGTGAAATGACCAAGGAAGGTGTGCTCGGGAGAGGAAGGAGGTTCGTCTGAGACTGATAAGAGATTATCCCAAGCTGGGAACCGAAGCTCGGCTGAGGTGGAAAAATTAGCTGAGGAATGAAAAAAGATCAAGATCGATAAATCCTGACGAGAATTAGAAGAGAAAAGTGCATTCATCTATGCCATGGCTCATTCTTTATGGAATAAGAAATTTGCTGATAAGGGTTTCATCAGCGAAAGGGATTTTGATAAGATTATTTCCCCTTTTTCAGAAATAATAGAAAAGAAAGGTTGGGAATTCTTCTGCAAGCATAAGGTGCCTGGCTTCGCTGCTCTGGAAAAAGAGTTTTACTCGAATATGGTGGAGATGAGGGAAGACTCTGTCTATGTGCGATGAGGGAAGCTCAGCCTGATTCGTGCCACAGTAGGGGTGTCGGAATCAACAATATTTGTAACCTAAATTTCCTCTATGCTAGTAGCAAAACTCTCTTGCGATATAACGTTCTAGGGTCGAACTTCAGGGGATGGGTTTCTTTATCTGAATGGCCCAACATTGAAGGCCAAAATTGGTGAATTCAATTTGGATTTTCAGGTATTTGGTAAAAACAGGGGAGTTGATGGTTTAATACTGAAAATAAAAACAAGTAAAAAAAAATGTAAAATAGAATTCCTTGTAGTGTTAGTCCTTTGGTGAGTCTTGGGACGTGAGGTTCTCAGGGTCTTTTCACCGTTTAGGAGGATGACATATAGTCATCTCTGGCCGGTTCTTCATTCACATGGCTGACCTAAAATAACTATCTTTGAAAATTGATATTTGCCTCCCATTGATGGTCCGGTGGTGAATAACATCACCTTGACTCTCCAAGCTTGACTTCAAGCTCCGTGATACAACTAATAGATGTCCCTTTTGTATCTAACAGTATACAATGAACCACTGGCTTACCAAGTAAGCGTTCTGAGTGATAGAAGGGATCAAACCTAAAATTTGGAAAATAAAAAATATCAACCCAGATCACCTTTCAATAACCATAGATGGTAACTAACGGGTGTCAATGGATCTAATGATAAGCATCCGAGGAACCCAGCTTATCAAATATTGATCATTCAAAGCAGCAGAAGGATTAAAGCCTCGTTCGGTAGAGCCATAAATGGTAGAAAATACCTCCATTAAAACATGGAAAAACCACCGGTTGCCTTGATCCTACCCGATAGCCTTCGCTCCAAGGAAAAGGGCTTTAATACTCATCCTCAAGTTGTCATCCTTGGAGGGTGTTTGAAAGCGACGAGAAAGGAAAAAATGAAAGAAAATGGAGAAAGGGAAAAGCGGGAGCGAAGCGGGAGTGAAAGCTTCCGTCACTTTATTGATTAAGTGATGTTTCAACAGTGCTTGGCTTGGGGATTTTGTAGTCGCCTTTTCAAGGATACAAAAATAACATTGCAAAACCTATTACAATGGGGGCCAAGGAAAACAAAGAGACAAAAAGCAAAAACAAACGGGCAGTAGGAATTCAGGGCAGGATGAATAGTTCCATGAACATGAATTTCCTGCAGCTAGTTTGTGCTACGCTCCATTTTTCTTCACTTTTGCTCTTCTTTCCTTCTGGGATCTGATCTGCAATGATGAGTTCAACTCTGGTTCTTCGTGTTTGAATTGACTCGATAGTTTTGGCCTGATTATCTTGCAAAGCTTCCATAAATTGTACAATCTGTCAGTAGAATCACGGGGACGTAATGTGCAAATCGGGTTAATTAGAATGATTAGTACACAAAAAGCACTCAAAACCTATAATAAATAGGGTTCAAAATAGCACTTTTTGGGCACTAATCAACTGGCGACTTATCACCCAGAAATTCGTAAAATATTCCGACTGTCTCAGAATTCGACGAAACTTTTCTAGGTCACTAGATTTCGCAAGACGAATTTAACGGCGTAGTCTGTTTTGTCATCCGAGATATAGACAATTTTCTAGGCTTCCCTGAACCATTATGACAATTTATTATTATTATTATCCTTTTGAAATTCCATAATTTGTACTTTCACCCGTCCACTTTGTAATTACCAAAAGTGACATATTAAGCACAACTTTACAATTTCAATCCTTAAAAACAACTTTCAAACATACTACTATGACACTCAAATAATTAAGGAAACCACTTGGTGCACATATGTGACCATATAATTCTGTATCTTGTACACCCTCTCGGGGCGGGCGTTACAAATCTCTCCTCATAAAACATTTACGTCCTAAAAGAAATGAACAAAACTAACATAAGAAATTACCTTAATTTGAAAATAGCCGAGGATATTAGTGCACATACAGGCCTCTAACTCCCACGTAACTATATAATCATAGTTCCCCATCAAAACTTTGACTAAAGGAATGACCTTATTCAACAAAATTTTCTCTTTGAGATCTACTATACGCATTATTTTTATGTATAGGTCAAATTATCCTTTAGTTCTACTGGTTGATTTAAGTACATAAGGAAGGGATGGAGATGTCGCACTGCGGGCTGTGGATACATGAAACACATTTATAGACCTTGGAAATGACTCTGGAGGAAGGTCAATCTATATTCTACTGGTCCCACTATGGCAATAATCTCATATGACCCTATGTATCTAGGCCTGGCTTTGTGCAGCCCCAAATATGAGGACACACACTTTTTTCAAAAACTTAGAAGACCTATCACCACACTAAGGTGTAGATCCTGATTGTTTGTCAAACCTGCTTTTTGCATTTGTCCTTGTTTGTGTGAATGCATCTCGGGGACAATCTAGATCTTATTTGAGGTAATCTGTACTAACTCTGGGCCTATCACTCTCCTCTCTCCTACTTCATCCCAACATATTGGAGGACGACACTTCCGGCCATATAAAGCTTTAAATGAAGTCATGTCTATGCTGGATAAGTGAACTCCATAGATAAGTGTTGTAGGTGAACTCCATCAGAGATAAATGTGTATCCCAACTTCCCTTAAACTCTATCACTGATGAGTCCAAAAACTCATTAGATTTTTAATCCATTTTTCTGAGCATATTACAAGATAAATTTTGGTTGTATGATGGATATTTTACTGAAATTAATTTGCGGGAAAATCACGTGAGATCTTTAAAATCTCGAGCGAGAAACCCGAAGAGATGAGCTCTGGCGGATTGAAGTCGCAAGCGAAATCGGATGCATGACGAGAGCTTAGTTGTCGGTCTATTTCAGTCACGACATCACGAAATCGACTTTGAGGAAGAAATAGGGCCTTAACAAATTGGGTGTGAAGAGAAGGAGTTGCGGCCAGAGGAAATATGGTCGAGACTGAGGAGTTATTCGAAGAAGAATGCGCATCGCGGCCTTGATTGAGATATGGCGAGGGTCGCGGCGTGGTCGATGTGTGGCGTGGATCCGTAAATGAAGCCCTGAGAAGTCTTTGCGAAGACGGAGTTGCGACTAGTTTTTAAATGAAAGGCTTTGTTGGGTGGCGACATACGGTTGAGATCAGCGGCGGCAGGCGAAGTCGGCAGAGGGAAGGCGAAGTTGCGACCATTTATTTATCAAGGACCACAAACGATGTCGGTACTCACTAAGGTTGGCAGTAGGAAGAAGAAAGTGGCCGGGAAGAAGAAGGAATTGGACTAGATAAAGGTGGGTAGGAGAAAAGTGATTGCAACAAAATGAGAGTTGCGACCGGAAGAAAAATAGGCGACAAAAGAGGTCGCGACATCCACCTTAAGTCTTGACATTAAATTGAAACACAATAAAGCGAAGACCACCAATACAATGTGACCCGAGAGTCAGTCTGGCAGTGTCTATATAAGCAGAAGGTGGTCACAACTATTCTTGATTACATAGCTGACCAAGAGAAAGACAACAATGTGTGACATGGCGCCTGTAGTCTGACATCATATGGAGAAATGACAAACAAGGTCGCGACTGCGATGTCGCGACATTGATCAAGTAGTTACAAAGCTGGTGCCTTGAAACAGCAAGATGTGTTAGGCTGAGACCAAACAAAAATTCATACTGCGACATCAACTGAGTCGCGACATAGGACTGATGAAACAGCCTTCTTTGGATTCACTGGAGCTTTTTGGGGATTCGTCCCAATTTTCTTTTAATGATATAAATAGAGGCAGTTTTAGAATAGTAAAGTAGTCTTCAGTTTTCTGGAAAAGGAAAGGAAGACTACAAGTTAATATAGTTGATGAATTTTTATTATTTTATTTTTGTTAACTTTTTAGTTAATTTCTTTTATGGTTGAATGAAACGTGCGAGAAACTTAGTGGGCTGCAGTTTTATTTATGTTATATTTATTAAAATTACGCACAGAAAATGCAAATCTAGACAAATTGTAGATTGTTTCTTCTAAGTTTTATTGCAATTACGGTGGTTGTGGGTGATCTGGGTACTCCACATTTCTTAATTCGCAATACATTAATCGGACACGACTCTGCTGTTGACTTATTAGTTACTGATCTTTCACATAAATTTGGAAAACATTTGGGCTCGGATTTACTTATTTGATGTGGATTTTAAATTGATAAGTTCCCAATAAGTATTGTATAGTCTGAGTTGAGAAATGTAACGCACTATGATATTAGATGCCCTCTGACAAGGCGGAATTCTGAGGTAAAGAGCATTCTTTTTGGAGCGCTGAGACTACCATTAATATTCTTTGAGCTTGACGTTCATTTGATGAATCCCCCCATTCGCTCTGGTGAAGTTGGAGGGTATTTAACAATATAAATGATGGAGTTCCTCAATCTAAAGCGGAATTCTTAACCTCGTGTTGCAGTGAGATCTAATCAGGAAAAGAACAGCAATAGATATAGGGGTTGGGCACCGCCTTTTAGAGAGTGGTAGAAACTTTGCGAAAATCCTGAGAAGGAAATGCAAAGGATCGCCGTCAACAAGAAATGAGTGTGAAGTATTGAGAAAGAAAGATACCCAGATCTTGCTAGAGAAGTTGGAATACAAGTAGCTGGTTTGATCTTGTCTTCGAGAGAAGCAAGGGTATCCAACCAGCGAATATGGAGAAATCTAATTCCAAAATTTAGGAAATCTTGGACAAATCCAGATCCATACACAAAACAGATCAATGTATTTTAGTGTAGGAATTGACTGTTTCATTGTAACTCATTGATAGTTTTCGTTTCTCACGGGAAGCTGAGTTAAATCTGATGTTACAGTTACGATTATTTTAGTCATTTAATTTGTTTTAGCTTAGTTAAACAGTAGTTAATAGTCTAGAACCTTTATTTTTCTAGATATAACTCCATTTTGAGTCTTTAATCCAAATAGCATGGAGGTTTAGTAGTTGTTGTAATTAATCTTTAATTCGTACCAATCTACGCCAGAATATTCTGGACTTACATTGATTTTACTACTTGTATGACACATTGCACTGATTATATAGACTAAACATATTTTTAAATCATAGACCTTTGAAAGAAATATTTATAAAAAAATTTGTCAAAGTGACATAGATGCGAAATGTAAGGCTCTTACAACTATATTGAATTTTGAGGGTTTTAGTCTATATTAAGGGGACAGCAATCACGCATGCTCTGACCCATATCCTCTAGCGTCTGAATAGTTTTCTCGTGACCATGATCTGGGATGGAAAAATTGTGCTAAGTGCAATCGAGTCCCCATGGCATCCTGTAAACTGGACCAAAATCTAGATGTGAATCTGGGGTCTCGGTCTGAGACTATTGATATAGGAACACAATGTAATCTAACTATCTCCTCCACATATAATTGGGCCAACTTGTCCAACGGGTCATCATTACTAGAGTAAAGGAGGAAAATGGGCGGATTCGTTTAGTCATCCACTATCACCATGTGGCATTATGTTTATCTCAGGAGTTCTCGGCCAGGTAACAAATCCATAGTAATCTTATCCACTTGCTTATAGGAATCGGAAGGGTTGTATCTTTCCTGCGAGGCCACAGTTGCTATGCCTTCACCATAGCAGGGTTAGGCATTTGGATCAAATATACAATTCCTTCATCATACCCTTCCACAGTAATGCTCCCTCAGTATGATACATCTTGGTGCTACCGGGGTGCATGGCGTATCTTTGAAGAAGTGAACCTCTTCCACTTGATTTCCTTTTTAGTTCACCTATTTCAAGTACACACGATAGAGCTCTCTCAGTATCGATTTGATTCTGGTTTCCTACAACCCTCAATCTCCACCCTCGCTTAATCATCTAAGAGCACAGCCCCGGCCTTCCTTGATCGATCACGAGAGGACCACACACATCAGCACAACCATGTAATTTGCGCACTTGGTGCTACAATTAAATTTTTTCAGAAATTATGTGGGTACCAAATGCTATTGACATAACATTATGGTTGAATTCTAGACTCAGGGACTTTCCATAGAGTCTAAAAACACCCAAAAAAATATTTCTAAAGGTATGTCCAGAAGCTATCAGACCAAAATCCTGAAATTTCAACGAATTATGCGGCAGTCCGAAATTCAGCTTGGGTATTCATTTCTGATCCGAAAATTCTAAAAATTCTAAACTTAGATAAAAATTTTGGGAGTGAAGTTTCACGAGCTTTCCCGACCTCTAAGAAAATTTCAAGGCATTTACATTGCATTTAAGTAAAAATAATTCAAATAAGAAAATTCCCTACCTCGCAGGTTTGTGAAATACTAAGCTTTTAGGCACCTGCAGCGTAGCTCTCGTCGCGTAGACTAACTTTGCCTTTTGCTCCAACAAAAATCTACGGTCCGATTTCCATAGATATGAGAAAGAAATGAAGAGAAGAAGAAAAAAATTTAAAATTCCTCTCACCTCTCACTCACGCTCTCTCGATGCATCTCCACATTCTCCTACTTTTTGACTTTTATCCCTTTTTTTTAATTATTATTATTATTATTTGAATAAATTGTTCATATTACCTTATTCGGGTCCATTTCTGCCCTGAAAAAAATTTATTTCTTTTCAATTCACTTTATTGTAAATGAACTTAGCTCAAGCCATTTCCTAACTTCTGAGATTTTCGTAAAAATCTAGGTATAAAATCATGGCGACTTATGCTAAAAATTCATAAAATATTCGATTATCTCATAATTCTACGAAATTTTTCTACGTCACTAGATTTTGCGAGACGAATTTAACGGCGCAGTCCGTTTCGTCATCCGAGATATAGAGAATTTTCTAGGCTTCCCTCAACTATTCTGGCAATTTATTTTTATTATTATCCTTTTGAAATTTCATAATTTGTACTTTCACCCCTCCACTTTCCTTAATTGCAAAAGTGCCACAATGCTTTGAAAACTTTACAATTTCATCCTTGAAATCAAATTTCAAACATAATACTATGACACTCAAATAATTAAGACTCTTGGGTACTATATGTGACCTTATGGTTCTACGTCTTTGTACACCCTCTTGGGACGAGGCGTGCACCTGGCTTGTTCTTTGCTCATGGAGATGTTCCTAAATCTCCTCATGCGCCCTAATGCTTTGATGAAGCAGTCAGGACTTATTTTGGAAGGGGTGCATGGGGCGTTACACTTACCAACTGTTGCTGCTCATGGAGATGTTCCTAAATCTCCTCATGCGCCCTAATGCTCTGATGAAGCTGTCAGGACTTATTTTGGAAGGGGTGCAGAGCCTTCATCTATTCGAAATTGAAATTTGAAGCCATGTTGGGTTTAGATTGATATCCATAAATATGCACGAGAGCTTGATCGAAAAATTGATTTGAACCTAGTCAAGAATTCATCATTTAGTTGCAGTCTGAAATTTGGTAGGACTAGGTCAGGGATGTCCTTCAATGAGACCCCTAGATTATGCTATGTCATCATCCCTAATGATCTGAAATATTTGGTCGAACACTTGTGTATTAGGCTCATCTGAAAGATTTGGTAATTGTCTTGTCTGTATATTACAGTTGGAAACTCAGGTGTTGGTCTTGCTCATTAAGGTTGAAACTCCTCTTTTTGCTACCGAACAACCTTTTGAAGAAGAAGGGTAGACCCACTTGATGCTGAAGCAGAGGTGCCTGTTGTGCAAACATCTTCTGGAAAAACATGTGTACCACTACACTTGCTAAGATTTTGCATCCACTATTGGAGGAGTCACAAAATTGGGCTAAGTAGTAGGGACTTCAGCGAGCATATGGGGGAATCTCAAGGCTGAGATCCTAGAACATAGGTCAAAATTTATACTTAGGTATGGCTGTCTTAGGACTAGTCAAGACTAGATCAGGAATTGCAACCCTTAGAGTGGCATTCTCTGGGTTGGTTGTGACCGGATTAGATACAACCTCAGTATTCTCCTTTGAATCCACTACATCGTCCTTCTTAATAATTTGGAAGAGTAGGTCAAGCTATTGGGACCCTTTCAGTTATTCAAGGATGGTAGTGACAACCTCACCTTTCTTTTGAATACTGCGGAGTTGAAACACCATCATTTGTTGTTGTCCATGGAGATGTTGGAGTATCTCCTCACTCACGATTAGTCTTTTGATGCAAATTTGATGTCTTCCAAGGAAGGCAAAGTATGTCATATAGATGAATTCCTAGCTCATCTATTTTTTAATCAATTTTTAAACCATTTTTATTTAGTTTCATATCTGTTTAATGCCGGATTATGGAATATTCACCAACTTTGTGTTTGTAGGTTTAATTGAAAGGGAATGAATTCAAGTGAAAAGAAGAAAAAGTATAGTACAGCATTCTCTATCAAACACCAGTTTTGTTTGTCGCGAAAGAATTTCAAGTAGACTAAGAAGAACTATCACAACCAAACGGCTATATGTCATATGAAAGTCAGGCTGAACTGGCGAAATAGAATCTCTGTCACGACAAAGAGTTTTCTGTCGCGACATTGCTAAAGAAGAATGTAAAGAAGACTGTTGCGACACTCTTAACTCTGTCGCGACAATGATCAAGGTAAATAGAAAATGAACTTTGTCGCGACAATCCCTCCTCTATCGCAACATAAAAGGTTGAAGATTAGCAGATGAACTCTGTCGCAACAAAAGACAACTGTGTGACGGATAATGGCAGGGGATATAACACAAGTCGAATTTGAGACCAAGTGTTTTTATGTGCGACAAAGTTTTCGGTATGGAACCGTCAAGGAAAGAGAATTTTTGTGTTGAAATCTGTCAGGACGCTATCATGGGTTCTGACAGAAGCCTTAAGGACTTTGTCGCGACAAAGATTATTTCTGTCGTAACAAACAAAACATGAGGAAGGTGAATTCTCTGTCGCGAAAAGAACTTGAAGAGCAATACAAGAGGAACGGCGACAAAGAAATTCATGTTGCGACATAGTAAAGAATTGAAGACAAAACTCTGTTGCAACAAAGAAGTTTTATGTTGTGATAATAAAAGCTATAGAATGATAGAATTCTGTGTGACAAAAATTAGTCTAGACAAAGAAGAGTGATCTCGACGAAAATTTGAATGAGGTGAGATTAATAGAGGTCAGTGCTGTCGCAACAAAGATTTCTCTGTCGCAACAAACATTTCGACCGACTAATAAGGGTAGAAGAAAAGTTTATTTGTGACAAAGAAAATTACAATAAACAAAAATTGTTAAGAATCAAAGAAATCTTGTCATAGCGAGTTTTCTATGTCAGTGATGATAATTTGAAGAAAAATGCCCGTAAGTGACAAAGAAAAATTATGTCATGTGATTCCGAGACGAGAAGAAAATGAGAAGCTGGTTGCAAACCGATTAGGTGTCGTGACCGCAAGACATTTAATCGTCTGAGAACACGGCTATTGCATCAAACTGCGCCATTGTTGTCAAAAATCTATCGATAGGATTCGAAAGAAAAGCTCAGGCGGGTTGTGACTAAAGCGTACTCTGGCGAAGCTAGTGACGAGGCGCAAACTCTATCACTCACCGGAACTTTCTATGTGGCGATGGGCGACCCGATTTAAACCCGAAATTTGGGAAACCACAACACCATCTTTAAGTCGCATTACGACGTGGAAAGTCTATAAATAAACTGGCGTCTAGGGCCTTGTCTTGCGGCTTCCCGCTTGATTCGGGACTTACGGGTAGTTATGAAGGCTCTTGTATATTATTTTTCTTTGTTCCTTTTTAGTATATTTAGTTTGACATGTTTTTAGTTAGTTTTCTTTTGATTTTCCGGATTGAGTAATGGCCCGAAGTGCGGCTTTGGAGCTAGAATTTCTTGTTAAAATTTTCTATTTCATTCTTTGTTTTTTGAATAAAATGGAGTTTGGAAAAATTTATAAATTTCATTTATTTTAGTTGATTTTTATACGGTAATTTCTGTCCAGTTTAGTCATTAATCTGAGTGAACCCGGGTTTTGAAAGGTTTAGCTCCCTCTGCAGGAATGGGTCGATGATCGTCATTTTACTGCAAAGTGGGCTGTAGTTAGAGATTCTTCATTTATTTGATTGGTATTATTTTTTAGCAATTGTTCCTAGGCACTAGTACCGTGTACCCAAGCAAAGTATTGTATCTTGCTCTGATTTCTAGGAGGCCCTTTGCGACACAGGAGTGGAGAATCACGAGGGTAGAGAAGCGTTCTTTGTTGGTATAGTAGGTATGCTGGAACTAATGAATAGAAAGATTACTTAGATAAATCACTAACATACTCATGGTTTGGGGATAGTTGAATGAAGTATCAGTTTAATCACTCGGAGGTTTCTCCTCTCTCTGATGAAGATACGATCAGTGTTAGCAAAGATCTAATCAAGGAGTTGGAGAATTTCATCAGTATTGAAGGTTGAGGTGCCATCTAAATTAGAGAAGGCTTGCAATATCCTATCTGTTGGGGCAAAAATTCTTCAATCCTAAGATATGGGTGTGAAGTATCAAAAGGAAAAAGTAACCAAATCTAGAAGTTATATCTTCTAGTAGTGGTGATTCGCAAGGTTAGAAATGAACATGAATATCTAGTGAAATTAGAAAGGTATGGTAAGGGAGAAATCAAACTAACACCACAATGCATCTTTGACCGTTAGCTTTCCAAACTTATGGCTTAGCTAAGATTCAATGATGCGAAATTGACAATTATTCATTGGTCTATGTCCTATTGTTGTCTCACTCAGTGAACTTTCAACTCTATTCTTATTAATATTTTATGTACACTAGTGAAATTAATTTAGTATTATTTTATTTGTTTTCCAATCATCTTAATATTGGAGTTCAAATAGTAAGGGTCTTGAGTAGTTGGGGGAGTTAGTTTTATGACTCATCATCAATCCTCGTGGGAACGATATCTAGACTTAATGAAAATCCACTTTTATTACTTGTATGATCTGTGCACTTGTAGTGTTTAAGGCCAATTAAAATTTTTAATGAATCCATTTTACAAAAAGGACAAACACATTTTTCATCACATTTTGGTCAACAAGTTTTTGGCGCCATTTCCAGGGATTAGATAATAGTCCTTTGGTGGCAAAGTCATAACTTTGTTTGCATATTTTGGTCTAACAAGTTTTTGGCGTCGTTGCCTGGAGATTAGATAATAGTCCTTTGTAATAGTTCCACAAATTTGAATATATATGATCTTGTTTGTCAATTGGTTTATATATATCACAAATCGGTCTAACACATATGTAGTTATTATCCCTTTATGCTACTCAACCAGGATCCCAAAGATCAAAGATAGCTATCCTAAAGTCATCCTAGTGGCATCTAACTAGCATGTCTCAAGATGTGTTCGAACACCATCTTGCCAAGGTAGAACTTCTTCTTGAACGAGTTGAGGGACATCAGCTAAAGCAACTTGTGAAGTAACATCTACATAGAAGCGTTGATGAGTATGAAACTCATCTATTTTTAAGCCCATTTTTTATGAATATTTGAGTCTTAAAAGTTCAATTTAATGTAAAATTATGGAGTCTTCACCTAAATTTATGTTTTGCAGGAATTTAGAGAAAATAAGTAAAAATTAGCAAGAAAGCAGCAAAAGGTACTTAGAGTCGCAACATCAGCTTAATAGAGTCGTGACATCAGGTGAAGAATATCGTGACACCAAATTCTAGAGTCGCGACATCAGATGGAAAGAGTTGCAACATTAGCTGAAGAAAGCAAACCAGGATCAGAGTCACAACATTCTTCTTTGAGTCACGACATTGTTTAAACATATCAAATGTGGAGTCACGACTCCAAAGGCACCATCATAGCAAAGTCGTGACAATGAAACTCATAGTCTTGACACCAATTCCAGAGTCGTGACATTAGATCAACGCTGAACATTGAAGAAACAAGTTCAGAGTTGCAACTCTAACCATGACATTTTCCTAGAGTCGCAACACCATTTCAAGAGTTGCAACATCAGAACAAGGCTGGGACAATGAATATATAATTCTAGAGTCGCGACTCCAACAACGACAGGGAAAAGAGTCGTGACATTGTTCAGACACCAAAAAGCAGAGTCGCGACATTGAAACTTAGAGTCGTGACATTGTACGGACAAGCAGAATCAAGAGTCGCGACTTGCAAAATGACCGACATCTGGCGACAATCATGACGTTAGGCATGACTAGGGCATATTGACACCGGTCTTTTTTTGTGTGCCTCTTGCCATGACCAATCATTTGGGCCTATAATAGAAGCTCTTAGGGTAGAGTGTGGTAGACCTTCTAGGGAAACAAAATTAAGAATTTCTCAAAAAGCGAAAGAGTAGTTGAAGCTTTTGTATATATTTTTCTTTTTCTTTTTTTTTCTTTTCTTTGTAGTTAGATTTTCATTCTTTGGAATTAAATTAGTGGATCTGATGAAATTTAAGTGGATAGTTTTCATAAATCAAGCCCGTTTATGTTGAACTTGAGTAGAATCTGGAGTTATTTCTAGGGTCATTGTTATTCATTTTTTATTACAGTTTCAATGAATTTTTTTTATCAACTAGTCATTGTCACTTGTGATTCAGTTATGGAAGGCTAAGCTCCCTCTTGGAAGAGTTGTGTTGAATTATCATTTGTAGTATTTTAATTAATGTTGTGGGTTAGTGTTGGATTGAGGTTAATTGTTGTTCCGGCTTAATGAATTGTTCCAAGTAGCACTAGATCATACCTAGAAGAGTTATTATATTATCTATTTAAGATCCTTTGGTGATGACAAAGATGGATTACACGAGCAAAACCATGCTTAGGGGTATGCTGGTTGATACCTTTAGAGCAATACGTCTAAGTATAAGCTAGTGATGTTCTAACCTCTAAAGTCAAGGTTCCTTTCTGGGTGACAGAAGAAGTGTGTTTTCGAGGCATAAGAACCATTTGTTGATTTGCTCATTTAATACTTAGAGGTTTCATCTCAGTTTGAGAGAATGTTTGTGCTCTTGTAAGTGGTGATTATCGACCAAGCTAGCAGTTGAGATGTCAATTAAATTGAAGGGAGGCTTATGTTATCTGTGAAGACTAAACGAACTTAGTCTGAAATGGTTGTGAAGTCTTGGTCTAAAGCAACTGAATCAGAAGAGGATCAAATCCTAAAGCAGCTGTTTAGACCCACGGACCTAGGTTAGGAATATGGTGTTCTAAAGAGTGAAATGTATAGTGTCATGAGGTATTCCAAGGCTATACTACTCTATTCTTGGACAAATCCAGAATTCAAGTTCATAACTATGTTGTTATTAAACCTTATGCAATTTGATTATTAGAATACTGGTCTCATTTCCAGTGTTATTCCAACTCAATGAAACCTCTAATCCATTTAGTTTTAATTTTCTTTTTCATTAAAGAACAGTATACAAAAATTCTTTCATTCATTTAGGCTAGTTAATCAAATCTTCAAGTTAGAGGTTCAAATAGTGATGATCTTGAGTAGTAAGGGTACTTGATCTTTAGATTTTCTCATCAATCCTTGTGGGAATGATATCTGGACTTATAATCCAGTTTATTACTTGTATGATATGTGCACTTGAAGTAATTTAGACCAAATTGAATTTTAAAATATATTATCATAAGCAAACAACAGAAAAATAATACAATCATTGAGCAACAAGTTTTATGGCATTACTTCTAGGGACTTAATTCAATTGCTAATAGCAGTGGCAGGAAATTTGTCACCATATTTGGTCCAAACAACAATTTTTATGGCGCCGCTGCTGGGGATTAAAGTAGAGTTTAAGGATCAATATTCCAACCAAAAAGAAAACTGCTAATTAGAACATTTTTATCTTTTTATGAAAATTTTCGAAAAATACAAAAATAGTTTTAAGCGAAGAGATGTTCGATGAATGTCTTTCTTTTGTGTAACCGGATTATAATCGATGTTTATCTAGTGAACTCACATTGATTTTAGTATTATATAAATAATTTGAGTATTCTTACATGCGAAGAGCAGGAGTTGATTTATTGCCACTAGAATCTTTGCGGGCTGAAATATTCAAATGCAAAGAAGCAGTGCTTGAAGCATCGGTCATGGCGGATCGAAGTAATCAAAATGCTAACCGGTTATTGCGGTGATAGACCTTAGTAGGAATAGGATGTGGAGGAATACGGAGACCAATTATCAAGGAGGAATATTTTGTAGTAATGCAACCAACTATAGAGGCCAACATTTTTGAATTGAAGCCTTCCCTTATTACTATGGTGTAGCAACATCAGTTCACTAGGCATCCTAGTGAAGATCCAAATGAGCACATGGGCAGATTCTTGAGAATGGCCAACACAGTGAAGCTGAATGGAGTCAATCCAGATGTGATCAAACTACAACTAATTCCATTTTCTCTGAGGGACATAGCAGCTAGTTGGTTTGAGTCTTTACCTTATGGCTCAGTCAACAATTAGGAAGAGCTTGTGGAAGCATATCTAGAAGATTTTTCCATATATCTCATAGGGAGTGAAATCTTTTCAAGCAAGAAGATGAATCAGCAGCATATGTTGGAAGATGACAATAAGCCTAAGAAAATACAGTTAATGCAAAGTGCTTCTTTTGGTCCCTGTTAAAGATAGGTTTAGATATATAGTACTAATCATATTAATTAAGGTGATTGACATGTCGGGTCAGTTAATTACTCTGATTTTGTTTAGGTTGTTTTTGGTAGTTTTGCGAGGTTTAGGGAACCTCATGCATCATATCAAGTTTGACATCGAAATTTTGATGTTTTATGTTGAGTTCGTATGAATTCTCGGTGATTTCATCAAGCCGGGATGAAGAAATGTCAAGTTGGTGAGGAAGAAATGCAAGATGATTGGTGCAGGAAGCAATGCAGGAGGATCAGGAATTTCGCTATGGCATAGCGAAATTTTCGCAAGGATTGCGAAAATTTCGCAATCCTAGCGAAAATTTTGCTATGGCCAAATTTTAGCTATGATAGCGAAATTTCGCTATCATAGCGAAAATGCGCTATCATATTGTGCATAGCGAAATTTTGAATTTTCACTATGCCTCAGATTTTCGCTATGATAGCGAAATTCACTGTGCATAGCGAAAATGCTGCCCCTCTTTTTGTGATCCAAACGACCCCGTTTTGTGTAATTCCCATTTTTCCCTCAATGTAATCATATTATTTTGGTTATTTTGGTATTTCATCATAAGGCTATATAAACCGCTTTATAACATTTGTAACCTAACTTTCAATCGACTTTTCCAATCCCACCTTGACTTTTCATTTTGGTCCCAGTTTTCTCTCTTCTCTCTCTTCTTTCTCTCATTTTCTCGGCTGTCAAACACACCCCTTTGAGGATGACAACTCAAAGGATGTTTGGCTAAGCCTCAAACCTTGAAGAGGAGGGTTGCTAGGTTGGTTAATGGTGGTTTGCAGGTGTTCCTCTGTTTTAAATGGGCAGTCTTTGTATTTTTGTGTTTCAAACTTTCAAACTAGGGTTTAATGCTATTTAATGTATTTCCTTTGGTCAATACTTGGCATGCTTGAGGTTAGTGTATTGTAATATGGTAGAAATACATAGACATCCATCTGATAGATGTCATTACTAGCCACATTGAAAGTAGGTTAAATGCTTGGTTTCAACAGCTAAAACATTAAATGTTCAGTAAATGCTATGGTTCAACTAGGAATGTTTTAAAGAAAGGGATGGTTTAAGTTAAACAATTGATTTTGGCTATGACTATATGTCATTGCCTATCACGAGAAATAACAGGGACACCTTTATAACCTCATTTATCATTCAGTGACTGAAGACTTAAGATATCTTCACATAAATTTAAAGCGCCTCGGTTAACTGGTGATAACTAACACTCTGCCTAAAGCAATCAAATGAATGATCTCATATTAGATATATTAAAATCATTTATCGAAACCTATCCTATAGCGTTACGACAATGCCTTCCGTGTGCATTATGCGATGATTCGTATAAATATGTTATTCTGCTCCACCTCTGCAGTGATGGCGTGTTCTGGGATAAAGCAAACTCTGGGTAGCAGTTAATGTATATCTTATAATCTCATTTACCTGATGCGACCCAAACCTTTTGATTTTCATTGTTTAAATCTCGATTTTTTTACTTAGCGATCCCTTCTTTGGGCTATTTTACCAAAATTACAGTCGTGTTTATATTTTGGCTAACAACGATCCTTTTTGGCATTGCTTTTGTTGTTCTTTTCTTTGTCTCATTTTGTGTTACAGGTGTTTATACATCATTGGGATAGAGATATATCGAATTAGCTGCTTGATGCATGCGCGCTGATTGATCGAGGTTGTGAAGTCGGTGTGCACGAGTGAACAATGGATCTATACGAGGCAGTCGGCAAGCGGCTCAATGAATCAACTGCGGCATACGGTCGATGAGGGACCACGGCCACCCTCTTGGGGTGAGTGCGCCTTCCACTGCGTCCTTATAAGTGATGTGGTTGTAAGACCACTATCGGTGCCTTTGCTTCCCATTTCATGGTATGGAAAATGAAAATCCATACACCCATCTGAGATTTTGAGGAAGTGTGCATAACTTTTAAGGAAGTGTAATAGATATGGATTTGATGAAGTTGAAGGCATTCCATTAACCCTCGAGAATGACGAAATATGGCAGCATTGCCCGAGACCAGAACCATTAGAAGGCTGGATTAAGAACAACGAGCGGGAATTCTCAAAGTGCCGGTGCTCACAAGACCAACAATTTGAAGAGGCAAATCTACACGTTTGCTGCCCATGACAATGAAAGGTTCTATCAGTGCTAGGAGAGGTTCATAGAGACCATCAGTGCTAGTCCACATCATGGTTTAGATACATGGATGCTAGTGAATCACTTTTATGATGGTATGTCTCCAGCCATGAAGCAATTGCTGGAAACCAAGTGTGGAGGTGACTTTTTGAGCAAACACCCGGATGAGGCCATGGACCTTTTTACAGGCCCATGTGGCTAGAAAACCTACAGAGCATGGGATAGGCAGAATCGAGTAAAAGAATGGGGCCTTCGACCCACCAAGGGAGGCATTTATGCACTTCAGAAAGATCTGAAGATGAAAGCAAATGCGACCACTTTGACCCGGAGGTTGGAGGGTGAAAATGAGAAATCAACACGAAATGCAAACGATCAAATGAGTTACTGCATCTCATTGGCTTAATTTGTTGTCAGTCGATTAGCCACCACGGAAACCTTGTCGATGTAGCGCTAATAAGAGACATAATGCAAGAGTGCCCATGTCTTGGGTCAAAATAAACCACTATCGTCTCCATATGGCGACACCTACAAGCCCCGGTGGAGAAATCATCAAATCTTTCATGAGCCAAAACCCCACATATTCCCGAACCTGGCCAGTTTGGCTCCACATCGCCTGGCGTGACGATATCCACCTTCTTCTCTGATGAAGCGAGCAGTGCGAATTTAAGCAAAGTGGCTAGGCACGTTTGTGGAAGAGCGAAGGTGTTGAATGTTCAAACTAATCAAAAAATTGAGCGGTCGAGCTCACTCAACGAGGGATTGGACGATATGCACTCTAAGATTTCGGGTTGTCAACCAGCAGCGGGGTTACGAAAAGTCCTTCGGACATAGCAAAACGAAGGAGTGCATGAAATGCTCGGCCAGTGATCAGAATGTAAGAATTGATGAAATTGACGGTAGTAACTTTGAGAAGTGGTAAGGAGCTGAAACCGGCCGGTCAGCCTCCAACCAGGCAGCTCCACAATAGTTGATCCACCAGAGGAAGAACAATCAGCAAAAAGAGAAGATGTGAAACCCAGTGTACCCCCTCCTTTCCCACAGGCACTCCGAAAAAAGAAAAATTCGGTCAACCAAACTGAAATTTTAGAGGTATTACGGTAAGTGAAAGTTTACATTCCTCTCCTTGACATGATCAAACAAGTCCCCATATCACAAAATTTTGAAGGACTTATGTACGGTAAAAGAGGCTTGATGAGATAAAAGGCCTTTTGAATGGCCAGTGAGTCTTATCATTGAGTGCAAGACTCCTGTGAAATATAAGGACTGGGATGTCCTACAATCTCAGTTAATATCGGGCGTGGTGTAGAAAAAGCACTATTGGGCTTGGGAGCTAGGTGTGAACCTCTTGCCATATTCCATGTCTGGCTTGACTTGGTTTTGGGAGAATTGAAGCCTTCTATCCTGCTTGTCTCTGGCGATAGGTCTATTAAAATACCGAAGGGGACCATTGAGGATGTTTTAATACAAGTGGACAGATTCTACTATCCAATGGATTTTGTCGTACTTGACATAGAGTCGGTTGCAGTGGGAGCCAATCATGTACCATCATATTGGGAAGGCCATTCTTGGCTCGCCGAGATGCCCACAATATTACTTGAGATGGGGTTATGCTACTCGAGTTTGGGAATATGACATTAGAACTGATATCTTCCATTTGAGTAAAGGCATATGCACCCGGTGGAGGGCGGCGTGAAGAATGCGCATAATAGATACGATTCTTGAAGAACGAGGCTAATGAGCAACAAGTGCAAGATGTATTTAACCGGGGTTATCACGGGGTGCCTTGTAAGAGCAACGAACCTCGATGCATGAGGTTAGTGCGAAGTCTTTGGAGAAAGAAAATAGAAATTCTACCTCTGTTGACTGGTGAAGAACCAAAGGAACCTCAACAGTTAGAGCTCAAACCCCTACCAGTGGAATTAAAATATGTATTTCTGGAAGAAAACAGGCAATGTCCAGTTGTAATATCATCACTGCTGACCACTTCAAGAACCTGACCTCTTGCACCTCCTCAAAGGAACAAACATGGCTTTAGGGTGGAAGAACTGGTTAAAAGCGCTAAACCAATGATGCACTTTTCATACATTTATTTGAAGAAGAATCTAAAGGTACAATTAAGCTGACCACGAGAGGAGGTTGAATCCCCACTTGCAGGAGGTAGTTCGCATTGAAGTCCTGAAATTGTTGTAGGCCGGTATCATTTACCCCATATCTGATAGCACTTAGGTGGCCCAACCAGTGGTGCCGAAGTCGGGTGACCAACGTAAAAAATGAAAGGGCGAGGAATTGTCTACGGGCTTACCCTTGGTTGGAGGGTATGCATAGGTCTGAGGAGGCTTAATGAAGTAAAAAGAAAGGATCACTTCCCACTGCCCTTCATTGATCAGCTTCTTGAGAGAGTTTATGGACACCCATTCTATTGCTTTTTGGATGGGTATTCAGGCTACTTTCAGATAGAGATTGCACCAGAAGATCAAGAAAAGACCACCTTTACTTGTCCATTTGGCACTTATGCTTACAGGAGGATGCCTTTTGGTCTTTGCAACGCCCCTGCCACCTTTCAGAGATGTATGCTTAGTATGTTTAGCGATATGGTGGAGCGCATAATGGAAGTATACATGGATGACATCACTGTATATGGAGGTTATTTTGAAGAATGTCTGACTAATCTTGACGCTATCCTGCAGAGGTGCATTGAAAAGAATTTGGTATGCTTGGAATGCCATTTGTGGTGAACCAAGGAATTGTACTGGGAATGTTATTTTCAGCGGGGAGATAGAAGTTGACAAGGCAAATTGAACTTATTTCCAAGCTGAGTCTCGACAAATGTAAGCGATTAGGCAATTCCTTGGCCATGCGGGCTTTACGAGAAGATTCATCAAGGACTTTTCGAAGGTGCTAAGCCCCTTGTATTGCTAGAGAAAGATGCTAAAATTTGTTTGGGAAAAAGAATGTCGAGAGGCTTTGAAGAGCTGAAGTCCCATTTGTGGCTGCACGATAGATACGAGCTTGATTGGCGGTTGCCTTTTGAGGTGTGTGATGCAAGATCTTGCTATTGGGCAGTTCTTGGCCAAAGAAAATGGAAAACCTCATGTAGTCTATTATGCAAGCCAAAACTGGAATGAGCACAAAGGAACTATACTACTACAGAGAAAGAATTGGTGGCAATGGTCCTCGCCTTAGACAAAATTTACGAGCATACTTGGTTGGGTACGATATAGTCATTTTCTACGAGATAATTCGGCTTTGAAATATCTCGACTAAGCAAATGCTAAAGGCAAGACTTATCAGATGGGTTCTTACCTTGAATTTAACTTGCAAATTAAGGACAAAAAGGAGATTCGAGAATGTGGTGGCGGACCATCTTTCAAGATTAACAATAGCCACATGATACTCATATTCGCCCATCAATGATGAATTTCCACGAAGAATCTTTAATGCTTAATTTGAAGAAAGCTCCACAGGTATGCTCACATTTGCCGAATTTCGCCTTGGGAGAAATCCTTATGATTGGAAAGGGAATAGGATGGAAGTATTTCTTGGCAAGAAGTTCCATTCCTATTATTGGGAAGAGCCTTCTTGTTTAAATCTTGTGCGGATCGGATAATCGGGAAGTGTGTGCTGAAGAAGAGATATGAGAATTCTGGCCCCTTCCAGAGTGCTGTGGTGGTCCGCACCTTCCCAGGAGACGGCAATGAAGGTCTTTCCTGTCACGGTTTCTTTGGCCTTCTTTGTTTAAAGAAAGCACACCAAATGTGCCGAATATCATAGTAGAGATGCAAGGCTGAAGTGTCTCGCCGTCATATGATGCCTGAACCCCGATTTTAGTGGATTTGAGCTGTTTGATGTTTAGGGCCTTCGATTTCTCAGGACCTTTCCCCACGTCTTATGGTCATACATACATATTGGTGGGAGTAGACTATGTGTCCAAATGGGTTGAGGCAATCCCCTGCAAAACCAACGACCATAGGGTGGTGCTCAAATTCTTGAAAGCAAACATCTTTTCTAGGTTGAGTGCAAAGCCATTAATAGTGATGGGGGTTCACATTTCTATAACAAACCTTTCGAAAACCTCATGGCTAAATATGGTGTGAAACACAGGGTGGCTACCCCTTACCTTCCTCAAACAAGTGGTCAAGTAGAACTTGCCAACAGGGAGATTAAGACCATTCTAATGAAGGTGGTGAACAGCAACAGAAAAGATTGGTCCATCAAATTGCTTGATTCACTTTGGGCCTACAGGATAGCTTACAAAACAATTCTTGGAATGTCCCCTTATCGGTTGGTCTATGGTAAGGCATGTCATCTTCCAGTGGAAATAGAGTATAAAGCATGGTGAAGCGTCGAAGGTGAACATGGACTTAAGCGGTAGAGACTCGAAAAGTTCATGATCTCAAAGAGTTAGAGAATCTGAGAAATGATGCCTAATTGAACTTTCGAGATTGCAAAGGAAAGATCAAAAAAATGGCATGATCAAATGATAACTTGCAAGAATTTCACAAAGGGGCAAGTCCTCTGTATGATTCCCGAACTCCGTCCCATTTTTAGACAGAAACTCGAGTCACGATGGGCCAGGGCATTCGACTGATAAGGCAAGCACACCCCAATGGTTCAGTAGACCTACTCAATCCAAATGATAATAGGGTGATCAAAGTTAACGGATAGAGAGTGAAGCCCTATGTTGTGCAGCAGACCGCAGTCAGGGAGGAAATTCTCCTTCTTGACCCCCCTTGAGGCCCACAGGCCACACATTTAAGGGTGGCTCCTACAGTGTCTCAGAAGCCACTAATTTAATTGCTTTGTTTTGTTTAAATTTCTTTTTGTTTAGAGTGGCATGTTTTGCTTTGTGTTGGCAGCTGCAGTAACATCAACCACTTCACAAACGGAGACCTCGGCACACTGGTAGGGATGATCCTTCTTTTACCACCAGCGATTGAGGAGTACCATTCCGTCCTCTAACTTTCTCATTCCGTCTTTGGGATAGTCTGTCTTGTGTCATTTCATACTCTTGATTTTAGTTTGCGGATTGCATACCTGCGAACCCGAATCTGTTGTTAAAATGGAGAAACCTGTGTCTTCTATTGCAAACCCCGTTTTTTGTGCCTATATTTTTGTGTTTCTGCTCTTACCTTTAGTTGAAGAATTGAAGCCTTGTACGCTACCATAATGTTAGAACAGTTCCATGCATGATTAAGTTTTTGGTCGATTGAAGTTCCAAAGTTTTCAACCTTGTACATCCGCCTTTAGCTAATCACACACGGTGCACATCGATTTCATCAATAGGTTGTGAAGCTATATACCTCTTTTCACTTTGCAAAACCGACCGTAGATTTGTTGACGACCCATAATAGGTTTTTGTTGCCCGCAAATGAAGACCAATGAAGTCTTCCCAAAGAAAAAGTAAAAAGAAAAAGAAAGAAGAAAAATATAAATGAAAGCCGTGACACTTTGCCTTGAAACCCGAACGCAGTCCGAGGGGTATATGGCGAAAGCCTTTAAAACCCGGTGCCCTAAACCTTCACTGGTTGGGAGTCACCGACTTTGTGTTCGCTACACGGGTGGATGGGTAGAGTTTAGCGAGTTGTAGGTGCTGGATTCTCGAAATCATTCGAAGTCCGGGGTGAAGCCTGAAGAGTTTGTGGTCGGTAGATCCTTTTAACTTGATGCCCTAAACCTTAATTGGTTGGGAGTCATCGGTGGACCCATACACCTGACTCGTGAAGTCGAGTTTTTAGCATTGCACCCTACAATGCAATCAAAGTATGAAATAAGAGTGTAACTAAATCTATTTAGGTTGGTCTTCAGTTTAAGGTCCGGGCAGTAGCTTGGTTGGGGGGAGGGAATAGCTTTGCAACTTATTGGTTCAAACTGGTTACCTTACAAACAATTAGATCTTGGTGGAAGTTCAGGTTGACTTCCTTGGAATTGATGTTGCCCTGAAACTTATTCCTATATGGAATTTGTTCTCTCATGATGGTTTTTGTACAGGGTCTAAATTGTTCATACTAAAGGTAAGGCCTCACTTGTACACACACTTTTTGGACAGCATACACTTTTTGCAACGTGCATACCCTTGATTGTTTTGAGCATTGCTAAGGGACTAGCAACGTGTCGATTGGGGGGTGTGATTAGTACCCAAAAAGTGCTATTTTGAGTCCTATTTAAGATAGGTTTTGAGTGCTTTTTGGGTACTAATCATATTAATTAAGCCGATTGACATGTGCAGGTCCGATTAGTACTACTGATTTTGTTTCGAGGTTGTTTTTGGTAGTTTTGCAGGTTTCGGGAACCTCCACCATCATATCAAGCTTGAAATCGAAATTTTGATGTTTTATGCTGAGTTCGTATGAATTCTCGGTGATTTCATCAAGCCGGGATGAAGAAATGTCAAGCTGGAGAGGAAGAAATGCAAGCTGATTGGTGCAGGAAGCAATGTAGTGAGGATCGTGACTTTCGCGAGAGCATAGCGAAAATTTCGCTTTATGGCCAAATTTTCTATGATAGCGAAATTTCGCTTATCATAGCGAAAATTACTGTGCATAGCGAATCTTGAATTTTCTTTCTATGTCTCAGATTTTCGCTATGATAGCTTAAATTCAACGCGGCATAGCGAAAATGTCAGCCTCTCTTTGCGGATTCAAACGACCCCGCTTTGTGTAATTCTCATTTTTCCCTCAATGTAATCATATTATTTTGGTTATTTTGGTATTTCACATCTCTTGTAAGGCTATATAAGCCACTTTATAACATTTTGTAACCCTAACTTTCAATCAACTTTTCAATCCACCCAACTTTTCATTTTCAGTCCCGCTTTTCTCTTCTCTCTCTTTCTTTCTTATTTTTCTACTGGGTTAAACACACCCCTTTGAGGATGACAACTCAAAGGATGTTTGGCTAAGCCTTAAAACCTTGAAGAGGAGGGTTGCTAGGTTGGTTAATGGTGGTCTACAGGTGTTCCTCTGTTTTAAATGGAGCAGGTACTGCATTTTTGTGTTTCAAACTTTCCAAACTAGGGTTTAATGCTATTTAATGTATTTCCTTTGGTCAATACTTGACATGCTTCAGGGTTCAGTGTATTCTTAATGGTAGATACACTGACATCCATTAGATGTCATTTACGAGCCATTGAAAGTAGGTTAAATGCTTGGTTTTCAACTGAAGAAACATTAAATGTTCAGTAAATGCTATGGTTCAACTAGGAATGTTTTTAAGGGTTGGTTTTTAAAGTTAAACAAAGATCCGATTTTGGCTATGACTATATGTCATTTGCCCTAATGCGAGGAAATAACCCGAGGACACCTTTATAACCTCATTTTATCAAGCTAGTGACCCAAGACTTCAAGGTATCTTCCACACCTTAATTTAAACTGCCCTCAGTTAACCTAGTGACAACAACACCCACACTTTTTAATGCAAATCCGAAAATCCAAATGAAAGCCTCACCATTTTGAAACATGATACAAATCATTTGTAAGATGAAAACCTATCCCTGTGTTCGACCCTAGAGCCGCTATACTGTAGTAGCTTGACTACGGCAGTAGGAGGAAATTAGGATACAAATATTGTTGATTCTGTATCACCCTACTGTGGCACGAATCAAATATCCAATGCATGGTATTGAGCAAATGACTCAAATGGATATCTTCTACCATGCTATGAATTACAATTCAAAATGGATTGTGGATGCAGCCTCTGGTGGTGCATTCAATAGGAAAAGCCAGAAGTTACTCAAAATGTAGGAACTAGCAAAGAGCAATCCACAGAGTCAGATCCGAAGCTTCAGGGAGCAGTAGTAGGCTGAGATGAGGTGGAGTAATTGAGCTGAACAAGATGTCACTCATTGAAGCTAAGCTAGATACAATCATGAAAAGGATGAACAACCAGGAAAGAAGAGGTCATTCTTGTAATGAAGTGGGAACTGTGGAAGGAGTTGGGTAGAAATGTGTGGTTGATGAGGGACTTTCTCGTGAAGGTCCCTATCATGTTGAGGAAGCTCAATTTGTCAATGGAAATATGAGCTATAACTTCAAGCCCAACAAAAACCTTCCAACCCACTATACCCTAGCCTTGAGGAACCATGAGAATTTTTCTTATGGAGGTTGAATGCAATAGGGTCAAAGACGAGCTCGTAATTTCCAACATAATTATGCACCACAGGGTTTCCAAGGACAACAAGAAGGTGGTCAAAGAGCAAAAAATCAAGGACAAAGGAGATCCCAGTCCTTTGAAGATCAGATGCTAACTTACATGCCTGAGAACAAAAGGATGTTAAACTTGCATGAGCAAAAGTTTGCTGACATTGCAGTGTTCCAAGCAAACACAACTGTGTTTCAATCCAACACAAATGCTTCCCTGAAGAATTTGGAAACTCAAGTAGGGTAGTTGGCCCTTGCTATGCATAATCATTCTAGGGACTCTTTCCCTAGTGACACTAAGAAAAATCCAAAAGAGTGCACATCTATCATATTAAGGGGTGGCAAAGAGTTGAAAGGTAGCAGGGAAGATGAGAAGAAACGGACTGAGGTTGAAACTGAGAAAGTAGAGAATAATTCAACAAACAGTGAGAAAAAGAAAAGCAAAAGTGGGTTATTAGATGAGGCTCAGTAGCTAAAGGAGCGAGGTGAAGTGGCTAAAGAAAAGACATTGCAGAAGGAGGAGGAGAAAACTTATCAACCTCCTATCCCATTCCCACAGAAATTGAAGCAATCCAAGATGGACAGTCAATTTGCAAAGTTCTTGACTATGTTTAAGAAGCTTGAAATCAACATCCCTTTTGCTGAGGCATCAGCTCAAATGCCACAATATGCAAAGTTTATGAAGGACATTATCAGCAAGAAGAGGAAGTTGGCTAAAAGGGGAGTGGTGAGCTTATATGTCAATTGCAGTGCTATAATTAAGAAGAGTCTACCTCAGAAAATGCAAGATCCAAGGAGCTTAACAATACCATGCACAATTGGGAACTATGAGTTTGGTAAAGCTTTATGTGATTCTGGTGCAAGCATTAATTTGTTGCCTTTGTCATTGGTGAGAAGATTGAGTTTGAGGGAGTTAACTCCCACTACAATGGCGTATAGGCGGGCCCAACCCGAAGGAACTTGTGAAGATGTGTCGGCCGCGGGAAAGTTCATTTTCCTAGTTGACTTTGTTGAGATTGACATAGAGGAAGATAAGCATATTCCACTTCTTCTTGCCAGGCCATTCCTAGCTATAGGAGCAGCCTTGATAGATGAGAAGAAAGGGGAGCTTACCCTAAGAGTTGGGACAGAGGAAGTACACTTCAACCTTAACAAAGTCTGAAGCAACATGATGTTGAACAAGCTAAATGTATAAGAATTGACAATGTAACTCCTGGTTGTAAAGAGCAACATGATGATTATATGAATGAGAACTCATTTGATGACTACATCTTGTCTTCATTCTATAATGATAAATTTAAGAATGAAGAGCTGATGATAGAAAATTTTTTGAGCTTAAATAAAATAAGTACAGATAATCTAAGTAGTGAAGAAAGTTCATGAAGAAAAGAGCTGTGAAGGTCTTGTAACGCCCCCAAAATACCCTAGATTTTTTATAATAATTTTATTATATATATTCCGAGTATGAATTAAGCCAAACTTGGGTTTTTCCGGGAAAATTGATAAATTGTGAAAAGTGAAATGAATATGTGAGCATATGATTAAATATTATATGCTAAATGAGAAATTGATTAACTTAATAACTCAAGTGTAAGAAGGGCAAAATGGGAAATTTGTAAATGAGGACCCATGTCAAGAATAACAATAAGCCAAAGGAAATCAACGATGTCACGAACCAATATCAAATGAGAAAACAGAATGAATTTAGGTAAGCTTAAACATGGCCTTACACTTAAAATGAGGAATAAGACCAAATGTGGTCTTAAAATAACACATTTGTGCATTTGTGCCAAAAACGTTTTTGAAAGCAAGTGTGGGAGAAAAGCTAGGGTTTTTCAAGAAGAAATGATTTTGGTGGGAGATCATCCCCATTTCTGGTTTCCAAGTGATCAAGCATCTTGGGTGAAGAAGATTCAAAGGGATTACAAGAACCAAACCCTAGATTTTCTTAAATAATGTTTGCTAGAAACCCTAGTCCATCCATGGGTTTTGCTCATGGTTGGTTTAGGATGATATTAGGATGTTATTGGGAGTGATTCCCATGTTTTGTTTTGGGATTTTGGGGTGATTTTGGAGAAAAATTGCAAAAGACGAAAACTAGAAAATCTAGGCATTTTCGGGCTCCTATGCCGCAGCGTAAGGAACCCACGCCGCGTCGTAGACCTACGCCAAGGCGTGGGATGCCCTCGCTGTGGTGAAGGTCTATGCCGTGGCGTAGATACAGTTCACAAAGGGCAAACTTTTAGATTTTTGTTCCGAAAGCCTTGTATTCGTACACCGATAGTTTAAGGACTTTGGTAAATGATTAATGGGGTTCAAATAAGGATAAAACTAAATGAAAAACGTACAATACCTCGCCGCCTCAACGAAGTGATATTCGTTAAGTGTGAGTAATACTAGTTTACTAAATGTGATGTGTGTGATTTGCTAGGGGTTGGTGAGGATCACCTAACCTAGGACCGAGATTGAAGGCAAAGAAAAAAGAAAGAGATAGATTGGTTTATTCTATCTTCTCCTATTCTCGTTTCAAGATTTGAAATGTTTGTTCTAAATGATGCTAAAAGCATATTGATTTGTTTTAATTGATTTGAGGAAATTGATTGTGAAATGTTTGCATATGAAAATTGCATGAGTATTGAAAATGAACTGTTTATACAAATGTACATATTATACTATTAACCGTTAAATTTGCATTAAGGATAGATTGATATACCAATAAGGGTCAATTAGCGTGACTGCGGAACACCAGATTATGTGTCACTGATCAATGTACTTAGTGGACAATATCGATAATGTTCACGAATTGATTTTTAATAACCAATCAAAGAAATCTAATGGACTGAATCAGAGAAACAAATGTTTTTATAATTCTGGCCTGGTCGATGAGCTTAAAAGTCATCTCCATTTTAATCCATTTTTCGTTTGATTTTCATCAAAAGGAATACTAATATGCGTAATTATGAAGAAACTCACTAATTTGTTGCCAGCGTGAGTGTGAAAGAAAATAAGAAAAAGCGTGAGAAAAATGCAAAGAATCGCCGAGTAAAAATAGAGAAAATAAGGTGGCGGTAGTCGAAAGCAAATGGGTAACTACTGCCGCAGCTGCCAGATTTGGCCCGGGGCGCTATGTGTCGCTACATCGAAAATTAAGGAAACTTGATGCGTCGTGATGTGCATTACAATGTAGGTAAATCAAGACTAACCAGACTTAAGATCATGTCGCGACAAGGGATGGAGGTCGTGACAAGAGAAGCACTCGACGCTTATGACAGTTTGAAAGCATGAAATCGAGGTGATTTAAGCCGTAGTCGCTGACAGGACTGACGTCAAAGGACACCAAAAGCAAACCAACGTTTCGAGAATCACGTCGCCGACAAGAGATCGAGGTCGCATATGAGACGCCGATCATTTGAAAGTCGCAATTTCCATAAAGCAATGTCGCATTAAGGGATTGATGTCGCGACATAAGAAGATACCATACCACGGGGGCCAGCTCCTAAAGTTGATGTCGCTGACAAGAGATTGATGTCGCGACATCGTGAACCATCGCGGGAAAGCTTCAAAACATTATTAGTCACGACAAGGGATTGAGGTCGTTACATCAGAACACCGCTTGAAGCCTGTGAGATTAAAGTTGATGTCGCTAATAAGAGATCGAAGGCTGCGGACATAAGAAGACACAAGTTCAAGGCTGTAGAGACTCAAGCTGATGTCGCGACAAGAGATCGATGTCGCGACACTAGGAACGACCAATTCAAAGCTGCAGAGCCATAAAGTGATGTCGCGACAAGAGATTGATGTCGCTGACATCGAAATTATCGCTGAAGGACCGCTAGACATGAGCTGACATGTCACGACAAGAGATCGATGTCGCGACATCGTGAACGGCCAGCTAAAACTCCGTGGAGCCATGTAGTGATGTCAGCGACAAAGATTGATGTCGACATCGAAACCATCATTTAAAGGTTGCAGAGAATAAGGTTGATGTCGCTGACATTGATTCCTTGTCTTACAAGGTGCTTGTAAGAAAACAAAGGAATATCATGACTTCATCGATAAATGTCGCAACAAGTGCCAAACTAACCGATGTCGCCGACCTAAATGTAATACGCCGCCCATCGGAAATCCACAAAGATCAGATTGGAATTGTACCCAACTTCGTAACCCTATAAATAATGGCCGCTACCAAACGTAAAAGCGTGCCTCTTACACTTGAAAGAGAGATTCAAGGGGTCAAGGTCTCGTATTTTTATTTTTCTTTCTTTCTTTTCTTTTCTTTCTTTTGTTTTTTCTTTCCATTTCTTTAGATTAGATTAGTGTGTATTTGCTCTAATTTGGATTTGAATGTTAGCCGTAAAGGATTGAGTCAGAATGTAGATGTATATTTCTGTGGCTCATCGTCTCGGTTGTTCGAATTCCGCACAAATGATTTCAACACCCGCTTCCGATTTACGTGGTTTTTCTTTGATCAAGAAGTTACGTATGGTATAATCGCACTTAGAAACCTACCATTGACTTGACGTTATTGTCAGAAATAATCTTTCCTGCAGTATTTTATTAATAATAGCTGAACTTCAGATGTTAAATCAACTTGCTGGTTTTGCGTATTCTTGGAATTGATCCCAATTTCAGTCTCTTGTATCCATAACGAGGTTGTTTCAAATTTCGATTTGTGAGGTCCTCTGGTGACACACAGAAGGCATTCCGAGAGTAAGAAATCAATTTCGAAGGTATTTGAACCTCGAATTTGTCGATCTAATGCGTCTCAGAGGCTTGGGAATCAATACATCCTCTTCTCGCTTGTAACCGAGAAATGAGCTGGAGCGAGTTATAAATGCAGATACAAGAGTTCACTCATTTCGACAGTGAATCTGATCCCGTGTTAGCAAGGATCCGATCAAGGAAAGAACACCTATTCTAATTTTGAGGAGAAACCGATAGTGCTCTCAAAGAATGACTAAATTGAAGTGGAGCTCGTGTCCGCAATTCATGTTGTGGTATAAAGTATTGAGAAAGAAAAATACCCGTAACAAGGCTACTAGTTTTAAAGTAGTTATTTCACCCTCTCAGGTTCGAGAGAAAACAGCTTATGTGAGATGATGAACTCTGGTGGCTTGGAGAGATCCAAATACACTTTATTAATCCTTGACCAGGTTTTAAAGATCCGTAGTTCGAAACCAAAGATGCAAGTATGCATCAGAAAATTGATTCTTCACAATAGCTGATTATTCAATGTTTTCTAGAGATAACCGTTAATCTAAATTTGTTATTTTGATATTTCAATCAATCATTGTTTATTCATTTTTCTTACATCATTCATTTCAAGTTTCAAAGAAAATCTCTATTATCAGATATCAGTCCAAATAGTATGGGAGCTATAGTCAGGGGTAGTTGATTGAAAAAAATTTTCAGATCTCTCGTGGATCGATATCCGACTTAAATCCATTTTATTACTTGTCTAATTGCACTGCAAGATAATCGGATCAAACCACACGAAATGGTTTACTCTTAAAAAATCTTTTAATCATGATACTTAAAGAAACTCACTCGAAATTTAATGGTTATGACCAGGATTAGATAATATTCCAGGTGAAAACGCCATAAACTTGTGTACATACTTCCGATCCAAATAACAAGTTTTATGGCGCCGGTCGGGATTAGATAATAATCTTTGCAATTGTGTTATACACTCCAGGTACATACTCGATCCGCCAACAAGTTTTATGGCGCCGTCGGGACTGCAAGAATTTAGTAAATCGATATCTCGTATCGAAAGAAGGAAATGCTAATTTGGACATTTTGAAGGAAAGAACAAAATAGTTGCTGCTGGTTATTTTTAGCCACTAACCTTAACAAACCATATTGAAATAATTGTCGACTGCATCTTATCCTATTAATGTAAGTGTGTTTTGATTTCAAGGACAAAATTTTAAATGCATAGAGAAATGTAACACCGACCGGGACCAAAGGCATTACGTAATTAGAGAGAACACTCAAAAAGCTTGGAGAAAGATAAAGAAGGCGTAAAACTCAACCATGGCGTATTTAAAGACGTGGATCTAATGAAGACATAGAGGCAACAAAGGCCTTCAATCATCGATACTTTATGGAGGACTTCAAATGTCGATTATTCACATGAGTACTTTGCAATCAAAACACTATTGATGCAAACAATTTTGAACTTAAACTAGCACTAATTACAATGGTCCAGCAACATCAGTTTACTGGTCATCCCACTGAGGACCCAAACGAGCACCTGGGAAGATTTCTCAGGATGGCTATTAACACAAGAAGTTGAATGGGGGTGGAGACCAGGTTATCAAACTGTGATCTATTCCCATTCTCTAAGAGATACAAAGAGCTACATGGTACGAATCTTTACCATATGGTTCTCATGATTACTAAGGAGTTAGTAGAGGCCTACTGGGGTAGATTCTTCTTCCCCAGCCCTCACCTCAGTGAGAAGGAGGGAAATCATTGTGTTTCAAACAGGGGAAGATGAAAGCCTGTATGTAGTTTGGGAAAGATTCAACGGCTGTCGAGAAGATGTCCACGCACGGATGGGATTCGAAGACTCGTATGGACATTGTATATCATGCCTTGAATGATATATCAAGTGACTGATAAGCTCATGTTGTGGAGCATTCAAACGAAAAAAAGTGTCAAGAGGCAAGAGAGTTGATTGGAAGACTCCGGATAATGCACATGAAAACTCCTTCCGGTGCTTTCAAAAGAAACAGCAGAGAAAGGGATCATTGAGCCGAGCAAGATGACACCCATGGAGGCCAAGTTGATGCCATTATACAGGTTGGACAAGCAAGAAAAGACACACCGCCTATGAGATAGGAGCAGTTGAAAGAGAGTTATTGAAGGGAAATGCCGAGGAGCCATCAAGAACAATTCTAAGATCGGGCGAGGTTACATTCAAGGTCAAGAAAACTACCATTTCAAACCCAATACTAACCTGCCAAAGACATTATCACTCAGCATAAGGAACCATGAGAACTTCATATGGTGGAGTTTCACAAGGCTCAAGGCATGGATTAACCTCAATGGTTATCAACAACCACCAAGGTTCCGTAGCAAAGAAAGAGCAAGGAAATGAACACGTAAATGAATATCGTGGTCGAGGAGGGGCCCAATTTTTTGAAGAATGTATGTCGTGATTTACTGGGATAATAAGAAGCTATTGAACCTTCATGAACAAAAAGTTTATGAGTTGGAAGCAATCAAGTACTCACTCAAATTTTTCACCACCAATGCATCCCCGAAGAACCCTCGAGACACAAGCAAGTAGCCGGCCTACCCTTACAAAGCCGCAGGAAAGATACCTTCCCAAGTGACAAAGAAGAACTAAAGACTGCATGGTCAGGCAACTTAGGGAGTGGGAAGGAGTTAGAAAAGAGGAAAGAAAAAATGACAAGAGTAGCGAAGAAGAAAGCCTGCACGTGAAGAAGCACCGAGAAAAAGAGCATGAGTGGCAGAAGGATATCAAGTGCTCTAGACTCAGAGTCCCTTTCCACAGAGATCGCAAATCAAGGATAGAGAGCGCTTGGTAAGGTTTTTGGAAACCTTCGGGTTAGAGATCAAGATGCCCTTTACGTAAGTGGTGACCTATGCCACTATATGCAAATTCTCGAAAGACATGTCGAGGCAAGAAAGATAGTAGAAGTTAAGGGATTGTGAATATAATCGCTACTTGCGCGGTTGATAAAGAAAGAATTGCTAAAAGAGAGCGAAGGATCCGTGGAGTTTTACAATTCCTTGCATCATTGAGGGGTTGAATTCGTGAAGCTCTCTCGTGACTCGTGAGCCAGTATAAACTTGATGCCTCTTCGCTGCTACAATTAAGTTTGGGGGAGGCTATTCAACCACTATTACTTCAAATGGCGACATATCGATGGTAAACCCGGAAGGAGTCATGGAAGATGTGCCGTCATCGTTGGGAAATTTGTTTTCCGTGACTTCATTGCTCCGACATGGAAGAAGATCACAAGTACCGTTACTCGGGAGACCATTCCTAGCTACCGGAGCTGCCCCGATCGACATGCAAAAAGGAGGCGCGCCCACCTTGAGGGTTGAGAGGAAGTCACGCTTTCAACTGATCAAAGCATGCGTAATATAGACATAGACAGAGAAAATTGTAATGTAATTGATGATGTCTATACCTACAACTGGATGTTCAAATGATTGTAATGCTCAAATTTTTATCAATGAAAAGAGATGAATTCCCAAAAGATATTGAAGATGACTACTCGATTGTCCATATACGCTTTTCATTCTATAGAAACTGTGTTGAGCTCCGAAGTAAAAACGCAAATGACAAAGGGAAATTCATCAAGAAACCAAAGGAAGAAAGGCTAGTGTTGAAAGAATTAAGCAGCCATTCAAGATGCTTACTAGAATCACCAAAGAGAAGACCCTGATTATCTCCTCATAGACTTAGTGATGATGAGGAACAGAGGTCGTCGCAAATCTTAAAGGAGCAAAGAGTCTATAGCTTGGTCCATTAAAGAATTAGCATCAATCCATCAATTTGTACGCACAAAATTATGTTAGAAAGAAACTTCAAAGCCATCTCAGAGAACATCAAAAGGAGACTGAAACTAAAAGATGAAGGAAGTGGTCATGAAGGAGGCACTCAAATTGTCAATGTCGTTTTATCTATGCAATTTCAGATAGTCTCGGTGAGCCAAATCATGTGGTTCCAAAGAAGCGGTGGGCTGATCGATCCGTAAAATGAGAAATGAATTATCTAACAAGAACAAAGGATGTGATGGGAGGGTATGCATTGATTACGTGGAAGCCTAACACAAATTTATCAGAAAAGATCATTTCCTTTACCCTTCATTGATCAAATGTCGGGATGTATTAGCGTGACACCTCATTTTTGTTTCGATGGGTATTCCAGATACAATCAGAAATCATTTATTGCACCTGAGTACCAAGAGAAGACCACATTCACATGCCCCTATGGTACCTTGCTTTCGTAAGGATGCTACTGGCAATGCTCTCAGATCTGTGGTAAAGATGTCAATATTTTTCGTAATTGCTAAAGAGTGTTATGGAAATTTTTATGGATAGACTTCACTGTATGGATCCGCTTTTTGATCGTGTTTAAGAACCTCGAAACAATGCTTCAAAGGTGCCAAGACAAACAAATTTAGCACTAATTAAAAATGCCATTTTATGGTAAACAGAAGGTATTGTTCTGGGCATAAATTTCGCACTGACTGAAGTATCAACCATGATCCATTATCAAAACTCGCACTTCTACCACAAAAGAAAAGGAGTCGGTTTCTCAAAGATACCGATTTATAGGAGATTCATCAAAGACTTCTCAAAATAGCCATACCACTATGCCAAATAATCGAGAAGGACACAAGGGTTTACCTCGATGACTCTCGTGAAGGCTGCTTTCAAGAAATCGTAAGATCAAATTGTCTAAGCAATCAGGCATGGCCGCACCTAATGGGACTGGATTTGAAATAATGTGTGATGCTAGTGATTTTGCAATGGAGCCGCCCTAGCAAAGAAAGGAGAAAAATATTCAGACCATATACTATGCTAGTGTAACCTTCAATGAAGCACAAGAAAATTACTCAACAACCGAAAAGGAGATGCTAGCCATAGTATTTTCTTGTGAAAATTTCAGGCAATACATTTTGGGATCCCATGTTATTATTCATACTAATCACGCAGCAATCAAGTACCTGATGTCAAAGAAGGAAGCTAAACCAAGATTGATAAGGTGGGTGTCAAGTATCGCAAGAGTTTGACTCGAGATCAAGGGATAAAGGGTGTGACAATGTGATAGCGCAATCACTTGTCAAGAGAAAGAAGCACCGGCCAAGAAGAGAAAGTATTATTGATGCAGAACTTCCCGCATCAGCAACCGCGAAAGTCTCCTTCCAACTTCCATGGTATGTCAGAGCATAGAACTATTTAGCCAAGGAGTAATTCCTTCGTAATTCAAACATCACCGTAAGAGAAAACTAAATGACAGTATTATATTTGGGATGATCCACCGTTATTTAAAAGAGGTGCCGATATGATATTATGAAATGTGCGCTTAAATGAACAAGGCAAAATTTAATGAATGCTATGATCACCATGGGGGCTTATTCGAGAAAGAACAAATTTCATAAGATACTCCAATCCGGGTTTTATTGGCCCACTATCTTCGTGATTGTGCCGAGGGGTTAAATTGTGTGATAGATGCCAAAAAGATTGGAAATGTCGCTACAGTTAAAATGAAATGCCCCTAAGAGGTATAATGGTGGTGCAAATCTTTGATGTATGGGGAATAGATTTTATAAACACTTCACCATAATTTGGGAACCTCACATATACCGCTAAAGGGGGCTGATTATGTTTCCAAATGGGTGGAAGTAAAGGGTTTGTCCAAGGAATGATGCTAATACGCTTGTGAGTTTCTTGCAAAAATATTTTCGGTGCATTGGAACACCTAACTATCATTAGTGATGGGGGAAGCCATTTGCAAAACAAAATATTTGGTAAAACTCATGAACATGTAAGGGATCAAGCATGTAATGAGTCTAGCTTATCATCCCCGCACCAAATGGACAAGCGTAAATTTCCAAATGTGGAGATTAAAAGAATACTAAAAAGATCGTGAGCTCAAGGTGAAGGATTGGTCTTCCAAGCTTGATGATGCACTTTGGGCTTACAGATCGCATACAGCTCCCATTGGAATGTCCCCATACATAATTGTTTTGGCAACCATGTCACACTTAGAATTGAATACAAGGTACGCGGGCCATCAAGAGTTAACTGAATTTAAACTCGCAAAGGAAGAGAGAGATTGCTCCAAATGTCTCGAACTGAAGAATTGAGAAATGGTTTGCGATAATAGAATCTACAAGGATAAGACAAAGAAATGGCATGATCAAAGGATCTTGAGGAAAGAGTTCTGAGCAGGGAACAGTGTTCTAATTGCGAATTTAGATCAATTGTTCCTGTGAAAGTTGGAAACTAAATGGAGTGGGCCATACACAAGGGTGTCAAGCAACACATTTGGAGCAAAGTGACATTAAGGATCGACACTAAGAAGAATTCAAAGTCAATGGACAAAGACTCGAAGCATTATCTAAGCAGATAAGGAATGAAAGAGCTCCAACAGTTATCTAGAAGGAAGAAGAAACTAAAACAAGAAGTCCAAAATTAAGGACTCAAATCGAAAGGTACTGAAGGAGGCAACCCATAGAAAATTTAGATTCTCGTTTAGATTTTGAATTTGCGGCATCATTTCGCTGATTAGTTCATATAAAGATAAATTTAAGTTTGAGAAGTTAATTTGTAGTTTAATTAATTTTCTAATCATATGTAAAGATGCCTCAAGGTCAAAGATAAGAGGAGAAAAAGCAACTCAGACACCTCCAAGAACTTGCGTAAATGTCTCACATGAACAAAGGGGGTAACTTTCTCCTCAAACCAAACCCGTGAAATATGAGGAATTGCTTCGTTGAATTTCGATTGAGAAGCCCTGAACAATGTCTAAAGGGAGAGTAGGATTAATAAAGGAATTTAAGTTTTAGAGATCATTAAACTAAGGGTATAGGTCGCCACATAAACAAAGACTTGAAAATGCAAAAAGTCACAACATGGGGGCAAAGAATGTCTAAAAACCTAGTTATGTCGCGACAACTAGTATGTCAGCGACATGTGCTGGTTTGTGCCGCAACTCACCCTCTTAAATGCCCTAAAATTAATAGTTCAAATAAAGCTTTAGGCGAATTGATGTCGATGCTTCTAATTTAATGAAATAATAATTAGCTTACAAAAAACTTGATTGAATTGCAAATCGGTTGGAGAACTTTTTCCACTCCCGCCTCCACCTTCCGTAAACCTGCTCATCCTCCCTTCCTTCGAAATTTCACCCCGAAAAACTTAACCTAAAAATCTTCGAAATTTTCCTTCCGTTTCAAACGGCTGAAACCTCAAACCTCAGACCAACCTGAAGAGATCATGGTGGAGGGAATATGTGCACCGTGTAAGAAGAAATCCGACAGAAGAACCGATGGAAGAGATGCCCACTGTACACCGTAGGCACCAAAGAAGCCAAGAAATAAGACAAGAGAAAGGGAAAAGCAAGAGAAGAAGAAGTATGATTTTATCGTGAGAAGCTTATTCCAATCGGAAGAAGCATTATGCCAACAAGAGGTTCGTATCGTAAAGAAGACTAAACCACTACCCCCTTTCTGCTGAGATGATTGAACAAAGAGGTTAGCTTTCAAGACATCAAAAGTCAGGCTACACAAGAAGCAGAAAGAATTTTACTCCAATCCGTAGGCGTGAAAGATAACACCGTGTTCGTTAGAGTGGAGTGTGGGAAAATTATATGAGCCAAAGCCATTAACGAAGCATATGGAACGGCAGGCATTAAAGCATGGGTCCGTTCAAAGCACTTGGAAAACCCAAATTTTGAGAAGATTACAAAAGGCTTCATCGACGGAAAAGCAATAACTTTAGATAAGGTGAAGGAGGTTCAAAAAACTCGAACAGGGAAGCTCACTATATGTTAAGGTATGGTTCCTATTTCGGCCTTCAAGCTGTCCCAACCAAGCATTTGTGCACAAAGGAGAGAGCGGGAAGCACCATGCTATATGTTATTTTAAAAGGGTACAAGCTCAATGTAGGAGTAATAATTGAAAATTCTATAATGAGGTACCATGAAGGAACAAGAGAGGGTCGACACCTCACCAAAGAACAATAACTCCGCTTTACGCTTAAAGGCTTCGGGGCGTAAGGAGTCAGAAGAGAAGAAGAGGTCCCTAGGACATCACCACTCTTACTGACAGGAGTGAGCAAGGAATCTGCAAACCAAAAGAAAAAGGGGGTGTTGATTAAAACCCAGAGAAGAAGCTCCAACCAGCAAGACAAGAAGAGGAGACTTCGGGGTCATTGCCAAGAAGAAGAGAATCCAAAATCCTCCTAAAATAATACTTCCACATTTGCATCTATGAAGGGCAGGATGAAAGAAGCTCCCTTAGATTTCCTCCTCCATCCCCTAGCTAGTTCTCCTCCCATGCAAAACAGAGCATTCAGAGCGTGGAGTGAGGCTCATGAGAACAAGAGAACAATTCAATAATGGAGGTCCTCAAGGCGGCGTAAAAGATGGAAGTAGGCAAAGAGGGAATGTGCAACAAGAATTCAGGGAAGGAGTTTATGAAAAAGAGTTAAAAAGAAGAGATCAGCAATGGGAGGAAGAGCTGAAAAGAAGAGAAGAACAGATGAAAGAGGTTCTTCAGCAGCAAAAAGAGGACTTCAAGAAAGAAATGAAGGAAAGAGATCATGACCTCTACGTAAACTCGTTGAGTCATGAATCTTTATAATAATCCCGCCTGAGCGTGATTCTCGCCTTAACCATCATGAAGAAAAAGGAGGTAGAACAGGAAGCCAAATTGGGAGAACAAATCAAAGGATTCAAATTTTTATACAAGTCTCTACAAAAAGATTTTGAGAAAAAACTGGATGATAGAGACAAGAAGCAAAAGGATGATGAATCCTACAAAGTGTAAAGAATATTAGAAAATTTGATCCGATAACAATCTTTCCAAATTCCCGAAAAAAAAAAAAAAAATAATGACCGAAATGGAAAACACAATGAACGGCTTCTGGGAAGAGACAAGATGAGCTAAATAAGAAGGTTGATCTTCCAATGAGATCTTCATTGAACATCAAGTTGAGAAGGAACCAAGAAGAGAAAGGAAAGAAGGAAATGAAATTTCCTCCATTCCAAAATTTCATTGAATACCCTAGACCCGGATCCCCTAATATCTGGCGCCTTCCAAAAGAAAGATAGACTTCTTCCCAAGCCTCGACCTTCCTACCTTCCAAAGCCCATACTGTATCCAACATTTGCAATTGAATCGTAAATAAAATGATAAATTTGAAATGAATTGTTGTGTTATTTTGGTTTGTTAAATTTGTGTAGCTTTTTGCTGCATAGTTGGGAAAATAAAAGTAAGAATTAGTTCAAGAATAAAAACTGAGATGTAATGATGAATCAATGTACGCTAGATTTAGAATAAGTTCCGAAATGTGGTAATAAGGGCCAAATGAATACAAATTTCTTTGATTGGAAACACAAAGTAAAGTGACTTAGTCTAACCTATATCCGTAATTAGGAGGAAGGTAATACAATAGCTAACAAGACATATTTTCAGCTGTGGGTACTAACAATAAGTGAAGGAACTCATATCAAGTAATTTAACTACTCATCAACAAAAATGAGTCAATACAATCCTTATGGTTAGTCACAACCTGCTCAATCCAAATTAGAATTTGGGATTATTGATTGAGGCGAAATTTAGGTGATACATCCGACAAGAGATGATGCGTGCCATTCTCGGATAGCTGAGCCATTCTAGCATCCTTATTCATATATAAAGGATGCATACACCTTAGTTCCAGAAATTGAGCCAACAAGCTTATTTTTCAAAAAATAAACCAATAGAAACCCCAACCCATCCAAATCAATCCTTCGCAGTTAGAACCTATGATTACCCAGAGTTCACGAGGAAGAAAGAAATGAAGTTTGTATATAGGTTTTCGAGGAACTCAAGGAGGAAATAAAAGAAATAAGGGAAATGAAAAGAAAAAGGCAAAGAGCAGAAAATGCAATAGAAAAGAAAGCTTATAGGGATAAGTTTTATCTTGTGGCCTAACTCTCTTGAACAATTAAGTTCTTAGGGTGTTTCAACACCTAGTACCCTAATGCCATCCGGTATGGGAGCTACTAAATCTAAAGTTCGCTAAGAGTGCTAGAAAGCCTAAAAAGTTAAACATTGCACTATCCTAATGACACAAAGGGAAATTTCCCGCTTGAATTACAAGTGAGAAATAGGATGCATACAGCTTCAATTGAAGAAATCAAAGAAATGTCCCAAACATGAAGTTTAGGGGAGCTTATTATTAGGAGAAACTACAAGAAAGAAAGGGCGTAAGAGGAGAGAAAAGGTTCAGGGTAATCTTAACCTAAAATTCCTTCCATCCTACCCATTACCCAAGCCTAACAATATAAGCCCAAAAGACCTGATTGATCTTGAAGGTTGAAATCACCTACATTAGTGGAGATCAATATGAAAAACAAACCTATGGAATTTGGAAATATGGCAATCAAAAACTGGGTGGAAGGACTTTAGGAGTTAAGTGACTCAAGATGAAGATGAGAAAGGAAAAATAATCTATTATTCAACAGATCTAATGATTATGTGTGGTTTGTAAAACACTTCGTCAGCTTTAGTTTTGTATACTATAAAGATTAAAAACTAACCATGAACCGGACTTGGAAGTTAGATGCACGTAAAACAAATGCATTCTTATTTCAACTAAAATTGATCAAGCACGCAAGATGCACAGAAATGTCCTTTTTGTTTGAGGACAAACAAGTCTTTCTTTCCTTTGCTTCGAGGACAAGCAAAACTCTTAAGTTCGGGGGAGTTTACGAGCTTAAAAGTCATCTATTTTTAACTATTTTTCTGTTTGATTAACCAAAACAAATAATTAATATGTAATTATGAAGAAACTCACTAATTTGTTATTAGCGTGGAGTGTGAAAGGAAGAAGAAAAAGTGTAGAAAAATGCAAAGACCGGAGTAAAAATACGTAAAATGGCAGGCGTAAAATGAAAGCAAAATTGGTAACTAATGTTGCGCTTTGGGTTTGCATTGTCCAAAGCTATGCAGGTCGCACACGTGAAAATTAAGGAAACTTGATGCAGGTCGACAGATAATGGTGGTAAATCAAGACCAACCAGAGACTTAAGATCGATGTCGCTGGCTGCGGATGGAGGTCGAGACAAGAGAAGCACCTTGACGCTATGACAGGTTTGAAAAGATGAAACTGATGTGACGGCCGTAGTCGCGGATAGAGGACCGACGCCGCGACACAAAAAGCAACCGCTTGCCGCAAAGGCCATAATCCGATGTGACAAGAGATCGAGGTCGCTGGCTATATTCGATCGCTTGAAAACCGCAATTTATAAAAGATACCGCGTATTAGCGATTGATGTCGCGACATCAAACCATCGCTTGAAGGCCGCAGACTTTAATACGCCGCGACAAGAGATCGGCGTCGGCTAATGGGCAGATACCAATTACGCTACGCTCAGCGTCGCGACAAGAGATCGGCGTCGCACATCGAAACTATCGCGAAAGCTTCAAAACATTTAGCCGCCACGGCTGCTGGGATCGGAGGTCGCCATCGTGAACACCGCTTGAAGCCTCCGTGAGATTCAAAGTTGATGTCGGCGCGAGATCGAGCGTCGCTGGCATAAGAAGACATAAGTTCGCGTCGCAGACTCAAGCCGGCGTCGCGATAAGATCATGTCGCACCAGGGAACGACCACCCAAAGCCGCGAGCCATAAAGTGATGTCGCTGACAAGAGATTGATGTCGACATCGTAAATCATCGCTGAAGGACCGGCATATGAGTCGTGTCATGACAGATCGATGTCGCGACATCGTGAACGCAATGCTTAAAACCTCGTGGAGCCATGTGAGTGATGTCGCGACAAAGATTGATGTCGCGACATCGTAAAACCATCATTTAAAGGTTGCGTAGAATAAGGTTGATGTCGCGACATTGATTCCTTGTCGCCACATAAGGTGCTTCGTAAGAAACAAAGGAATATCATGACTTATCGATAAATGCTGCAACAAGTGCCAAACTAATCGATGTCGCTGGCGCGGCTTTCGAGGCCTCGACTTCGAACAAGAATACGGGCTACCCATCGGGAAATCCACAAAAAGACCGGTGATTGGAATTATGGCCCAACTTCGTAACCCTATAAATACGGTCGCTACCAAATGTAAAAGAAGCTCTCGCACTTGAAGAGAGATCCGGTTGCCGGGCGGCCTCGTATTTTTTATTTTTCTTTTCTTTTCTTTTCTTTTCTTTTCTTTTGTTTTCGTTTTCTTTCCATTTTATTTTAGATTAGATTATGTGTATTTCGTTTCCAATTTGGATTCAACGTTAGCCGTAAAGGATCGAGTCGAATGTAGATGTATATTTTTTAAAATTGTCGTATGGTTGTTCGAATTCTACAAATTCGATTTCAACTCCCAGCTCATTTACGTGGTTTTCTGATCCTTCAAGTAAGCCAATGTGTATGGTATAATCAGTAATTTAGAAACCCAGCTTCCATTGACTTGACGTTATTGTCAGAAATAATCTTTCCTGTAGTATTTTATTAATAATAGCTAAACTTCAGATGTTAAATCGACTTGCTGGTTTTGCGTATTCTTGGAATTGATCCCAATTTCGCCCTTGTATCCAACGAGGTTGTTTCACTCGATTTCAGAGGCCCTCCAGACACAGAGGAAGGTATCTCCCTGAGTAAGAAACAATTTCGGGAAGGTATTTGAACCTGAAATTGCTGATCAATGCGCCCCGTATATTTAAATCACATCCTCTTCCTCGCCAGAACCGCAGGTCGAGTCGGGTGAGTTATAAATTTGGTATACAAAGAGTTCACCTCAATTGACATGAATTCAACCTTCCGGTTAGCAAGGATCTCGATCAAGGAAAGAATAATCTATTCTAATTTTGAGGGTGAGGAACCAAAGATAGTGCCTCAAAGAATGACTAAATTGAAGGAGCTCAGTCCATCCATGTTGTGGTACATGAAGTATTGAGAAAGAAAAAATACCCGTAACAAGGCTGGTTTTAGTGAAGAGCCACCCTCTGTGGTTCAAGAGAAACAAGAAGGTGATGATGAACTCGGTGGTTTGAGAGATCTGGGGCCACACTTTATTAACTTGGACTAGTTTTAAAGATTCAGAGTTTAGAAAAAACAAAGATGCGCATGATCGTAGGAATCTGATTTCTTCACAATAGCCGATTATTCAATGTTTTCTTTAGAGATAACCGTTAAATCTAAATTTGTTATTTTGATATTTCAATATTCACTCATTTATCATTATTCATTTTTCTTTACATCATTCATTTCAAGCTTTCAAAGCAAAATCTCATGATCGTATTATCGTCCCCAAATAGAAAAGCGGAGCTTAAGTAGTTGGGGTAGTTGATTGAAAATTCGAGATCTCGTGGGATCGATATTGACTTAAATCCATTTATTACTTGTCACTGCACTTGCAGATACCTGATCAAAACCCACGAAAAATGGTTTACCTAAAAAAAAATATCTTTTAATCAAGTGATGAATTTCTAAAGAAACTCACACTGAAGCTTAATGGTTTATTTATCGAGAATTAGATAATACTTAGGTGATAACGCTATAAACTTGTGTACACATTCGATCCACCAACAAGTTTTATGATACTGTCGTGATTAGATAATAATCTTTGGTAATTGTGTTATATGCAATTTGTGTACATACTCGATCCACCAACAAGTTTTATGATGCCATGTCGGATTAGATAATCTTTTGGTAATCGTTATACATCAGTACATACTGATCCAATCAACATCCGCAGCCTTAGGTCTGCGTCAGACTGATATCCCGATACCGAAAACGTAGGCTAAATTTGTTAATGTGTCGAACCGAATTGATTTTGAGATTGTTGACATATTGGTATTGAAAAGCATGATTGCAAATTGAAATGAAAAAGATATTGGTGAAATGCATGATTTGTTATAAATGATTTATTGCATATGAAAGTGTATATTTGAATGATCATGAACCACAAATGATTGTATGTGAAAGGCGTATATGTATTGTATTGAGCATTGATCATCCAAAAGATTGAAAGTTTTGTTTAGTAAAATTTCATGATTTGATGAAATGGAAATGGAAGAAGGAATTGTGAAGTAATCACTAAGCATGAAAATGTTTAGCGATTGTTTTATCAATGCGTTAAAAATCAGTGATAGACAAGGATTGAAAGCGGACCCAAGGTCGAGGAGCCGTGAGTCATTCGCAGTTCATCGAGTGCTCCGCCACATGCATCCTCGCTAATTGAGCATAACATTGTTTTGTAAACAAAAGGAGTTCAACTTCGAAATTATCTGTACACCTATTTACAATATTCGGATAAGATTAATAACGTATAAACACATGAATAAATACATTCAGAATGAATGAATAAGAATATTTATAGTCTATCGAAATCAGAAACATTCGCAGATTCACTGAAATAACGCCTAATGCATTTTGATAAACGATTTTTAAAGTGATATAGTGGTAACAGAGCATCTCGGATCTGGTTCAGACCCGCCAATCGGGTCGGATAGAAAAAAACGATGCTACACTTTAAGTGGTATCAGAGCCTAGGTTTAGGCGTTTCTGGAAAAAGGCCCTAAACGATTTTGTAAAAGGATTTTGAAAATTGTATTTGACATACATTACATTTGCATATAAAGGATGACATGACTCTGACGCGGATCTTGTTTGTCTTAATAGGATAAGCATGGACGGTTCAGCTCTCCTTAGGGTCGAGGATGACAAGGGGATGTTAGGATAGTGCCCTGTAAAGCATGAATATTTATTTATGTTTTATGAAATTAATAAAAGTGTTGTATTTATTACATTTAGCTATTTTGTGCATAATGTATGAATGAAACGTCAGAAAATCCCAGATTTATTAATGTAACCATAACCTCAAAGGTATAACAGTTATAAACGAGGATTCGACGTTATGGATTATAAATCAAATGGTCCAATAAATTAATTGGAAGTTTGGGATCTTCAAATTAAATATTACTGGGCGGTTCGCTTATCATTGAGAATGAAGTGACCTTAATCCGGGTCACTAATGGCGACATTAAAGCGGAGGCTCCATATATAATAAGATTATATATTTAATTCTTTTAAATACCGTTTGTTCCAAGAATTCAAACAAGCCGCTAGATGACTGCGCACGCCCCAATCCTTAGTAATCATAGACTGCTTATGTCAACCGGGCCTTTTGAGTCATGTGTTAAAGTTCGCGAGAATGGGCCCACTACTTGTGTCTTGGAGGCCCATTGATGTATGCAGCTGGGAATGTGAACTATGGACATGGAATCCAACCCTTCCTATGGAAGTTGGACAGTTGGTTCCCTTAAGTGTTGGTTCTAGAACTGAACAGTTTGAGCGCTCTAATTTATAACAAAAGCCGAGAATTAATCGTTCACCAAATGAATAATGGAACTTAAGGATCAAGAAATACCAGAGGGGCAAACGATAATTTCACCCGACTCTAGTTATGAACCACTTCTTGGAGGATAGAGCGCATGCAATGATTAAATCAATGGACACTCTAAATTTCAGGAAATTAAAATCGTCTTGTAAGGACAAAGAGTTCAATTTCAGTTTTTAGTGGAATAACTATGAAATTAATAAATTAAAATGATTTATTAAAGGGTTTAATTAATTATTGAATTTATTGAAGCTTGAAATTACAGGTCCATGGGTCCCAATTCCACCTCCTATATTACTACAATGAACGATTCATGATTTGGAATAAATTACACTCTATGTTCAAGGCTTGGAAAATAATTAATATTGGATAGTTATAGAATAAAAGTAATAAGTATGACTGTTACAAATTAATATTGGATAATTATAGATTAAAAAGTAATAAGTAGGCCCATTACAAATTAATATTGGACGATTATAGATTAAAAGTAATAAGTAGAGAAGTATTACAAATTATCACCAGACGATTCTGATTATGAGTAATCGATGCGGCCCCATTTCATAAATAATCAAGGCTGTGTAGACGGAATTTGAAAATATCCAGAATTGGTTGGATATTTATGCAATTAGGGTTGTTATAAATAAGAAACCCTTGCCCCCGAATGAAAAAAGAGAGAAAGAAAAAAGTTTTTTCCAAGCCTAGTCTCCTAGAGTCTCTTCCCTTAGAGATCCCTTGCCTCATGTGTCGAGTGCGCAAGGTAGATCTAGAGCGAGAAAAACTAGAGTGTATTGTTCTAGATCTGAATCGTTGGTGCCCACACCTCAAGGAAGGAGGGCGGAATTGAAGACCTTGGTGCAGGGAGTTGTTTCAACCCTACTAGCCAACAAATCTCCTATAACAATAACAGGTATAGATCTGATCTTCACCTCTTGATATTAATATGTATTTGCATGGGTTCTTGCGAAAATAAGATTTTCTGGAAAAATTTTAAAACCTAATTCCGCTGCGTTTTGATTTTATTTCCATCGAGAATCGACCAAGCAGGTCACACCCAGTGTGGAAGGTGGGGAGCAAGCGTCCCATGCTCACCTAATGAATGAGCAGAACTTCTTTGCGAGGAGATGCTATTGATATCCTCCGGCGGATAGCTCGACTCTTGCAATGAGCCACACAACCCGGCTCGCGATTTTTACTCGGCGAACAGCCGTGAAAGAATGGCGGAGTGCCAGGCCAATATACTTTCTTGGAAGGAAAGTGCATGAGCCTTCTATGGTAGAGAATTGGCTCGAGAGGACCGAGTGAATGTTTGTGCACATGTATTGCACAACAGAAGAGAAGTTAGAGTGTGCGACCTCACTACTATAGAATGAGGCTTGCTCCGGTGGTGGGTGTCGTGACCGGAATGCTTTGCGAGAGAAGTAACATGTGGAAGTTCTTCTTGGATGGAGTTCAAAAGCCTTGTGTGGGTGCATTTATACGAGCAACATGAGACGAGGATTTCATAATCTAAAGCAAAAGGCAGGATGAGTGTGACGAGATATCATAGAGTTCCTGCGGTTGAGCAAATATGCTCCCAGGATGTTAGTGCTTAGAAGGCGAGAAGTGCGAGTAAGTTTGAAGACTACCTTAATGACCATATTCAAGCCCATGTCACGGGATTTTCCATGTAGTTTCTCAAAAAATTGTGACATGTGCATTGAATGTGGAAAGAGTAAAGAAAGAGGAAAAAGAGAGAAAAGATAAAAGACAGGGAAAGAAAAATCCCTGTCAGTTCAATCACACAACAACAAAGGAAGAAATTCAGAGGACCATAGGGTTCCATTCCGGCCTTTATGGCTCGAGGATCGGCTCGGGGCTCACGGGTTAGAATATACTACTCTACCGGCACCATCAGTTGTGAATACACCAGGAGTTGCTTCTAGAGGACAGACTACTCCTCATTGCTCCCATTGTAGGAAGAATCATAAAGGAGAATGTTGGAGACTTACAAGTGCTTGTTTGATTTCTGGATCTAACGAGCATAGAGCGAGAGATTGTTCTAGAGCTCGTTCATTTACAGCACCCCAAATTGAGGGTACAGCTTCAGTGGCATGGAAAGGCAACAAGAGTGTGATTAGTACCCAAAAAAAGTGCTATTTTGAGTCCTATTTAAGATAGGTTTTGAGTACTTTTTGCATACTAATCATATTAATTAAGCATATTGACATGTGCAGGTCCATTAGTATTACTGATTTTGTTTCGAGGTTGTTTTTGGTAGTTTTGCAAGTTTCGTAAACCTCCTCCATCGCAATTATGCTAATTTGTGCTGAGTTCGTATGAATTCTCGATGATTTCATCAAGCCTAGATGAAGATATATCAAGCTAAAAGAGGAGAAGTATAGTGGAATACGGGATGGTGGGCAGTCGCATGGCATAGCGAAATTTTCGCAATGGAAATGAGAAAATTTCGCAATCATAGCGGGTGCCGCAGTCATAGCGAGAATTCGCTATGGCTGGAAATTTTAGCTATGATAGGTGTATCTGAATTCATTTGTGCGTAGCGAAATCTCTGCTCCCCTGTTTTTGTGATCAACTGACTCAGTTTGTTTAATTCCTCTTTTTTCCCTCAATCTGTGATCACATTATTTAGGTTAGTTTGGTATTTTCACATGTTTGGGAGGCTATATAAGCCATGTTATGAACATTTGTAACCTACTATTCATTTCAAACTTTCACCACAGTCCACTATTTTGGTTCCCATTTTCTCTTTTCTCTCTCACCTCTTTCTCTCATTTTCTAGGCTGCCAAACACGCCCCAGGGATGACAGCTCAAAGGATGTTTGTCAAGCCTCAAAACATGAAGAGGAGGGTTGCTGAGTTGGTTGATGTTGGTTTGCAGGTGTTCCTCTGTTTTCATGAAGTAGGTACTGCATTTTTGTGTTTCAAACTTTCCAAACTAGGTTTAAATTCTATTTAATGTATTTTCTTTAATTAATATTGGCATGCTTTAGAGTTATATTCTTAATGGTAGAATGCAACGACATTCGATAGATGTCATTTACAAGCCACTTTGAAAGTAGGTTAAATCTTTGTATTTTCAAGCTTCTTTGAAACATTAAATGCTCGTTGTGCTTTGGTTCGAATAGGAAGGTTACTAGGGTTTGGTTTAAAGTTAAACAAAGATCTAGGTTTTGGAAGTAGGCTATATGTCATTTTCCTAATGCGAGGAAATAGCAGGACACCTCTACAGCCCCATCATATCAAACTAGTGACCCAAAACTTCAAGGTGTTTCTTTTTGCCACATCTCATTTAAAAATTGTTTCACTTAGTTTAGTGACACCACCAAATCCACACTTTTTAATGCAATCAAAATCCAAATGAAAGCCTCACCATTTTTGGATAAGTGATACAGTCATTGTAAGATGAAACCCACCCCTGAGTTCGACCTAGAGCGTGCTATCTTTGATCTTGACTCATTTATCACGCCCCCCCATTCCGTCAGAGCGGAATGCTTCGGATCAGAGCGATCAAGTGCGAGACTATATACGAATCTTGGGACTCTGTTGACCAGTTCTTTCTCAGAGCTGAATATTTTTGTGGATTTATACAAACAAATTGCAACCAACAAAAATCATTTTCATATAAAGAACTACCCTTTGGGTGGTGTCAGCTAACATCTATATACATATCTTGATTACATTTATACCATGCACAATTTTTTTCTAATACGAAACATTCGAGATCGCGAGACGGTCACGGTGAGCACCTATCTGGCGCTGCTCTAGCGATGTGGGATGTCACATTACTCTATGTATACACCTTACGTACCTACCGCGGATTGAACACGTGCTAAGCATTATGATGAACATATGGACAACACTAATGGTGTGATCACAAACATACATATGCATATAACTTTATATTACTTATCATCTTTACATTACTATTTCATATGCATGTTCTGTCTTTGACATATCTCTTATCTATACTTTCTTGTATTCTTGTGCTTTGTCATCTTTTACTTATCTCTATCGTTCTTTGCACTTATGCATTTCTATCATGTATTCATAGCATGTTCCTATTCATTGGTGTATACTATGATTATATAACTATCTTTTGTGCATGTCATATTCTTATACATATATGACTTTCATGATTATATACACCATTTGTTATGTTATTTATCTGTCGTGTATATCATCATGTACTAATTTCATATCTTGTATTCATGTACTCTGTGGTCATGTACTGTTTTTCACATCTTTCATTATCATATCTTTGTCAATATTTTAATTTCATATATTGTATTCGTATCTTGTTTCATGTACTATTTTCATATCTCTTTGTTTTCATGTCTTTGTTTCATATTACTTTCTCTTTCATGTCTTTGTGCTTGTTCATATACTTTTCTTGTCATTGACACTTCTTGTACTTGTATACTTGTCTTTTATCGCCATAAGCGGTCTTTATGCTTCTCATATCGTGTCATATATTGTCAACATTTCATTTGTTTATGTTTCATGCATAGGCCTTAAGTGGATAAAGAAACCATGGTGCCTTTAAGGCGCTATACTCCTTGTATGAAAGCAGTGGTCCATGAGGGCCGGAGCGCTATATTCCATGTAATGGCTTGTGATCCAGTGAAGGGGGCCCGAGGCGGCTGTGATATATTATGCCCGAAGGTATCATCCTTTGTACGAGACAATGACCTATTCCATGAGGGCGGGCGCTGTGGGTGAGCCTTTGGGGCCACCTGATCCAAACGGGATCTATGTCATCGACCCAAACGGGGCCTCGATATTTGTATATGTATGCTGCAGACTTATTCTTCCTAATAGGCATGCTCATCTATCCCTCTACCAGGTTCTAAGCAGACAATCCATGTGTATTACATTTTCTGTACATATTTCATAAGCATGATTAACTATTGTTATCATGATTTAGCATGCAATATATGCATCATTACTTTAGTTTGCATTCATTCTCATATATGGCTTCATGTATTACGGTTCGCATATATATCATTTCATATATGTCTATTCTATATCACATTTCGTTCATGTTTTAGCTACTCATATTCCATCTCTCCACTCTTGTATTCATATCATATTCTATCATATATTAGCATATAGCATGTGCATATAACCTATCATCATGCATGCATTTACTCATTCTTATATTCATACATGCTTATCATTCGTGTACAGACACTCATTCCTGGTAATATCTTATATCTTATTATCTTATATCTTTATGTTCCTATACTTGTACGTTTTACTTGTGCATTATCAGACTGTTCTATCTCCCCTAGGAGTGCAGGACATAGACTTCTTCTTTAATACCCTTAGGTACCCTTCATGTCCAAACTATTTACCTTTTTATCTTTTCTTCTATATTCCTTTACATATTATGTTGCTATTTCTTATTCATATCTATCTCTTTTCTTATCATGTATTCCAATTGACTTTACCCATATTAAATCTACTTATGAATATTTCTTGTTATATCTACTACTTTGTTTTCCTTATCTCTGGACCTAATATGATTTCCACTTTTATCATACTAGTGGTATGGCTGTACTCTTGACTCAATGGGCTTTCCGCAGAGTCAAAGAACACCGAATCGGAGTTGGACGAAGGAGATATGACCTTCCGAAGTTAGGTCATCGTGAGCCAAATTTGTGGCGACAGGATTGTGGTTGACCGGAAGTAGCGACTCTCCTCATCCTGCCAAATTGAACATCTTCTCCTCGACATATGAATGTATTCTTGACTCAATGGGCTTTCCATAGAGTCCAAGAACGCAAATCGGAGTTTAAGCAGGAGATATGACCTTCGAGTTGGAGGTCATCATAGATCGGTCTTGACAGTGGGCTGGAGCGGCGAGCTGCAGTGACGACAGTCCTAACACCTTGGTCTGACACCCTATCTTCCTCAGGCATATGGATGGATTCTTGACTCAATGAGCGCCATAGAGTCAAAAGAACACCCAAATCGGAGTTCAAGCGAAGAAGATATGACCTTCGAGTTGGAGGTCATCTTGCGGTCGATCTTGACATTGGCAGGTAATGAGTACGCACTGAAGTGACGAATCAGTCTAACACCTCATTCGGCATAATATCTTCCTCGACGCCATGGATGTATTCTTAAACTCAATGGGGCTTTCCATAGAGTCAAGAACACCAAATCGGAGTTCAAACAGGAGATATGACCTTAGAAGTTGGAGGTCATGCGTGAGTCAGGTCGACGGTGACTGGGCTGACAATTTGCACTGAAGTGACGAGCTCAGTCGCACATGGTCAGCACTAATATCTTTCTCAGGCATATGGATCGATTCTTGAAGCTCAATGGGCTTTCCATAGAGTCTAAGAACGCAAATTGGAGTTCAAACGAAGAGGATATGACAGCCAGAGTTGGAGGTGCTGATCGATCTTGACAGGCTGACTGGGTGACGAGTTGCACTGGTGACAAGCTCAGTCCTAACACCTCGTTCCTGATCTAATATCTCCTCAGGCATATGGATGTATTCTTGACTCAATGGGCTTTCCATGAGTCAAGGCACCAAATCGGAGTTCAAACGAAGGAGATATGACCTTAGAAGTTGGAGTCATGCGCGGTCAGTCTTGACGAGCTGACTGGGTGACAGCTGATGACGAGCTCAGTCTAACACCTCGGTCTGACACCTAATATCTTCCTCAGGCATATGGATGGATTCTTGACTCAATGGGCTTTCATGAGTCCAAGAACACCAGTAGTTCAAGCGAAGAAGATATGACCTTCAGAGTTGGAGGTCATGCGGTGATCTTGACAGTGACAGATCAACAGTTGCGAAGTGACGACTCGATCTTGGCAGTGACCTCACATGGCCAGTGGAGCTCTGCATGGCGGCGAGCTCTGCATGACAAGTTGAGCTCGTTGCATGACGAAGTGGGCTCTGCATGGCCAGTGGGCTCGCTATGGCGAGGTTGTTCATGACCAGTGAGCTCTTCATAGACCAGGTCTGCGACCTCATTTGGCGACCTCTATGGGCTGCCATATAGGCTGCCCATAGCCCCATTTGGTATTCGGAGTAAAAAAACCATAACTTGGTCTACGAGGAGTCACAAGATTGAAATTCAAAGCCTAACATCAAGTTCATTGATGTGGATACAATTGAGGACTTACCTTAAATTCTCTTTATTTCTGACTCAATAACCCGTTCTAAGGTCAGAATTTAGTTGACCGGGTGCGAAGCTGACTGACCGATCTAAATGGACTGACCTCGGTAAAGGACCATAGCTTAGTCTACAGAGGTCAAATCAGAAGAATTAGAAAGCCCTAACATCAAGTTACATTGATGTGGCTACAATTACTAGAAGGACTCACTTCTGAATTTCCTACGGCCCATAAACCCATTCTAAGATCCAGAATTTACTGCATGTGATCGACAATGAAATTTTAAGGTTCAACTTGCAACTAGACCCTTCTCAAACACATATTTAGGAGCCTTAAAAGCTCTTCAACTCAACCCTACATGAAATGAGTTTAGGAGTTCCCAAACCCAAACCATACACACACAAGATAGGGTTTCTAAACCATGTATCTAAACTTTCTATTCAACTAGATTTCCATACTCCGTAGTTTTGAGTGAAACTATACTCATAGTTCCATACAACCCAAGACATGTGTATTCATACAAATATTCACAGTTCCATACTTTTCTATACCAAATCATAGTTCCATACCTGTAACCTTCTCTTTTCTTGTTCTTCTTTCTTCTTTTCTCTTTTCTCTTCTTCCTCTTCTTTTTCTTCTTCTTCTTCCCGTTTTTGCTCTCTTTTCTCCAAGACCAAAATAAGATCTTTATTTATAGTCTTATCCCTTTTATTTCACTTTCAAAGGAGGAAACTTCCTCCCTCTTTCCTTCAAGCTACTTGTCTCTTCCACTATTTTTCTTTCTTATTTTATTCTAATATCTTTCTTTTTTTACTCTTTGGTTCTCCTTTCAGTTTTATTCTCTATTCAATTTATCAAAATCCTACTTTGACATATGAACTTATTAAATTATGACCCTTGGGTCATGAATTGGTAATTTATTAATTTACCCATAACTGTTGTATTAATTCCAAATTCTTGCTTATTTTATTTTATCTTTATTTTTATTAGGATAAATATACTTTTACTTTTATTATACCTACAAGCAGTCAGAAAGCGCTAGGGTATATTTAAGTGTTACAGCGGCGATGGGAAATTTAGGATGCAAATATTGTTGATTCCGGATCCACTCTTGTGTACGAATTAGAGTGTTGCATCACTAAAAGTGATAACTTCGGGCGAGGGTAAGACGGGATGCATGTGCTCGGCTAGGCGTATCGTGAAGGCAGATGGAAGATACCAATGCTCTAGATGTGATAGTCGGTAATTTCCAAATCTTTAATACTACTGTACATACATTGATTGACCGAATTGACCGGCATCATATATTTATCTTGAACGTACCTAGTTTTAGGAAATTTGCGAGGGTGAAGCGGAATTATGACGTCTTGGCCAGACATTTCGGGCATAATTGTTATTGTGAATAAAGGTATATAGAGATTATCCTATCGGAATAAGAGAATATGAATTTAAGGAGACTTGATAGAGTTATCCTTTGAATTAGATGTGATATTAGGGATGGGTAGTTATCGACGCAACTGATAGTTGATTGTAGAATGAAAAGTGACGCCAGAATAACGAATGAGGATGAAGTAACTTTTCATCGTCGAGGTAAATCCACCTCTCTAATGTGATATCCATGACCAACTGTAGAACAATGGTGCGGAAGGATGTGTAAACCTATTTGGCTTATGTGATTGAACGGAAGCGAGGCTGAGTGTATCGGATTATCCTGTACGTAGTGACTTTTCGAATGTGTTTGGAGGAGTTGCGGGATGGGCGGGTCCCTGAGAGGAGATTGAGTTTGCTATCGATGTTGCACCAAGTGCCACACCGACATCCATTACTGCCGTCTTGGTAGCTCTAGTTGAGATAAAGAGATTGAGAGTGCCGGTTTAGAGCGTAGAAAAGGGATTTATTTGTCCAAGTGTATCACCATGGGGAGCTCCCGTGCTTTTTGTTAAGAAGAAAGATGGTACACTTCGGCTATGTATTGATTATAGACAATTGAACAAGTTGTCGATAAAGAATAAGTATCCGTTACCCAGGATTGATGATTTGTTAGACCAACTGAAAGGTGAAAGTATCTTTTCGAAGGTAGATTTGCGATCAGGGTATCATCAGTTGAGAATTAAAGATGTGGATGTGCATAAAACGGCGTTTAGAACGCGATATGGACATTATGAGTTCCCTATAATGCCGTTTGGTTTGACAAATGCTCCAACGGCTTTCATAGACCTAATGAATTGTGTTTTCCGACTGTATGTAGATCAATTTGTCGTGGTGTTCATAGACGACATCCCTTGTGTATTCAAAGGATCGGGAAAATCATGATACACACCTTCGGATAGTGTTAGAGACTTTGAGAAAAGAGCAGTTGTATGTGAAACTGAGCAAGTGTGAGTTTTGGTTGAATGAAGTGTCCTTTCTTGACGTGTATTGAAAAGAAGGAATCTGAGTGGATCCAAGAAAATAGAAGTGGTTGTTGAATGGAAGCCACGAAATGTGTCACGAGAAGTGCGTAGTTTTCTAGGGGCCCGGTAGGTTACTCTGAGAAGGTCGTTAAGGGGTTTTCTATATTTGCGGCCGGATTGGCCAGAGATTGCTCGAAAAATGTAAAGTATGAATGGAGTGGAAAATGTCAAAGAAGTTTGATAAGTTGAAAGCATTCTTAGCAGAGGCTCCGGTTCTTTCAATGACCTACGATAAAGAATATGTGATCTTTAGTGATGCGTCACTAAATGGACTTGGATGTGTCCTAATGCAAGAGGGTAAAGTGGTTGCCTATGCTTCAAGTCAGTTGAAGCCTGACGGGCTGAAAGTGAATGTGCAAAATTAGGTGGGAAAGCCTTGAGCCACGTGTCTTGTGAGAGAATACGACCGTCGAGTTGACATAGTGTAGTGGTTAGTCAAGTGTCATTCCCTCGAAGAGAAGCGTGTTGACTACTGATTTAATGACTTTGGGAATATTTGTATCTAATCCTAAAGCGAATCACGACTAAATTACTAGAATTAACAAAAACTTAAAATTGGGTGTATTGAATTATATCGATGATGAGAAACCTAGGTTTCTTAGTCTGTACCACTTGATAGATGTCGATTCAATTTAAGGACTTATTAGTATTCATATGAGTTATGTTGGCTAGTTGATCTTTCCTACAATTCTCTCTCAAGATATATTTTCCTATCACAAGCTGGTGGGATGTATTACATCTGCCTCGACCCCTCGACTCGAAGCACAAATGTGCAAACCCTAGTGCCACACTTGCAGTCTGGAATATCTCTATTATTCGACTACCCAAGTGTTGCTTTAACCATGTCCCTAGAAGTTATCTTCTCTCAATCTCAAACTCCAGGCTTTAGCATGTCACGATTGGCCAGATAATAACATGTAATTAAACCCAGAATTAAAGCAAACGTATGAACTCATATTAACATTCAAATAAGCCAAAATTGAAAATCAATCCATCAAACTGTGGTTAGGGTTGGAAAAACCTTAGAGAAAAGAATTAGTTCATCATCTTATTCATTACATATTAAAGAATTCGAATCATGAAGTGGGTTGAAGGAAGGACTACAGAAAAATCTGTCTTCGCGATTTGTCTTGAATTCGTCTATCTTGATCTCTCACTCCTGTATCTCCTCCTTCTTCCCGATCCAATCCCCATTCTACTTCGAAATTACTCCCTTTTTATACCTCGAGACGTAGGCCCATCAATGGCGTAGAAAGCTGGGTTTTTCGAGTTCTGTAATGGAAGGAGCCTGCGGCTTCTCCATGGCGAGGTGGCCATCAGCGGACTCAGGCCTGATTTTAGGATTTAGTTTATTTGCGGTGAAGAGACCCTTATTTGTAGCGAAGTGCTCGCCCTTGTGAAGTGGCTTATTTGGGGTGAACCCATAGCCCTTCTTTAGTCCACCTTTTGTCATTCTGTACATTTGTTTTCCTGTCTTTTAGTTACCCGTTTGATTCCACTATAGCCATATTCTATAGAACAAGATAATATGAGGGATTAGGGTAATATTACTGAAAATGTCTATGAATCATGCATTTAAACCATAAAAGAATACGGAATTCAAGTTGAAATGCATGCATGATTCACTAGATCAACACTAAACTTAACTTCTTGCTTGTCCCCCCAGTAAGAATAGACTATAACCGGGACACGCAAAGAGTAATGCTACACTCATATTATTGATATGGGCTAAGCACGCTGTGACCATGAGAAAGAGTCCATATGCACCAGTTCATCAGACCTAGGAATTACCTTGGTTTGTTCGACTATCAAGAACCTGCATTGGGTTAGTCTTGGTTAACCAAGCGGGTCAACCCCTCTTTTGTAGTGCTCAATAATCCTTCTAAAATAATCTATGTGCAGTTAAGGTGTGATCTCCAGTGTATAGATTGACTTCAGTACCCCGAGCTTGAGTTAACTTGCACAGTTGGAATAGCTTAGCACGGTGAGGCATGCCAGAGTTATTTGCCCGTCTAGTCTATGGGGTTAACTCTAAAAGCGGGAATTGAAAAAGTGCTAGTGCCAAAAAGTTTTGGGTGAGGGTTCCTGTAGCGGGGATCCATTGGTAACTCCCCACCAGTTGGTTAAGGGCATCGGCCATTCAGTTCCCCTCGAACTTCCCCCCAAACACTCACCCAAACCTTGAGGCCCTAGACCGTGGAAATCACCCCTCCTCTATCCCATGTAGCAGGAAGTGAAGTCAAAGGCTCTCGGCCAGTTGGCTCAGGGCATTAGGCTTTGAAAGGCCCCTCGGACTGTGCCCAGGATTCCGATGGGATAATCCACTTATTTCACACTAAGCCCCATTTTTTTTTATTAGGGCTCAAAGGCGATCCTCTTTTTCTACGGTGTCCCACCATTTAGGTGTTTAAACCTTCCCAAGTTCATAAGACTCTTGCATGGTGAGTCCGGAGTCAAGGTATACCCCGGGGATCACGCGTGTGTGTGTTTGGTAGCTTACTTTAGAAATTGATGTCTTGAGACTACAAGGAGGGGGAGCAAGCATGGTCATCCTCAACTTCATACGGTGTAGTCCCGATCATCTACTAACCTCGGGGTTTCTGCTATTACTACAACTCCCTATTGCTGCCATCATGGTTAACGATAGGGCTGCGACACTCACTACCAACGTTGGGAACCGTCGTAATATGATGTTGGTGCATGGGTCTGGGCTTGGTCTTTAAACATACTAACGGGAACAAAATGAAACAAGACAAAAATAAAAAAATATATATAGCCCTAAAACATGCAAAAATAGCTAACATAAACTAAGATGCATAAAATAATGAAGATAAAGCTAAGGTCTTAATAATAACTAACTGAAATACTAACTCAAGCTGAACATTAATACTACGCATACGAAACCATACCCCGTACACCCAGTACTAGACTTAAAACTGGTAAGTGTCATGTGGCGGAAAAGAAATAAAGCGAGAAGGTAAAGAGAAATCGTCGAGAGAAAAATATATCATTGCGGTGGTGGCTGTGGTGGTGCTGTGTGGAATAAAAGTGAGCTAAATTTGCTAGGCGATCCCAGTCTGGTGGCTCGGAGCGGCTCCATATCCCAGCCTTGATGGAATCCGTGTCTGGGTTAGGAAATGACCTGGTGCTCTGAGACTCAATCGATAGGCATCGAGCGGTGGTCGGTGAATGGATGCGGTCGACGGGTGGGTCGAGCTGGGGTTCCTGAGGTCGCCAGATCCCTTTGGGTCGCTCGCGCTGGGTGTGGCCATCGGGACATCATCGTCGGTCTCGTCATTGGACTCGTCAGAGCTCTCGAACTTCACCCTAGGTAACAGAATGGGAAGGCGCTATTGCACTTGCTCCTCCAAAATCCAACATCGGAACTCCATTGTCCGGTATAACTTCGGTGATCGGGGAGGGGGTGGATCGTAAAGTAGCCGATCTCGGCGTCATTGAAATCGACTTCGATCAACCATTTCGATAGTATCCGATGTCAGCTAGAATCCCTAGGTCATGGCATACAGGAGGAGCGTCTTGTCCTTTGTCACTGTACTGAGATGTAGTGAGGGTTTAATCTTAACACATAAAAAATTATACCAAACCTTAGCCACGGGTGTGAGCGCTGTCATCTAAAATGTGGTGAACTCGCCCATCGACGGATGGCGCCTCCACACGCCCTGGCCCTGTGTAAGCTCTTGCATCAGGCCTTGGAAGTCCGTATCCACGAATAAAGCTCGGTACTCCTCACTGTCGTCGTCCCTCAGTTGGTAAATCTGGTTGATGGGTCGGAGAAGCCGGAAGTCGACCACGCCCAACCTCGGACCGAACAACGTCGTGTCGACCGAGATAGCGAGGTTAAGTAGAACTCTCGGTGCAGGGGCCACTTTAGGGAGCACACGGGGTGACCTCGAATCACGGATGGGTGAAATTAAAGAACGCATTCAAGGTTAGAAAGCCCCGCTCCGAGACAAACTCGTAGTAGAGCTGCTCTGCCTCCCGAGAAATGAAACGGCACGGATCGTTCGGGGAGGTGCCGCTCGGGATGTGGAGCCACGAGTTTGACATCGCTTAGCTAGGGCCGGTGCGTCTTAGAGCACCATAATAGTCAGCGGCGGTCGAAATCTGAAAAAATGCACACAAGAAGAAGCAGGAAGTGAAGCGGCATTAAAGTTATTTGGAAGGAGCAAGATAATAAAGTCAGCGGGTATTTATAAGGGCACGGAATACGGTAAACCGGCCGTAGCAAAGGACCCTTCGCAGCGATGTAGCGTGGTTTGCTACGGCGAAGGCCTAGCCTCATAGCAGCAAAGCAAGGTTCGCTGCTACGGACCAGAAGGTGTGGTCTCAGCCTGGCAGCGGCCGAAGCGGGCCGTCGGCGGACTGAGCTTGCCTCGGGGAATATTTCCACTTCGGCGGCGGACCCAGGAGAGTATGGGCAATGTGTCTTTGCCCTCCACGCTAAGATTCATCAAGATATTAAAAATAATTAAGGTTAGGATGCCCAAAACAAAATTTTTGTAAAACAATCAAGAGGAATGGAGATGTCTGAAATGAGGGGAAAAGAGAATCTCGCAGCTTGGAGTTGCCTCAGCTATTATGTTTAACTTCATTAGCTCGACATTCCTGTAACGAACATGTTGTAATCTAGAGGAACTAGGACTGCTAACGCACTTTCGTAGTGCTCAAAATCGTTGCTTAGGGCGGTTAGACTATTTTGGCTACCATGCCCTTGATCTTCTGGGTAATTTGTTGTGCCACATGAGACTTATCTGAGGATTTACCACTTACTTATAAAATCTTTGGGGTTGAGGGTAAGGTATCTTTGTTAGGGTAGTCATCTGGGAGCTTCATGAGCCGGAATACATGAAAGGTGATCTCGTCTTTTAGGGCTCTCAATTTCAGTTCTCCCTTATGCACATTAATCAGGGCCCTGCCAGTCGCTAGAAATATCCTACCTAGTATGATAGGTATTTCTTTATCTTAACTCCATATCGAGCAGTAAATCGACGGAAAGATGAACTTGTCCACTTTGTGGAAGCGTCTTCTATCACACCCCACCCCCCTCCCCTCGGGGTGTTTAATGACCTATGCACTTGACTAAATTGTGTTGTGGTTAGCGAGCTTCACCCAATCGATCGGTTTTGAATATAGATAGCGGCGTAGAGGTTAATACTTGCTCCCTAGATCACACAAAGACTATCAAAGATGGAATTTCCAATTGCCTGGTATAATGAAACTAGAGACCTTTCGGCTTTATGTGATTTCGTTTGCGGGATAGCACTACACTCCTCGATGAGGTTTTCGCATCTCCAAAGTCGGCCAGTCTTCTTTTCTTGGATAAATCTTTCCTTCATGAGATTTCCATGCTGACATGCTCTCATTGCAGCTATTAAGCAGATCATTTATATCTGGTTCTTGAGCCTCTGAGCAGTGGTGCTTGTCCAATTTTATATTCTTGACGTTGAAATTTGTAATTGGGATAGTGGAGTTCAGTCTGTGTGAGGTGGACCTCGGACTCTGTTTCTTTTTCACCCGACTTTTGGATGGGGTTGTTCCCCCTACTACCTTGTAAGAATGCAGTTTAGGAATTTGGTTTACTTCTTACTGTCCCTACCCTATCCTTTGGTGGCTGCCACAGTCTTTGCTTCAGTTCTTTTCCACTCCTCAATGTGACAACCTTTACATGTTCATTACCTTCTTGCCTCGGGTTCACTTCAGAATTACTCAGTAATTGATTAGTGCCCAAAAAGTGCTATCTTGAGCCCTATTCAAGATAGGTTTTGAGTGCTTTTTGCGCACTAATCATATGAATTAAGCTAATTGTCATGAGCATGTCACCAGGCTTCTAATTTGTTTTCGAGATTGTTTTGGATAGTTTTGCAGATCTTGGGAACTTCAGTTAGCGAGCTTGGCTTCTTATTGATGAATCTTGAGAATCCTCGGTAATTTCACTAAATTTGAAATTTGTGTGCGACCCCAGAAGCCCGGCCCGACCCGATTAGCGAGTTGAACCAAAACCCATAGGGCGCCCATTTAATTCTTTTATTTACATTTTATTAAGTTTTCTTTTTGAAAGTGTAGTGACGAATCGGCCCAACCGAATGGCGGATCCGAGCCGGGCCGGTTTACTCGGCGTTTTTTATTTATCTTATTAAAACGTTTAATTAATTTGTTTATTTGCGGAAGCGGTTTCAGTTTTGGGCAAGCCCACAATCATTTACAAGTTTCAAAGCAATTCGGTAGGCCCATAAACATTAACAAAATACATTTACAAGGAAAGCATTCATGCCTTTTCAAAACGATATACAAAATCAAGGTTCGGGGTTTAACCCTTTTGTTAAAAAATATACCAATTGTTCAAAAGAGATGATATGAAAATGACGGAGTATATACTTATACGCCGTACTCTCTCTATGACTCTACGCTACACGATCTTGTCTTCCTTCCTGTCTACTCGAAACTGCATAAGAGATAAAACTACTCTATTCTTATTTTCATATTATTAGTTCCTATCGATTCTATTCAATATTCAATGTAACTCGGCATGCATTTAACATTAAATCATGCCTATTAATTCAACAAATGCTCATGCTATTTATTTTCACATGCTTTCAATTTCTAAATAATTTACCAAATCACATCATGCAATTTCAATACAACAATTCATTTCACAATTTAATTTATGAGATTTAAGCATATACATAAAAATTTCATTTACACTCGTCAATGTTGGTTATTTCCTCTAACTATTCAATTCACGCCACGGCGGATTAGTTGAGTCAGATCCCGCCCTTAATCATTACCAATGGTATGTACTTTACATTTAACAATTGGTCTCCCATCGCAGTGGATGCCGTTTGGTGCACCAGACATGTTATCACTTAAATGCCATATGCCATCGTGACGGATGCCGATTGGTGCATCCCGTCAAGTGGGACATTTCTTCAATGCCATACGCCATCATGACGGATGCGATTAAGTTTATCGCGAGTGGGACGTGGACAATTTCGAGTGCCGCCGTGACGGATCTTGGAATTGGTGCATCTGTCGGCCGGTTCGTCGGTATATCGATGCAATTCAAGATATCGAGGTATCCGAATTCATTACATTTGTTATCAATCACATTCATTCGGTTTTCAATATCACATTTCAATTCCATATTCACTTTCGGTATTATCTTTTCAGAAACAATACTCAATCTATGTACTCATTTCCTATACACATTCAACGCTCATTTCATATGCTTGGTAAACTACTCAAGATACTTGACATAAGAATAGAAAGTCGAGGAGAACAAACATACAAAACTTGAAACAAGAATAAGTTCGAGTGAACAAACCAGTAATCTTAGCACTTTAGTTCAAATGTTGGAATCTCACTCTCAGTTGAACTTTCCTCATAAATTCGATTACTATTCCAAAACCATTAAGAACAATATTGATAGGTAATGGCACTAAGTAGTTTTGGGATTTAAGTTGATTTGGGGATAACCGAGTTCAATTTTAATAATATATATAGATGGATTCTTGACTCAATGGGCTTTCTCCCATAGAGTCCAAGAACACCTAAGATCGAGTTCGGACGAAGGAGTTATGACCTTAGAAGTTGGAGGTCATGCAGTCAAATCTGAGCGACCGAGCTGACCTGACCTGGACAGGCTCGATCTATCACCTCAGTCAAGAAGCATCTTCTATCCTCCTCAGGCAATGTATTCTTGACTCAATGGGATTTCCATGAGTCGAGAACACCAGTCGGAGTTGACGAAGGAGATATGACGCCCCAGAAGTTGGAGGTCATGCGCGATCTGACCACATTGCGTCTGAGCGGCGAGGCTGCACTGAAGTGACAGGCTCAGTTTAGCACCTTGGTTGGTAACATCTTCTATCCTCCTCAGGCATATAATTTATTCTTGACTCAATGGGATTTCCATAGAGTCGAGAACACCAATAGGAGTTGACGAAGGAATGTGACCTTAGAGTTGGGGTCATGCGCGATCCTTCACGACGGCATCTGAGCGACTGCACTGAAGTGACGAGCTCAGTCTAACACCTTGGTATAACATCTTCTTTCCTCCTCAGGCATATCAATGTATTCTTGACTCAATGGGCTTTCCATAGAGTCAAGAACACCACAAATCGGAGTTCAAGCGAAGGAGATATGACCTTCGAGAAGTTGGAGGTCATGCGTGAAAGTGTACGACGGCGAGCACAGGCCTGACGAGCGCCTTGAAGTGAGCTCAGTCCCAACACCTCGGTATGACATCTAACATCCTCCTCAGACATATGAATGTATTCTTGACTCCATGGGCTTTCCATAGAGTCTAAGAACACCCAAATCGGAGTTCAAACGAAGGAGATATGACCTTCCGAAGTTGGAGGTCATGTGTAGTCAACTTTGACGGTACGGCTGAGCCAGCGAGCAGTTTGTTTGGCGAGCAACGTTGGTGACCAGCGTTGGACGGCCACTATTTGGCGACCAGCGTTGGACGACCCTTTGTTGGGCGACCAGCGTTGTGGCGATCCTTTGTTTGGCGACAAGCGTTTTTGACGGTACTTTGTTTGTGATCAAGCTGTTTGACGACCCTTTGTTTGTGACAACTGGGCAGCGACGCTGTTTGACAACCTCGGTTTAGTGACCAGTGGCCATTTGACTGTTTAGAGTAAAAAGACCATAGCCGGTCTACGAGTCGAATTAAGAGATTCAAGCCTAACATCAAGTTAATTGATGTGGCTACAATTACAAGAAGGGCCTTTTCTGCCCTTCACTTCGTACCCAAAAAATCAGCTCTAAGGTTCGGCTAGCTGCGCACTACCACAATGTGGCAGCTTCCCATGGTTTAAAATGCAACCATACATTCCCCTAAGGCCGGATAACCACCCGACCAATACTTAGGGTGAAGGCGACCAGTAGGAAGACCTACCTCATGGAGTTTGTTGAAAGTCCGATTAGGTCTCTACTTGCAGCTCTTATCACGGAAGGACTTTCCCTCTTGCTTCGCACAGGACCTATGGCCGTCGTTGGGAAATCTAGAGAAGTGAGAGCTTCTCACTGCAAAATACCTCCATTTTTCTTTTTCCTTTTCTTATGGATCACTCTAAATCGTATTTTAAAAAGGAGGAAACTTCCTCCCTTTCCTACATGCCACCACGCCACTTTCCTTGATTTTTTTCTTGCTTTTCTTTATTTCTTTTATATTTAGGTCCCTCCATTTCTCTATTATTTTTTCATTTAAGTCTCTTATTTTCACTTGGAGCATATAAACTTATTTACAATTGACCCATGGAGTCCCATTTCCTGATTTCCATATTTTCCTCTTTTATGGTTTATTCTGGATAATAATCCCATTTAGTCGATATTCATCTAAATTTCTAGAAAAATACTTGAGTTGAAATCAATTATCATAGGAATATATAATAATATTATTTCTTTTATTATAAAAATTCTAGGGTATTTTTGGGGCGTTACAGAGGCGATGAAATGTCAAAATGAATTGAAGAATTGAAGGCAAATTATGATGAATAACCATGCGAAGTGATCTGTGTAAACAGCAGCGGGAGGAAACCGAGAATTTAAATTTATACATTACGAAAATTTCGTTGGGATTGCGAAATTTCGCAATCATGGCGAAAAGCTAGCAATCCTAAAATAATTTTATTCTATGAGGAATTTCGCTAGTATGAAATTTATTAGCCTGGTGAAACTACCATTCTGTGAATTTTCATTCCTTTTTTCGCTATCTATTTTGATTTCGCTGAAATTTGTGAAATTTCGTAACATCAGCTTGAAATTTTGGCTATGCTATTGAAATTCCTGCATAAGCAGTGCACACATGTTTGATATTTTGATTCGAGCGACCACGTTTGATTAATTACCATGTTGTCCTATTGTAATTTCATATTTTTTAGGCCTTTTGTCATTTCACACCTTGGGGTTTGTATAAGCTCCCTATGACTTTGTAACTTCTTTTCTTTTTATGCAAGTTTTCCCATGACTTTCATTTTAAAGTTCATTTTTGCTCTCTTCTCTCTCCTCTTTCTCTCATTTCTCGGCTGCGAACCATACTTGGGATGACCTTTCGAGGATGCTTGGTTAAGCCTCACTGTATGAAGAGGGAGGGTTGCTAACAGTTTTGGGGTTCTGCTGGAGTTGTCATATCTTTAAATGCTACAGTGTGGCATTTATAGTTAAACTTTCAAACTAGGGTTTAATGCCATTTAATGTCTTTCTTTTGGTCGATACTTGTCATGTGCTTGCAGGTTAGTGCATTGTTCTTAATGGTAGATGCATTGATATCCTTTAGATGTCGTTTTCGACCATTACGATGAGGTTGAATCATGGGGTTTCAAGCCATTTGGGACTTTAAATGTAGCCATTGATTGAACTCCCAAACCAAAGTGATTCTAGGGTTAGGTTTATAGCTAAACAAAATCCGGTTTTGGCTTTGTTATATATTTATTTGCCATAATGCGAGAAATAACCCGAGGACATCTTCATAACCACAAGTATATCAAAGTAGTGATCGAACCTTGAGGTTACCATTTCGCACTTTAATTTAAGCACTTGATTTATGTAGTAAACAACTCCTGTTTTATGAAATCAAAGTCAACAAAGTCTCACCATTTGCAAACATTAATGAATCATTAGTAGGATGAAAACCCCGTCGAGTGTTCGATTACTGAGCAGCTATCTTTGCGGTAGCTTGACTCACGACGATGGAAGTATAGGAAACAAATATTGATTGGATCACCTAGTGGCATGATCAGTGGCGCGTTCTTAGGGGATGGTGCGAGCATAGTATGATGAGTTGATGTGTGCTTGTAATCCACATTACAGTGTGGTGACAACATAACCCTTTTGAATTTCATTTCTTTATGTGCGAGTTTTCTTCAATTAGCGGAGTTCTTTTGTTTTATTTTTATTTTTTACGATCCCGGTTTGTGTACAACATTGACCTTTTGGAAAGCTTGTTTGTGTTCTTTGTTTTGTCTCATTTTGTACTCTGGTGTTTATGCGACCTTTGGGATAGAGAATATCGGAGTAGATTACAACGTGTGAGTGCAGTGGGTAAGGTTGTGAAATCGGTGTACCCACGATGAACAAAATGGATCCTCTACTGAGGAATAAGCGAGTCAATGACACCCCTATGAATCGACCTTGCTATGGAGTCGATGAGGGGATCACATACACCCTCCCCAGAGTTAGTGCTCCTTCACCGCATCATACATCATTGGATCATTGTGATGAATTACATTCCATCTGTTCAGTGGACAGATAGAACTATGTATCTATCAGGATAGTATTTTTCTTTGCTTGGAAGTCATGACATGATTACATCATTGATATTGTATAAATAGATAAAATTAATCAGTTCATTAGACAGAAAAGTGATCAGATAGTGGATAGACAGTTGAAAGTTATGATGATGGACAGATTGAAGAGGTGGATCACATTTCTGTTCAACTGGATGATAGTTTTCTGATTGGAAGGATCTTGGATATCAGTGTTCAGATTTTGACTGCTGGATGTAAATGATCATTGATGACAACATCTCAACTATGAAACATTATTTTTGAAGTGTTGTGGGGTGACACTGTAGCATTGGAGTGGTTATGGACACTGAACTATGTGGCAGAAACCTCAAAGGCATGGGATGAGGCAGAATCGAGAGCTAGAAGATCGAGGCCTTGAACCACGAGGAGGGGGGGCATTTATGCACACTTCAGAAGACAAGAGATGAAATGGCCAGGCCACTTTGACTGAGTTGGAGAAAGTGAAATGAAATCGACATGAAATGCAAGCGGTAAATGGTTGTCATCCTAACCTTCTTGCTTGATTGTCGGTCGAATAGTCACCCCAGGGAGCAACAAGAGCATGCCCACATGTCTACGAGATCAAAGCAAGCCACCTGAATGCTCACATGTAACCACTTATAACCCCCAATTGGAGAAATCATCCAATTTTGTCATGCAGAGCAAAACCCACATATTCCTCTTAGAACTGTGGTTGCCTCCACCACTTCCCTGTTGAAGCGAGCAATCCTGAATTTAAGCAAAGTGGTGACACGTTGTGGAAGAATAAAGTATTGAATGTTCGAGTAACGAAAAATTGAAGCTGATTGAGAGCTCGCTCAACGAGCTGGATAATATGCACTACGAGATTTCGAGGTTTGTCCCGACCCGGCAAGCTGAGGGTTGAAGAAAAAGGAAGGTTCCTCAGAGAGTCACAACAACATCAGAAGGGAGTGAAATAGGCTCGACGATGATCAATGTAAATTGATGAAGTCAAAGCGGTGGTGACTTTAAGAAGTGGTAAAATGAGACCGGCGGGTCGAATTGATGTGATGTTTACAATTGGTGACATGAAGAAGAGCGATTAAACCAAATAGGGAAGAGGTGAAGACCAGTGCCTGCCCCATAGTTCCAGCGGGGCTCTCTGAAAAAAGAAATTCAGATTAACCAGGCGAAATGCTAGAGGTGTTACGACAAGTAGTGTTTCAATTCTCTCTCCCTCAAACACGATCAAACAAGTCCCCACTATTCAAAATTCTTGAAGGACATGCACGGTAAAGATCTCGTATAAATAAAAAAGGCCTTTTGACTGTGAGCAGAGTAGATCTTATCATTGAGTCACCAGACTCCGTTGAAATATAAGACACAGGATGTCTCTGATCTGGGTTAATATTGGAGGCATTAGTGTGGAGCTTACTATTAGACTTAGAATTAGTGAACCTTTTTGTTATTCATATTCACCAAGCAACTTGGTTTGCGGGTGAACTAGAGCAGGTCCGTCCCACCTTTGTCACTGATGGGTATTCAATCAGAGGGACCATTGAGGATGTTTTAATGTCTGAGTGGAATGAGATTCTACTACCCATTTAGACTTTGTCGTACTGCTTGACACGAGGCCGATTACGGTAGAATGATGTGCCATTTAGTACAAGATACATTTGAGCAATAATTATAGTAGAATTTAGCACATCTAAATCTGATTGCATTTAGTATAAGGATAGGTACTTTTAATTTCTTTATGTTTTTAGACTTGTCTGAGTCTTTCGGGTTTAAAACGTAAGTATACAAGGATGTATAGGAAGCCAATATGAAGCGCACTACGGATCTTCGGGGCGAGACAATTGGCGAAGTCTCGGGAACTCGTGTCTGAGGAAAGCACCGGAGGACCCAGGTATGCTAGGTACATCATTCATGTGCAGAATTTTACACCTTGCATAAAGGTAGCGAGTGAGCACATTATGCAGAGTCTACAACACAAATGTATCTTGGTACACATGTGCGAAAAATTGCAGTGGTGAAGTATCAGGTACATAAGCTAGTAACAATGGGGTACATGCTCAAATTGCGAGATTTGTCGGGGAACTTCGTCTGTACGCAAGGTACTCTTGTCAGCGAACGAAAATGGGAAAATCACGTTGGAGGGGGTATAAGCAAGAGGACTCTAAATAATAAACGATTTGACTTATAGGGTTTAGGTTTTGAAAAGGGAAGAGTTTTTTCTCCATTTTGAGTTGAAGTGTGTAGATCCGGTTAAGAGTTCTTACATGTTGGAAGCTTTAGATTCAATGTTTGTAATCTTTCGACGAAATAGTATCTTGTTTTAAATCTAATATCTCACATTCGTCATTCTCAATTTACAAGTGAATTCTGATTTCCAAAAGTCACATTTTATGATTAAGTAGCTCTTTAATTATAATTGTTCTTGTAAAGTTTATGGAGTTCTAAGCTCACTGCTGCTTTGGGAATCACGGGGGAAACTCACCACGATTAAAAATTATAGTCCCTGAAATTTCTCTTTTGATCTTCAATGGATTGTGTAATATTAATCACTTGTGCAGAAAAGTTGTAAATCCTTAGTTGGGCATATTCTTGATAACGTGTTAACGAGATATCCTCGGTACACGTTGTGCTTGATCATGAATGCAAGGTAGGGTTGTAGTAATTGAGAACAAGTGTTTAGTACTTGATCATCCTCTACATTTTCAAGGCATTTGAATGGAAATCCTCCATCAAAGACCATTTATCAATGGTTCTAGATGAGTTTATAAAATAAGAGGTGGGACTTACATGATCGGAAGTGAGTGGAACCACAAAAATCCACAACCCGGTGTCTTTATTTTAAAGCAGTCAAACAAATCAACCATCCGATCCAACGACACAACCCACGAATTCTGCCCCAAATCCTTGCCCTTAATTGGAGAATAAAAAGCTCTGTGCAGTCGATAAAATTAGACCACTCCACAATGAATGGCACGTATTGGATTCCCACGATTATTGCAATGCTAGACGAAGCTGAATTCCTACGGCAGGAATGAGGTCGGCACACGAATGGGGCGAAGCATTTTGAGCGTAGTTCTTGCAGGATGGCGACGACCACGATTGACTTGAAGAAATTTAGAGAGGTAATTCTGATTATTTACCGTCTGTCGTTCTCCATTTTTTTTTTATTTACTACTTGTCTTAGTGAGAAATCTAAGTGGGTATTTGGACGGAGAGAGTGTAGTGCATGTCGGTTGGGCTACCATAGCGACGGCGCGAATCTAGTAAGAAAGTGCCTCGGAAATTACGAGAAATCATAATAGGTCGATTGTCTCAAGATAACATTATACCTCGAATGGATCCTTACAGTGTCCCGTGACCTCTGTTTAACTAACATACTCGAGAAAGTTCACATTTAACCTGAGGACTCGTGAACCTCTGTGGGTAGAGGCTACGCTCCAGTATGCCGTCAGTAGGAGGGGGGGAGATATTGCTTCCCGACAAAATCAATATAGGGTCTCCACAACTCCTTTACCTAATGTGGGAAAGAACCCTTAGAGAAATCCACTATAGCCTCGAAAATTCTGATAATTCTTTCATTCGTCTTCACGAAGAGGCCACTCAATTTCTAATGAAGTCGAAATGATCCAGAAGCTCTTACGTATATCAAGGGTTGAATCGAGAACCATGTTCATTCATGAGAGATTTTGAAAGATGTTTGCAGTGCATTTCTTTTCTAAACCACTACATAATCACATTTGAGGTTTTATTTCCTTTTGCTTTGAGAAAGGCTAAATTTAGTTTCATTCCTTGGCACCTAATTCCAATCTTTACATGGGAAAATATGCGAAATGAGTTCTCGACAAATTTTCACTTTATACTGATACTAATGCTCGTGCGGAGCAATTGAACTTTCTGAAAGCTGGTGAGCCGTTTGTGCGATGGGAAAGAATATCCAGGATCTCCTCCATCATCCTCACCGTAGTTAGGCGATAGAACAAATATGTGCATACTTTCATCGAGGATTATCCACGAGATAATATTGGTACATCCGGATGATGTGTGCGGCGGGTCATGAAAGAGTGCTGAGGAGCGATCGACTCTTTGACACTATATGAGGAGAATGCTCGAGCTTGGGGAGACTAGCATGCATGAACCTTGCTAGGGTGCATGGCACGTCAGCGGAGGCGGAATCCATCACTTAAAATGATGAGTTCTTGACAAAGTTGCTAATTTAACAAGGAAGCGGAGGCCGTAGGATGAAAGGTGCATGAAGATAGCTGGCGTACCTCCAGATACCCTCGGCCTCTTTGGACCCGGAGTGGAGGAAGCCATGCGTGCCATGAGTGATCCTGCGCGCTCCAACCATCAAATTGAGCCTTCCCCTCGAGTAAAGGCCTTGATTCAAATAGACGGGCAATGCCCTTAATTACAAGAAACCTTTGACTCTCCATATTCTGAAATATATAATCTGGATGGGGTAAGCACCCCGATTTTAGTTGGAGGAATGAAGGAGGCTGAGAATAACACTTGAGAACAACACAGTTATATTACGAAACCTGTGGCTTTACAAATCCCATTCCACCATTTGAGAATCAAAGGCCATCAAAGATTCCCACTGCTGAATTACAATCAGGGTTTCGACCATCAGTGAAAGGACTCCATCACCCACCAACCATATCAACCGAAGAAGTACGGAGGATACGTTACACGGTTAAATGCAAACCCGACAATCCTGAAACAAATTACGAACTACTATAGATGTGAGATCCCGGAATGGCAAGTTAACCTCATCTATAGGTAACCTTGCCAGCCAAAGAAAGAAACTCCCATCTGCCTATTCAAAATCCACGAGTCGAAGCGATTATTAGGAAATTTGGGATTAGTGAGAATTTTGCTGAACTAAGCGTAAAGTACAATCTACTTTACCCATGAAATGGTAAGAGTGAAAAGTTGACCGAAACCATTCAAACGAACCATCACGAGAGTGCAGAAGTGAATCGGTTAGAAGATGAAATATCGAATGAGCCTGTTATCATAATCTCAAATGATTGGATGATCACCCGAGGAGAATACGATCACCGTCCCTCATTTCCTTACCTCACATGGATTGGAGCTGAAGAGTGAATAACCATCTTTGAAATTTTATGAGTTGTTCCAATAGTGGCCAGACATTCCCATGGTGGTGTTTTGTTAAACTTGATCCATCATATGCTAAATTTCTAAAGGATTTGTTACTGATAAAAGTGAGTGTGACAGGAGGCCTTCATGGTGAGCAATCTACCTCAACCCAATTGAAATGACTTGCTCAAATACAAGACCGGAAATACTGCTCTTTACACTAGTAGTGTGGGAATTCAGCGATTAGGACAATGGCACAGTGGACAGAGTGATGTTAATTTGTTGCCTTATTCGTATATGTGGACTCGAGGTTGGGAGAATTAGAGCGACGATATCACTCTCGAATTGGTGGTAGTAGTGTCAAAATTCCTAGAAGGGATAGTAAGGATGTATTAGTATAAGTGGATAAGTTCCTATTTCCCTTGGTGATTTTGTTGTATGACACTCACGGCTGTGTTAAACAGGAATTTCAGGTTCGATAATTCTTGAGTGACAAATTCTTGGCATTTCAATGCCATTCTTACATATTGGGCGACCTGTGGCACTATCATTTGGCAACATAATTGTGTTGAACATCTTCAATGTTATAAAGAATGGGGGATGAAGAAGATGTGTGCGCGAGTCAACATAGTTTAGTTCTCATAGTACAAAAAAACAGGATAAATGTGCATGATGATCCTCTTAAGGCATGTTTAGTCGAGGCCCCGAGTTGGGATGAAGAGAGGTGACCCTGCTGGAGTGGGTTTTACTCGTAGTGGGCATCTTGAGAATGTTGGAAGTTAATGGGTGGGCACCTAAATTTGAACCATTTGCTGCGAATGAGGAAGAGGCATTACCTGCGGGAAAGCCTAAACAGACTAAACCTTTGCACACACCTCAAAATCGCCTTCTAGGATAGAAGGATTTTTTTCTGATGTTATATGCCTCCTTGGAATTAGATGAAAATCAACTTTTGGAATATTAAGGTCTCACAGGCATACTGGTACAGACAGGTGCGGGTTCATGGGGAATCAGGTCTGCAGTTTTTATAGAATTCATAGAAGGATGTTAAACCTTCTGAAACGACCTGAGGCATTGAGACCCATTAATGAAAGAAGTGGTACAAGAAGAGTTCAAAATAACTTGGATGTAGGGATTGACTTATCCTATTATGGATAGCAAGTGGGTTAGCCTGACCACGGTGGATTCTAAGAGAAATGCGGAGTTCTTGTAGTCATGATGAAAACAATGGGCTCCATCCTACTCATTGTCACTTCCGGTTGGAGGTGTGCATAGATCTGGCCCGAATCGCAGTGGGAAGAAGACCACCACCTTCCATTGTTGATGAAATGAGGAAGTTGGGGCATGAATTCTATTGTTTTTCTTAATGGTGCTCAGGAACAATCAGGTCAGATAAGCATTTGAAGATCGAAAAACTAGTCTTGCCCTTTTTTGGTACACCGCACCTTTGAGAAGAGTACCACTTTTGGATGTATGATCACCGGGCACCTCATTGCCTTGATTGAATTTTCTGATGACCATGTAGTGAAATCATATTGGAAATCTTCATGGATAGGTTCTCGAGTTTTTGGTGACTCGTTTGACATTTAGAGGAACTTCGTAAGGTTTGGAGGTGTCAAGAGAAAAAATCTTGTGTTAAATTGGGAAAAATGTCATTTCATGTACAACCTGAGAGAATTGTGTAGGCATAGTATCAAAGATGGAATCAAAGTTGATAAGGCCAAAAGTTGGTGATTTCCAACCTCTGCTCCTAAATTAATGTTAAAGACATAAGGTCATTCTTAGGTCATCTTTGGTTTCTATAGAAGGTTACAAAAGATTTTGGTGCTATGGCGAAGCATGTACTCTGCCTTTTCAAAGATGTCCCTTTCACATGGTCACGAGCTTGTGACCTTTGCTTTATAAGCTTCGAAAACATGCTCAGTGTCACCACCAATCATGCAGTCCTATTGGGACCTCCATTTGAAGATCATGCGATGCTGGTGATTATACCATAAGAAGTACGCATGATAGAAAGTCGATGCAAACGCTTTGGCGTTGAATGCCCGTTGTCGTATCAGTCGATGCGTATAGTCGCGGAGATTGATAAGCGAACCCGGGGAGATGTTGAGTAAGTGCTAGAAGCACAAAGAGAGTAATATTTACGCCATAGTGATCAAATTAGTGATAAAGGAGCCCGAGATTCTGGTGAGCGAAAATGGGTTTGTATTATAAGGATTGGGTTTGTGTACTCGATGGTAATGATTTGAGGAAAGCCATACTTGAAGGGAGCACCTGATGGATCTTACACATCATCTGTCTGGTGCAACTACAGATGTATCAGTGATGAAAATGTCATTTTGGTGATGCAAATGAAAAGAGATGTATCAATTTATGGCTTGATGTTTGGTGTGTGAAAAGTAAATCTGAAGCATCGAGTTCCTTCGGGATTATTGCAACCTATCAGAATACCGGATTGGAAATGGAATGAATTACCATAGATTTTGTGGTAGTTCAGTTCCATTAGGGGAGAAAGCTGATAGTTTGATTGGCGTGTGGGCAGATTGGGCGATCGACATTACGAGAACCTCTTGCATGTATTAACGACTGAAACTACGCGAGTGTACCTCAGATCGTTAAGTCACTAAGTTCTGCTCTGGCTGTACGGGCGAGATCGGAACATATAGTTGCCGGAAAATTACAAGAATTATGTTTCAAACTGATTAATTTTGCGTTATTATGAATGGATGGTGATCGCGAGGAAGGTGATCAGATTACTGGAAGATATATATTAAGAATTATGGCGATCAATTATGAGTTTTGATTAGATAATATTCTTAAATTAAATTGTTGTTTGTTTAATCAAGATATTGGGATAACTCGGGATTTTATGGAAGAACGTGACTTTGTTGATTAAGTGACGAAGTGGTGCGACGACTTTGATACAAGTGAAAGAAGGTGAAACCGTTAAGTGCCGTGGAAGTGACATTGTTTAAATCTTGACGTGAGAAAGACGATGTTGTTATGGGAGATCAGTGAAGTGTTGATATATTGAGGAAGAGTGGTGAGATTTTGGAAATGACGTAAAGGTTCTTGTTATGATTCAGTGTCATTAGTTGATGTTTGAATGGATCGGTGATAATAGTTTGTTATCACTTTAATTGGAAAGGATCATGTGTTTCCTTCTTATTGAGATTTGATAGATTGTGCTTAAATCATGAGATTGGTGATTGGAGCTGGAAGCGATCAGATGGCAGTGTTTCATTAAGTGTTGATAAGGTATTTTAGAGATGAGGGTACAGCGAGGTATGAGACACGGTATTGAAATTATTTAAATTTTTATATTGTTTTGTATATATATTCAGGGCTTTTTGATTGAACTAAACCCAGTTTGGAAGAAAGATTTATGGTAAGACAGATGATCTCATGGTATAGTTAAATCATGTATATAAATGAGAAAGTGATTGGTTTGGGCAAACTCAGAGTGTAAGGACAAGTGGAGTGTACAGAGTAGTTTCAAGGTTGGAGTGAGATAAACAAATGCAGGGTGATTGCTGTTAGTAGTGATGAGACTGAGGAAGATTCAGGAGCTGGATTTGAGTTTAAATGTTTAGTATTCTGCTTTGAATGAGATGGGACAATGGATCTTAAGAAGTACATTTGTATTTCATGTCAAAAGCGTTTTGGAGGGTGGGAGAAATGGTTGAATAAATGTTTTATGGTGGAATTAATCTGCCGTTTTATGTTGAACGATCAAACATCACGAGACAAGAGATTCAGAGGACAGTGGAACTAAATATAGTTTTAAATAATGTTTGGGTTGGAAAGAATCTGTCATCCGTGGATCATGGTTTGGACGGACGATATTGGATCATTATAGATAGTTCCGTGATGTTTGTTTGAGTTTTGAACGATTGGAGAAAAATAAATAAGGAAGCTGACTTGGGCATTTTGACTTCTGTTGTGTGAGACCTGTAGTGGACAGACTGCCGGGCTGGATGTTTCGTGCTTGGCCAAGTCTGAAAATGCACCCCCTCAGTCTGTAGGCGTAGTAAAGCTCTGGCCGTGACAAGGTCCTATCTTTGCGGCGTAGGCGAGCGTAGATCACGATTCCTGAGAAAAGATTTGGGTTTTGTTCCAAAGCCTATTCATACACCAATAGTTTAATGACCTTAATAAATGATTAATGGGGGTTCAAATAAGGATAAAACTAAATGAAAAATGTATTGTACCTTTCTGCCTCGGCGAAGCGATATTCGTTAAGTGTGAGTAGTGTTAGTTTACTAAATGTGATGTGTGTGATTTGCTAGGGGTCGGTGAGGATCACCTAACCTAGGACTGAGATTGAGGGCAAGGGAAAAAGAAAGAGATAGGTGGTTTGTTCCTATCTTTACTCCCCAGTCTCGTTTCAAGATTTGAAATGTTTGTTCTAAATGTATAAGAAAAGCATATTGATTTGAGAAAATTGATTGTGAAATGTTTGCATATGAAAATTGCATGAGTATTGAAAATGAACTGTTTATACAAATGTACATATTATACTGTATTTTACTATAAAGGATTTGAACGCCCTTAATAGAATGTTAACCGTTTAATTCGCATTAAGGATAGATTGGTATACCAATAAGGGTCAAATTAGTAATACTGCGAACAAACATATTGATGTGTCACTCGATCCAATGGCCCGGTGGGGCCGATATCGATAGTGTTCTGAATTGATTTTTAATAACGGTCAATGACCAGCGAATCGAGCGTATTGCAAAACAAATGTTTTATCTTGGCACAGCTGGCGGGACCGTGCGGTGACTTGATATCACGTATCACAGAAACATAGGTTAAATTCATTAAGGGCATAACTGAATTGATTTTGAGATTGTTGACATATTGGTATTGAAAAGCATGATTGCAAATTGAAATGAAAAGAGCATGGTGAAATGCATGATTTGGTTATAAATGATTTATTGTATATGAAAGTGTATAATTGGAATGATCGATGAACGAAAATGATTGTATAGAAATAAGTAAATGTATTTAATGATGGCGTTCATCATCGACAGTTTGAAAGTTTTGTTTCGTAAAATTTGCATGATTTGAAACTTAAAGCTGACGAAGAATGGAATTAGTATAGAACGGCTAAGCATGAAAATGCTTATGACAATGTTTTTATCGTCTGCGGGGTAAGTGATAAGCGTGATTGAAAGCGGACCCAAGGTCGAGGAGCTCAAAGTCATTCAAAAAGTTCATAGAGTATGCTCAGTCACATACATCCTCACCATTTTTTGAACTGCTGTTTTGTAAACAAAGGAGTTCAACTACGAAATTATTTTACCTATATCTGAATATGATTTTGGATATTATGTTGCTTAAATGGCATAAAGCCATTTTGGTTAATCACATATTTTTGAAAGGAATTGCATTGAATTTGTAAATGTTTATGGGCTTGCCCTAAATTGAAATCACTTCCGCAAAGATTTGCTAACTTTAATGTAACGCTTCCGCGTGTTTTTGATAAATGATTTTGTTAAAGTGATATAGTGGTAATAGAGCATCTCGGATCCGGTTTGGACCCGCCAATCGGGTCGGACCAAAAAAAGGGGTGCTATAGGTCTTGTCCTAAAAGAGTTTCCAAAGCACCTGAAGTATGCATTCCTTGGTGAAGAAAGGTCTAAACCTATGATATTAATAGCTGATTTGACAGTAGAGAAAGAGAAAAAGGTAGTGGAAATTATGAAAACATCAGGAAGCTATTACATGGTCAGTTGAAGATCTAAAGTGGATCAGCCCATCCATTCGTATGCATAAAATCCTCATGGAGGAGAATGTAAAGACTTCAATTAAACATCAGAGGAGGTTGAACCTAGTCATGAAAGAGTTAGTGAAGAAAGAAGTTCTTAAATGGCTAAATGCAGGCTTTACATATGCAATATCATATAGTCTTTAGGTAAGCCCAGTTCATGTGGTTCCCAAAAAGGGGGAGATGACAATGATAAGAAATAAGAAAAATGAGTTGATACCTACCAGAACAGTGACGGGATGGAGAGATTGCATTGATTACAGAAAACTAAACACTACTACCATGAAGGATTATTATCCTCTTCCATTCATTGACCAGATGTTGGACAGGTTAGTAGGACACTCTCACTACTGTTTTCTAGATGGATATTCTGCTACAATCAGATAGTCATAGCACTTGAAGTCCAAGAGAATACCACATTTACATGTCCATATGGCACCTATGCTTTTAGAAGAATTTCATTTGAATTGTGTAATGCATCTTACTACCTTCCCAAGATGTATGGTGTCCCTCTTCTCAGATCTAGTAGAGAAGGTAATGGAAATTTTTATGGATGACTTCTCTGTGTATGGGTCAAGCTTTGAGAGCTGTTTGGAAATTTTGGAAACTGTACTTCAAAGGTGCAAGGATAAGAACCTAGCAGTAACTTGGGAGAAGTGTCATTTTATGATGATTGAAGGCTTAGTTTTGGGGCATAAAATTTTTGTAGTAGGCTTGGAAGTTGACCAAGCAAAGATTTCTTTCATCAAAACTCTTATTCCACCAACTACAAAGAAAGGAATCAAGAGTTTTCTAGGGCATGCAAGATTTTACAGAAGGTTCATCCAAGATTTCTCAAAAATTGCAAGACCATTCATACAAACTACTTGAGGATGCGAGTTTGAATTTGATGACATACGAGATCTGCATTTGAAATCAAAGCTAAATTGGTCATATCTCCACCCATTTTTACCATCATGGCTACACAGAATTTGGAGCAAAGAATTTGAAATTATGTGATGCATGACTATACCAATGGGACCTGTTTGGGACAGAGAGAAAGAAGATATTCGAGCCATCTATTATGAACAATGGGACACCAGTAAACTCGAAAATGACTCAACAATTGAGAAGGAAATGCTGGCAATGGTCTTTGCTTGTGAGAAGTTCAAGTTATACATATTGGGATCTCATGTCATCATACACATAGATCATGCAACAATCAAGTACCTAATGGCGAATAAAGATGTCAAACCAAGGTTAATCAGATGGGTCTAATTGCTACAAGAATTTTACATAGAGATTAGGGACAAAAAGGGCGGTGATAATGTGATAGTTGATCACTTATCCAGAATAGATAACCTACTGAAGAAGAAAATGGGACTGAAATAGAAGAAAATTTCCCTAATTAGCAACTATTCCCATTAACAATTCAAGTACCTTGGTATGCTAATATGGTGAATTACTTAGCTTATGGAATTATGCCACCATAACTGACTTATCAACATAAGAGGAAGTTGAGAATAGATACTAAATTCTATATTTGGGATGACCCATTATTGTTTAGAAGAGGGGCATATCAGATTATTAGGAGATGTGTACCTGAAGTTGAGGCTTAAATTTTAGACAAATGTCATGCATCAACATATGGAGGACACTTTGTAGGGGATAGAACAACCTAGAAAATTCTCAGTGATTTTTATTGGCGATATATTCAAAGGCTGTTTTGAATGGGTGAAACATTATGACGGATGTCGAGAGAATAAGTGATATAAACGAGAAGAAATGAGATCTTTGCATTGCAAGGGATCTTAGTGGTTAAGTACATGTGTGGGCATAGACTTCATGGGACCTTTCCCACCCTCTTTTGGAAATCTATACATTCTCCTGGTTGTGGATTATGTATCAGCGAATTGGTTGAAGCCATAGCTTGTCCATAAATAGTACCGACCACGAGTTGTGGGGTTTGTTCAAAGAAAGAAACATATTGAGCGGATATATGAAGCCCCGGACAATCATTAGTGATGAGGAAGCCATTTTGCAAACAAATTACATTTTACCAAAACTCTTAATTGATATGGAGTAAGACATGCTATGGGATTGACTTATCACCCTCAGTCAAATGGGTAAAATGAGATATCCAATAGGGAGATCAAGAACATACTAGAGAAAATAGTGAACACAAGCAGAAAATACTAGTCAATAAAAAAGCTAGATGATGCATTGTGGTCTTACAAAACTGCTTATAAGACTCCTATTGGAATGTCCCTATACAGGATTGTTTTTGGAAAGCCTTGTCATCTCCCTCTTGAGCTTGAATATGAAGTTATATGGGCAATCAAGAAGCTTAACTGTGATTTCCAAGCTGCTAAGGAGAAGAGATTACTTCAATTGAATGAACTGGAAAAGCTGAGAAATGAAGCATATGACAATGCCAGGATCTACAAGGATAAGACCAAGAGGTGGCATGATGAGAGAATTATGAGGAAAGAGTTCAAAGTAGGAGAGCTAGTCGTATTGTACAACTCCAGGCTCAAACTCTTCCCAGGAAAGCTTAAGTCTAGATGGAGTGGTCCTTACACAGTGATTGAAGTTACACCTTTTGGAGCAGTTACACTGAGAGCATATTCCGGGAATGAATTCAAAGTGAATGGGCAATGACTGAAACATTATCATGGAGGAATTTTGAATGACGAACAGCCTTGGATCAAAAGTGTTGAAGAAATTGCTTAAAAGAAAACAAATTACAGCAATGTCGAGCTAAGGACAGTAAACTGAGCATCTGTTGGGAGGCAACCCAAATTTTTTTATTTGTATCAGAAGGCATTGGAATATTCTGCAGTATAAGGAAATGATGGTCAAAGAATGATGAATTCAAAATTTGAGCTTCAATGAAATCTCTATGAGAATTTTCCAATTGCTTTATTCTTTTAAATTTTATTTACTGTTATTTCTTTTCATTTGAGTTTATTTTGTAATAGTTAATTACTGTTTAATTGATTGAAGTTCTTTGATGTTTCTTAGTTTAGTTTAGTTTAGTTGGATTTAATTAGTTAAATTGCTGAAAATTTTTGAGATAATAATCTAGTTTTCATTGATATATCTGTGAATAATTTGCTGAAAATGAATTGAATATGCTTGAATAAATAAGATTGAGGAAAACAAGTAGGAATCAGGAAAGTGAAAATGCCATCTCAGAGTCGCGACATTATTTCAATGTCACGGCATCAGCTCCAGAAAAATTTCCCAAAGTCACGACACAATGATTAGAGTCGCGACATTTTGTTTTCAATGTCGCGACATTTTCTTAGAGTCGCGACATCGTGTTTCCAATGTCACGACTTGTTCTTTTGAGTCCGCGACATCCGTCTGAGTTGCGACTCAATAGTGAAAATTACTCAGCGAAGTCGCGACATCGACATTGAGTCGCAACATTCCTCTGGGTCGTGACGCCAATGTTTTCAATGTTGCGATGCTTTTCTTGGGTCACGACATTTAGCCACGTAATTCGCCTTATCGCTTTGACAAAGTTGCGACGTGGGATAGAATCACTTAAAATGATAATCAAAGTTGCGACATCGCACTCAAAGTTGTGACATTGCATCTACAATGTCGTGACATTTCCTCAGAGTCGTGACATTGCACTTAGGGCAATCTCCCTTTTTAAGAGAACACTTAGTGAAAATTTGAAAATCCAACCCAAGTTCTTCAAACACCTAAGCCTTAAATCCTTCTCACCCTCCATTTTTGAAAATCTAGCCGAAATGTCTAGCTCTAACTCTCCTAATCTAAACGAAGTCCTCGAAAAGATCATGGAAGATGTCCAACAAGAGAGGGTAGAATAATTTGAGAACCAGGGAACTGTTCCTGTTGAGGAAGTGAGGGAAGAAACCGTGGAAGTAGAAGGTGAGTTAGGAGAAGCGAGGGTGTTCATTATGGATAAGGAGCAGAGGTTTTCAAAAAAACTCTTTCCAAGAAAGGATTCATCAAGGAGAGGGGATTCAAGGAGTTGGTGAAGGCCTTCAAAGAAGAAATCGAGAGAAAAGGCTGGGAGACGATTTGCCAACATTCGGAGTCGGGCAGAAAAACTCTAGTTAAAAGAGTTATGTGACACAGGAGAAAAGAAAGGCAGTACTATGTCGAGGAAGATGGGTACCTTTTGGATAAAGATCCATCTCCCAACTGTTCAAGCTCAAGGGAGGAGTAGACTACTTTGAATTTGAGAAGCTCCAAAAGAACCCTCACTTCGAGGAGATAGCCAAGGAGCTCACGGGTGGCCAAGGGGAATGGCAAAGAACAAAGACCATCTCTAATGCCTTATTGATAGAGGGAGATCTCGTGAAGTCAGTAAGTATGGTTCCTGCTGAATTTGGTGATGAAACCCCCCTCGAAACATGTCTCTTATTTTGAGACGGGACCGCATAATACTCTGTATCTGCGTTAATTCGAGCTATGAGGTGAATGTGGGTAGAATAATTGAAGAATCAATCTTGGATTATGCAAAGGGGAATTTCATTAGAAATATTCCCCGCCCCCCCTTGATCACACTTTTGTGCATTAAGAGGGGTGTGAAGTTCAATGAAGAGGATGAGGAGAGGTGCCCCAAGACTTCAACTCTCACTCTTGCTGGTGTCCTCAAAGCTCCAATGGAGAGTGGGGAGGGTGAGAGGAGAGTGAAGCCCACCAAAAAGAGAAAGAAGGCAGAAACTAAAGAACAAAGGGGCCAAGCTCCAACAATTTCTTCTAGTGAGGGTGATAGCAATGAAAGGGGTGGATTTAAGGCAAATTCAGAGCAACCAGTGATCTCCCTTGCTATAGACCAAGAGATACCAGCTCAAATTGGAGTTGAAGAGAGAAGAGAGGAGAGTGATGATGAGAGAGGCTCTAGTGCAGAACAACTTTCTACACTTAAGCAAAAGGGAAAAGGGAAAAAGAGAGCCATAAATGAAGATAGTAGCATATCTGAGTTGCTAGCTATGCTAAATGAGATGAGAGAAGAGATTAAGGAGAGGGATGAGCAGATAAGAGAAGAGCTAAGGTGGAGAGAAAAATACATGGAAGATCAAATCAAGGAGAGAGAAGCCACCTTAGCAACAGCTCTCAAGCAGAGAAATGAAGAGTGGAGAGAAGAGCTAGAAAACAGAGATAGAATTTTAAGGGCTGAACTAAAGGAGAGAGAGAAGGATTTTATTAATGACCAGATGAAAGGGATCGGGACTTCTTGAGAGATCTTGGAGGTGAGGGGAGAAGGGATGGATTAGAACTGTGCAAGGGTGATGCCTTTGGGTACACAATCTGAAAGAGCGTCGAAGGAGATTAGGGCCACAAGTGAAGAAGAGATGAAGAGATGGAAACCTCCGTGTCTACTATAGAAAAGTTGTGGACTGAGCTTGGACCTTTTCAACTCTAATCTAAAGACATGTCTGATACTTTCGGGGAGAATTTGAGGTGCGCTCGATTCCATTGGAAAGACGAAATTAGCTAATAAAAGCAATGTCAAGATGCTTGAATGGGTTACAAGCAAGCTTCTAGGTGATACAACAACTAAAAACCCTAGGCTTCCATCTCTAACTTTTGCTTCATCTCAAGCTAGTTATCAATTTGAACCAATCAACCTCAAATCCTCCAAATCCTAAAATAAGATAAAGAAGTGAACTTAAATGTATATCTCTCTTTCCTTGTAATTCAGTTCCTTGTAATTGAAAGTATAAATATAAAAATCAGTTTTGAAATATGTGTGCCATTGTGTCTATCTTCCTTCTTTTCTTATTTCCTGTGCATTTTATATTCTTTAATGTGTGAAGCATACTCAATCCTAAAATTGTTGATTGCTGTAAAAATTGATTGAGAATTCAACTGCACTAAATGTAATGGAATTGTTGAATTGGAACACAGGAAATAAAAATGGAAACCCAGGCTTAAGAATTTGCAAATTATGTCTTTGTTTACTGTGATTATATAAGACTAAAACCTTCAAAATTAACATAATTACAGAAACCTTACAATTCTCTTTGCATCTTTGTCACACTTGGAATTACTTGGATGATTAGTGCCCGAAAAGTGCTATTTTGAACCTTATTTATTATAGGTTTGAGTGCTTTTGTGTACTAATCATTCTAATAACAGGTTGCACATTAAGGGTCCTAGCTATTCTATTGATCGCATTTTGTGGCAAATTTACGGTTTTGGCTAATTATGCAAAAATTGTTGAGTCGATCCAAACACGAAGAATTCGAGTCAAACTCATTACAGATCAAAGACTAGAAGGAAAGAAGAGAAAAATGTATGAGAAAATTAGACCTTTGCGGGAGTGCTTTTGCCCGCGCCCTTTGTTCATCCAGTGACACTTTATTCTTCTTGCCTTGTTCCTTCTGCTTTGCCAGTTCCTGCGCGACTACCCCTCGGATTTTTGTTGCAATTTTTTGTTTCTTCTAATTTATGTATAATAGCTTTTGGTTTTGGTCTTTTTGTAGCACACTTATACGACGGTATATAAGGAAATTTAGAGTCGAGTGCATCAGCACCTCAATCAACTTCAATCAATAAAGTGAGGGAGAAGCTTCCAGCTCTCCCGCTTCTCCTCTCCTCTGCTTCACTTTCTTTTATTTTCTTTTCCATTTTCTTGGCTGCCAAACACCCTTTGATGATGACAAATCAAAGGATGTTCGGCTAAACTTCCCCCGTCCAGCGTGAAGGCCAGCAGGTGCCCGTTTTGAGGTAAATTTGCATGTTCTCATGCTCTTCGTATGTATTTAAGGGTATTTGTGCCTAGCTTCTCACCTTAGGTTAAAATCTCTTAAGCATGCTCTCCACCCAATGTGTGTATTTGGCAAGCTTTTTGGGTTCGGTGGATGCTTTCACTAGATCCAGGCTGAGGCGGGTTAAGTTGTCTCCTATTAGTTATCGTAGGGTAGTGTTTTTGAGATGTGTTTTCTTCCTTTAATAGGGACATTTATGCCCTAATCAAAATGCCATGTCAAAGAAAGAAGGAAAACTCTTAGGATCTAGGTTTTAAGAAGCTAAATGAAGATCATTTCGGGAAATATTCATATGTCATGCTCCCACGATACGAGGAAAAGACCAGAGGACATATTTGGTTGCCTTAAAACCCTAAACCGGTGGCGAAACTTCAAGGTTCTATTTTACATTTTTTTTCTTATTTTATTTTCAGCTGTGAACAAGCAGTCTTTGTTTACTGAGCCACAGAAAATCAAATTTAATTCACCATTTTACCTTCATTGTAAATCCCGTAGTAATGCGAAAACCCATCCTGTGTTAAGACCCTAGAGCACTATACTGCAGTAGCTTTGCTCGTCGGTAGTAGGAATCCCTAAGGTTATAAATTTTGTTGATTACGAACACCTACTTAGCACATAAACGAATCAAGTAGGCGGCGCCGTTGCGGGGATGGTGCCTAAGTGCAAATGATGACCTGATGAACACTTGTGATCCTCATCACAAGTCCTGGTGAATTTCTTTCTGTATATACTTTACTGTTAGTCTTTTTAGTTTTAGTTCACAATTGATATTTATTTAAGTAACCCTAACCTTTTTGGTACGATTGTTTCTTGGTCGTTGGGTGTTTGCCATGTTTTTGCTGCAGAATTACATATTCCAGTGGGTTTGAATTGTGAGCAAATGGAACCCCCACATGAAGAGCAATACAGTCAGGGAAGAAACCTTAGTTCAAATATGTCAATGAGGGACTATAGAAACCTTCCATGGAAGAATTAGCAAACCTTGGGGAGAAATCCAAACCCAAATAGGTCTATGAGGGACTATAGAGACCAATGGATGAGTGCACCCGTCTATAGTGTTCCCTCAGCTAATACCTCACTGCTTCTCCATAATACTTTGCTTCGTGACAACCATGACCTCATCCTATTGAACAAGCCATCACGAGATTTGAGCAAACTAGTGGGATAATTTTGCATGAGGACCGGAGGGCGGTGAATGTTGGAGCTAATCGAGTGAGACGGTGGAGAGCTCCACTGAGCGAGGAATTGGATGGGTTCGATAAAAGAATTTGACATCCTGAATGATCCATCTCACGTCGAGTGAATCCCCAGAGGAAGAGTGCTTAGTTGAAACTATTTTGGGTGAACAAGTTGCGACTTCGGGAGGAATTGAAGAGGAACCAGCGACTCTGAGGAAGCTGGGGATGCGAATCATGTGTGTTGTCTATGGGCCATGGAGGAGAGAAGAAGAAATCTTTCCCTTGTTGACTGAGGAGGCAGTGGAAGAACACCAAGATCACAATTTACCCTTGCCCCCTATTAACTCAGTGTATATCTTGCCCACACCTGTAGCACACTCAAACCCTGAAGCACCCACCATAAAGGCCACCCCATCACTGTCTATGCTGCAAAACTTCAAGAAATTAGTGGCCAATGTACAAGCTTTTGCCACTACATCAAAAACCTTGGTAGCTGCCTATACCGCATGGCTGTAGGATGGATTCGAGTCTTTGGTTCGGTTGGAGCACTAGGACCTTGACATTTCTAAGCTCGAGACAATTCCATGACCTCCAAGGGGCTTAAGAATTGATTTAGAGAGAACATAAGTCTCCCCGGCTTTTCATTTTCTTATTTTATTTTATTTTACTTTAATTTCTTTAGTTTTTCTTCTTAGATTTTCTCTAATTTTTAGTTAATCTTTGTTTTTTAGATTAATTTTCATTTTTTAACCAAATTTTCTTAATTTTTGTGTTATTTTTGTGGTTTATCCAAATTTACGATGTAGTGAGGAGGCACGGAAAGAGGCACAAATTGCGCAACTTCTTGGTATGAGGTGTGAAATTCTAAACACGAATTTTCACAGTGTTGCGAAATTTCTCATCTGCCCGAAATTTCGCTGTAATAGTGTTTTCTCCTTGTGTGTTATTTTGTCCTTTTGACAAATATATATATATATATAGATAAAATTGTCTCTCATTTATAAAAAAATATATATATATATATATATATTTTTTTTTTTTTTGAATAACTAAAAAAAAAAAATATATATATATATATATATATATATATTCGCAACCTACATCACCTCCATTTTTGTTTTTGCTTATAACTTTTTCATTCGAACTAGTTTTAGGTGTTTTGGTACGTTGGAAGGTTTGAGGGTGTAGAATCAGAGATGGCTCGAAAAGAACACTTTTGAAATTACTATGAAAGTGTAATTTTCAAAATGATCCAACTGGTCATTTTTTTCCTCTCTTTTCTTCTCCTAACTTGTTTACTTGAAGCCCAAACGGAGTGAATAAGGTGTCGATGGAAAGCTTATGAAGTCTCCTATCCAAAAACGATCACATCTCATCAAGGAGATAGCACTTCCTTCTCTAACTTTTAATCAGAGCCCATTGCGGACAATGAGACATTTGGTTGGGGGGGGAGGGGAAGTTAGCGAAGGAAGTGGCATGTATTTATGTTTTTTTTTTTATTTTGAGCAAGCCCATTTTGTGATGTTCAGTGGCTTGCTGGTTGTCCTTTTTGTGAAGCTGTTATACTATACAACTTAATTTTTCAAAAATTGCACCCACTTTTTTTGGTTTTACTTTAACACGCAAGTTGGAAAATTGAAACTTTGTCACAAATCCTGTTGATGTTAGATTGATGCCATGCCTAGTTAGTGGATGACTAGTTGAATCTTGCAACTTTGACCTTTTCTTCCACCTTTAGCTAACCACACCGGTGCATCGATTTTCAATGATAAGTGAAAAAAGCTACTTAACCCTCAGCTACTTTGCACAACTGTCCTAGTGTCATAACTACCTTTAATAGGTTAAGGACCCTGAAAGAAGGCCAATGAGTTTTCCAAAAAGACAAAGGAAAAGAAAAGAAAAGAAAAAGCAAAAGAGAAAATTACTGGCAGCTGTGAGAGCAGAACACGGTCAGGGGTTTATGGCGAAAGCCTTTACGACTGGTGCCTTTTTAAGCCAGGCGGTTGGGGAGCCCTTGGAATTTAGTGCTCAAGCTGCAGTTGGATGGGTGGAGTTTAGCAAGTTGTAGGTGTTGGAGTCTCGGGGGTATTCGGGTCAGGGGTGAAACCTAAAGAGTTGGTGGTCGAAGATCCTTATGACTTGGTGCCACCAAGCCTTAATTGGTTGGGGAGTCAGCGGTGAATCCACAGTTACATGGACTTTGGTGGGAGTGGAGTTCTTCAGCATTGCACCCCTACAATACAAAAGAGTTTATTTGGAACAAGAGTGTTTCTTGATCTATTTAGGTTGGTTGTAGTGTCTAGGTGGCGTGATAGCTTAGTTGGGGGAGGTGCGGAGTTTAGCATTTATTGTTGAGCGATCAAGCAGAGCACTTAGGTTTGGTGGAAGTCTACGGATTTAATTCAGAGAAGGAGCTCCTTTGATACTCCATTTTGTATGGCATTCAGTATCTCAAGATGGTTATTGGGCTGGGTTTTGATGGTTCTTACTTAGGGTTAGGCATTACTCGTTCACAACCTTTTTTGAGGCTACCTTTTTGTAACATAATTTTGTTATGGTTTTGTATGCTCTCTCTTTCTTTCTTTCTTTCATTGCTAAGGGGACTAGCAATGTGTAGGTTGGGGGGTGTGATTAGTGCCCAAAAGTTCTATTTTAGACCCTGTGTTATTATAGGTTTGAGTGCTTTTTGTGTACTAATCATTCTAATCTTTGCGATTGCACATTAAGGTCCCTACTATTTTACTGATCGCATTTTGTGACAAATTTTTCAGTTTTTGCGAGCTAATTATGCCAAAATTGTTGAGTTGATCCAAACACGAAGAATTCGAGTCAAATTCAGCATTGTAGATCAAAGACCAGAAGGAAAGAAGAGAAAAATGTGAAGAAGAGCACACAGAGTGCTTTCACATCGCATCGCTCATCTAACGAGCACTGCTCTTCCCCGCCGCCCGTCGCTTGACGCCTCATATTTTTGTTGCAATTTTTGTTTCTTCCCATTTTATCCTTGTAATTGCTTTTGCCTTTGGTCTTTTGTAACTTCCTTGCTCCGAGCAAGATATAAGCTTATAGTCAAGGTCCGTAACACTCAATCAACTTCAATCATAGTGATTCGGAGAAGCTCCAGCCTCTCTCCCGCTCCTCTCCTCTCGCTTCACTTCTTTATTTCTTTCCATTTTCTACACCAAACACCCCTTTGATGATGACAAATCAAAAGGATGTTCATTAAACCTCCCCATCCTCGTTAGCCACTCGGGTGCCGCTGAGGTGTCGCATGTTCCCATGCCTTTCATGTATGTATTTAAGGGTATTTCAGGCTCTCGCTTCACCTTAGGTTAAAATCTCTTAAGCATGCTCTCCCTAATGTGTATTTGCAAGCTTTTCGGGGTTCAAAGTGATACTTTCACTAGATCCACTAAGGCCCGCTTAGTCGTCTCCTATTAGCTATCGTAGGTATTGTTTCTTAGGATGTGTTTTCACTACTAGTGGACATTTATGCCTAATCAAATGCCATCCGTCAAAAGGAAAACTCTAGGTCTAGGCTTTAAAGCTAAATGAAGATCCTGCCTGAAATGACTATGTCATGCTCCCCAATGCGAGGAAAAACCCGAGGGACATGTCAAGTTGCCTTAAAACCTTAAACCAGCGGGTCCAAACTTCAAGGGGTTCTATTTTACATTTTTTTTTTCTTATTTTTATTTTCACTCGTGGAACAACCAATCTCCCGCTACCCAAACCTCAAAATCCAAATTTAATTCACCATTTTTCGCCTTCACTCAGAAATCATGTGTACGAAGAAAACCCATCCTCAGAGCCAATCTTCTTGGGAGCCACTATACCGGCAAAGAGTTTTGCCACGCCGTTAGTAGGAATCCCAAAGTTATAAATTTTGTTGATTCCAAACACCTACTTGGCATAAACGAATCAGATATAACTAATAAAATTACTTTATATTGCTTAATTGAAAATGGTTTTAATTTAAGACACTGCAAGTGCAATGCATCATACAAGCAAGAAACTGAGGTAAGTCCGTATATCATTCCCACAAGGATTGACAAGAATTGGGAATCAACTACACCAACTACTTAAGGTCCACACTATTTGAACTTCAAGTGAATAGTGATGGTTTAATCTAGAAGATAATAGTCCTAGACGATACACAGGAATATAAAAGGACATTAAATGTTACAAAAAAATAAATAAATAAAGAACAAATACTGGACTGAATCAGTTTTCCATGAGAAATGAACACTATCAAGGAGGTACTGTGAAACAGCCAATTCCTGCATTAATATGCATTATTCTATTCTGTTGATGTGGATTTGTCCAAGATGCCTTACAATGCAATTGGATTTCTCCATATTCACTGGTTAGAGGCCCTTGCTTTTCTCAAAGACAAGGATCTAACCAGCTACTTGTGTTTTTGACCTTCTTGCAAGATCTGGGTATTTTTCTTTCTCAATACTTCACACCCATTTCTTGAGACTGCAGATCTCTTGCTTCCCTTCTCAGGGTTAACGCAAAACTTCTACAACCCAATTGATGGATCGTCCTTTAAATCTAATGGTTCTTCCCTTCCTTGATTAGATTGCAACACAGGTTAGGAACTTCCCCATAGATTAAGGTGTGAGATCTCTGATTATTTAATTGATAAATATTCCTCCAACATCAATTATGAGTGAAAAGGGAATTTATCGAGGTGAACTTTCAGAGCTTAGTAGTTCATCAATGGTAGTCTATCATACCCACAAGTGGAATGTTCCCAACTCTTAGGAATCTCCATCTCTGTGTCACGCAGAGGACCTCCTAGAAATCAGAGCAGGAAACAATCCTTGAAATGGTATCGTATCATATGCTAGCATTGGGAACTGGTCGATTCAATAACAACATCAATCAAATAAATTCCAACTAAGTATTTCTCTAAATGATGCGTAAAAGATCAGAACTGACCAGAATTCCAATCTAGTGAAACTGCGTTCTAAATACTTCATTACAATCGACAATGGATCATTGATCAAGTACACCCACTGTAATTGTAATAAACCGAAAAGAACGACCTAAAAATTCATCTGCACTCCATTAATTTCAGGCAAGAATTGGAAAAAGAAAACTGTAAATTAAATCCAACTTCATCATTTCTACACAGGTCACTAGTTCAGATCCAGAAAAAGAAAATGAAAGAAAATAAAATAAAAAATCTATTCTAAAATATACAAAGGAGTCCTTCTCCCTTCCCGCCTGGTATCAAAGACTCCGGAGCCACTTTTACTAAAACTTATAAGGGCTATTTATAACTGTCCAAAATTGGGCCTAATTCCAAGCTCCAGGTGGATTTCCTAAAAGAAAGGCCCAGTTTGCTGTTTTCAAGTCACGACCTCAAGATGGAGTCACAACCTGAATTCTTTCTTCATTTCCAGACCTTGTTCAGCCAGTGACCGACATCTCTGGGCCAGACTAGATTCCTTGCAAATCGCTCGATTAGTGGCCGACTTACTACTTCCCCGCTGCAGATCTCAAGGTCATACCTCTATTTCAGGTCGTGGACTACACATTTCAGAGCCATGTCTTTAGTTCCCAGTCATGACTTCTTTTTCTCCGGCCGCGACTTTTGTCGAGCTTCATCTCATATGATGTTGCTTCAATACTTATTAATCGGTTAACAAAGTCCAACTAAGTAATTTCTCTTATCATTGCCTTTCCGTCGCGACCTCAAAAGCACATCGGACCTTTGAATTCCCGCATCTAGTCTCAACCTCAACGCTTGTCATAATCTGGCCCTTCTTAGTTCGTCGATGTTCCCGGCCGAACCCAAGCACGTCAGTGACTTTGTAACCTCATGACCGTCATTCGCTCCCGCTTACATATACTTGGGCCGCGACACCGACCATCTCGTGGCGACCTTCTATCCTCATCGCACGACTTTAGTCGCGACCTCAATTGATATTCCTTGCCTTCCTTCCGGCCTGAACCCTTAGCAGATCTTCACCCGCCTGCGACTTCACCCCGCTTATTAGACTCCGGTTTCTTCTAGTTCGCTTGTGGCTTTGATTCTCACTGGGAATTCTTGCAAAATTATATTTGAGTAAAATATCCATATTTTTGCATATTAATCAGAATTCATATTGTAATATAAATTAGAAATTGATTAAAAATCCAATGAGTTTTTGACTCATCAGTCTTGTGTTGAATATTTTTGCAATTTGTATAATGTCTGAATGACTAAAGGCTATAAGTTTGTTTGTTTGGTTGAATTGGGAGAATGTGTTGAGTTGATTGTGCTATGATTATTGTTGAACTGAAATGAACTGCTGAATCAAAATGAACTACTGAATTGTACACTAGCACAGTCACATGTGTAGTAACTAAACAAGGCAAATTTGTAGATGAATTGGATAGGATGAGTTCAAATGTAAAAAGTCAGGATGTCGTTGAAAAAATATGCTAAAATTTTAGAATCTTAAAAAATTGAAAATGATGACAATGTTCAGAAGGTAGATGATTCTGGTCTTCTTGAACAATACAGTTCAAATGATAACTAAAAACATGCAAATTGGTCAGCAATACCTTGAAAAGCTAATTGTGCTTAGGTTAGGAACACCTTATTGGATCTACCATAATTCTAGTCTCAAAAGGTCCTAGAACTTGTTATATTATTATTCAAGGCAAAATCCTAGGCATCACAACCACGAGGAAATGATTTAGGCCATCCTTAAACAATTTGTGCCTTTTTAAGCTTACCCTGTGATATGCTTATATGCATACACCCCAGTACATTATTTGAGCCTAATCCTAATTTCATCATAAAAGCCACAAGAAATAACCTTAGCCATTCTTTAAATTCTAACTCTATAGTGAAGAACCCTGAGTTTGCCTAAATTGCAAGAAAAATGCAGAAAAAGTAATCAAGAGGATAAGTTTGGGGGAGAAAAATTTTGGAATGAGAAGAATGAAAAGAATTAAGGATGTGAAAGGTAGATCAATTGAGAAAATATGTACAAAAGAGGTGCACAACAGAAAACTAAGAAGCTGAAAAACATGCCAGTTTCAAGGAGGAATGAGTTTTGCCTTATAGCCTTCCTCCCTTGAGCCATTAAGTTCTTAGAGGTGTTTTATGTCTAGTACCCTAATGTCAACTAGTATGGGAGTAACTAACCCAATGCTCGCTAAAGGGAGGTAGAAAGATTAAGAAGGCAAAACATTGCACAATTCCTAAAACCTTGAACAACATGAAAAGAAAAGAGCTTATGAATTGGAGAAACTGGATTTGAAATAGACAGTGGAGAAGGAAAAAGCCATAGTGGAAAAGATGCAGAAAGATGCACCCAAACAAGTTTGGGGGAGTTTTTAAAGGTTGTTCTTAATAGAAATGAGAGGATGAGTAGTTTCAAGGAGAAATTCTGACTAGTATGTGCACTTCGGGTGAACTTAAGTTTTAAATGTCTAGTCAACTACCCAATGCCCAAGCCATACATTACAAGCCTAAAAGACCTATTTGATCATGAGGGTGGTGAATTGCCTCAATTAGGGGAGAATAATATGACCAACAAGCCTATGGGACTTTATCATTCTAAAGAGACTACCATTCTTGTATAATAAATATCATAAGGATACCTAACCTGCAAATTTGTCATAAAGGGAAGACCAACACACACTCACTTCAGAGGTCAAGAACTATATTTGTTTATAATCTATGAATTTTTTACTAAATTGAAAATCTTTAGGATTAATAAATGGAAGCCTAGTTGGAATTGATATCAAAACTGACATTTCACTAAATCCAGATTGATGATAGAATTGAGAAGATAATTGAAAAGAAAAATGCCCTTAAAAATTAATTTCAATTGTTTGAGAATAAAAAATAGTCTCTTCTTTGCTTGGGACAAGCAACACTTTAAGTTTAGCGGAGTTTGATGAGTATGAAACCCATCTATTTTTAGGCCCATTTTTTTATGAATATTTGAGGCTTAAAAGTTCAATTTAATGTAAAATTATGGAGTCTTTACCCAAATTTGTGTTTTGCAAGAATTTAAAGAAAAGAAGCAAAAATCAGCAAGAAAGAAGCAAAAGGTGCTCAGAGTTGCAACATCATATCAGAGTCACAACATCGGGTGAAGAATGTCATGACACCAAATTCCAGAGTCATGACATTGGATGGAAAGAGTCGCGACATTAGCTAAATAAAGCAAACCTTGATCAGAGTCGCGACATTTTTCTCAAAGTCACGACATTGTCCAAACATATCAAATGTAGAGTCGCGACTCCAAAAGTACCATCATAGCAAAGTCGAGACATTGAAACTTAGAGTCGCGACACAAATTCCAGAGTCGCGACATTAGATCAACACTAATATCAAAGACAGCAGCCCGTAGTCGCGACTAACCATGACATTTTCCTGCAGTCGAACCGTGGTCTCCTCGACTTTCGAATCACTAAATCGCCAAGCATGAACTAGCCAGAAAATACCTGCAAACAAACAAGAAAAACGGGCAAGGGTTTGCCCAAGGTCTCCGATGCCTAAGTTAGATTCGTCTCCCTAGAGAGTGAAAATTAATTTTTTTTTCTTTTCAGCATGGAATCTCGCACTTTTCTTCGTTTCTTTTCCCCGCTTATCCGTATGAAGGCGATCCTCTTCCATGGAAAGTAAATGATTTCCTTCCAAACTAATGTGGGAAGCGGTGGCACTTTTCTCGTATGCTATGACATGCTCCTTCATTTTAGATAGCCCAGTCATTAGTATTTTTCGTTTCAAGAAATGCTCACCACCTCGTGATGGTTATGAGCAAGTGACTTATACTCCTTCAAGTCTTAGGTCATCCGTGATGCCTTTAAAGATGATAACCAGCCAGAGAGATAGCATTCAGCGATATGTCCTGCACCCGACGAGATGTATGTATGGGCCTAACTTGTAAATGATAACGACACTCGCAGATCAGCCATCATCCTCGCGGGTCTCTACTCCGCCTGGCCCGTTAGCTGGGTCAAGCTTGCTCTAAGCCTGTGGTACCCACAGTAACACCATTTCCAAAGTCGCAACATCAGAACAAGGCTGCGACAATGAATATAGAATTCTAGAGTCACGACTCCAACAACGATAAGGAAGTAGAGTCAAATATCACCACACTGCAGTGCCCACATTGAAACTCATAGTTGTTGTACGGACAAGTAGAATCCAGAGTCACGACTCCTAAAACAGAGCCATGACATCACAACAGCCTTGTTGCAACATCAAGCACAGCTAGGGTAGATCTGAGTGATGCAAACCTTCTAGGGAAACAAACTTCAAAATTTCTCAAAAAGCAGAAGAGTAACTGAAGCTTTTGTATATATTTTTCTTTTCTTTTCTTTTCTTTTTCTTTGTAGTAAGATTAGAGTAATGGATCTTAGTTGAAATTTCAAGCTAGATCGTTGTAAATAAAGCTTCATTTCAACAACTTGGAGTGGAATCTTGTAACGCTTGAAAATACCCTAACAATATAACATGTTCGTGGTGTAACAATTAAATTATATTTTTCCATACTTAAATGGCTAAAACGAAATTATAAAAACCCAAAATTTTACAGGAGCCAAATAAATTTTGTAAAAATGTCAAATGAGGACCTAAGGGTCATAAATAAGTAATGTAAGTGCCAAAGTATAAATGAGATGACATGAAGAGGAAATGAAAGTGAAATGAAGCTTTACAATGAAAAAAAATGAGAAATGATGAATTAGTGTGTAGCCAAACATGGCCTTAGTCAAGTAATGGACAAAAGACCAATTTTGGCTCAACGCCATAACCCACATTTGTGAAAAGGGAGAGGAGAGCTAGGCACACTACGGTTGAAAAAGAAAAGAAGAACTTGGTGATTTTCCTCCATAGGTTCAAGGATTCAAGTGATCAAAAGATAAAATAATAAGAAAGAAGAAAATTGAAAGAGATTTGAGGTAAGTAAACCAAACCCAAACCCCCATTTTTCTTGTGTTTGAGTTGGGGAAAACCCCAAAGTTGAATAAAAGTGTTTTTATTGGTTGCTCTAAGTTGTTTGATTGGTTGTGGTCCTCAAATGAGGAATTTTTGTATAAAGGAAATGTTAGGTTTTTAGGGGAGATGTTGTCAAAATTTTCCCAAAACCCATTTTTTTTTTTCCCATAACTTGGTCATCACTCATCCGAATTGAGTGATTCAAATTTCTGGGTAAACAAGACTTTTAGGAGAAAAAATCTCCATGAAATAAGTGTATCTAAATTTGGACCCTATTAAACCCATAAAATTCATCAAACTCGGGCTCTGTTTTCGGATCAATTATGTTCAATCCTGATACAGTTTTTGTGTTTGGAGGAGTTTCAGTATTTAGGCCATAACTTGGTCATCACTCATCCGAATTGAGTAATTCAAATTTTAGGGTAAACTAGACTTCTTAGAGAACAAATCTCCCTGAAATAAGTATATCCAAATTTGGACCTAATTGAACCTAAAAAATTCGTCAAAATGAGGCATATCGATGCCTAAAAAGAATGATAAGAATGTCTAAGGATGAGGAAATGAGGAAAAATGAAAGGAACAATGTAATTTAAGGAGCCTGCAGAAATAAGACCTAAATAGAAACCTTAGAATACCCAACTAATATATGATTGTCATTTATGATGGATTAGGCGCTAACTAGGAGAAAAGCCCGAGTTAAGCTCGAGATTCTGAGGACAAGAATCGAAGGACGACAATATTTTTGGTTTGTTCCCCACTTCTCTCCCTCTAATTCCTAAGTGTTTGAATGATTACAAAATGATTTGAATTGTTGAAATGATTTATAAGAAAAAGCATATTGATTTGTTTTAATTGATTTGAGGCAATTAATTGTAAAATGATTTGCATATGAAAAATTGCATGAGTATTGAAAAATGAATTATTTGTATATAGATGTATATACTATAGTGTATTTTGCTATGAATGATTTGAACGCCCTTAATAGAATGTTAACCATTAAATACGAGTTAAGGATAGATCGGTATACCAATAAGGGTCAAATTAGTAGTACTGCGAACGAACTGCACAGGTCACCCGATCCGTAGGCCCAACGGACCGTATCGACAAGGTCCCATGAATTGATTTTTAATAACCATTCAGCTGCCTAGCAGGACCGTACTGTGTTATAAAACAAAATGTTTTTATACCGGCCTGCAGCCTAGCCGGACCGTGTTGGTGATTCCATTATCGTGTGCACCAAAAGTGCAGGTTAAATTCGTTTAAGGGAAAATTGAAATGATGAGAAAACTGTGAAATGCATGATTTGTGTTTTGAATGATTTATTGCATATGAAAGTGCATGTTTGGAATTATCAATAAACTGTAAATGAATGTATATGAAATGAATATATGTATTGGATTTGCATTGATCATTCAAAAATATTCAAAAGCATGGTTTAGAAAAATTGCATGATTTGACTTAAACTGAAATGAAAGAGAGAACTATATAGAACCACTAAGCATGAAAATTCTTACGCGTTGCTTTTATCATCGCGCATGTACCAAGTGAACAGGTATGAAGACGTAGACGGAATGAATCAAAGTCATCGTCAAAGTCACATGGAGGATAAGTAAAGATCTGTCACATGGATACATGAAATTGATTTGACTCTTTTTGTACAACACCATTTTGTAAATATTTTGATATTGAAAACGGCTTGTAATGTCGTATTGTATAAAAGTGGGGAAATGTAGAAAATGGGCATGCCATATTGAATGAAAATTTGAATTTTGAACAAATGATGGGCCCCTATATGTAAAAGTGGTATTTACGTATATATTTACTGGAGTGTATTTGAAATGTGTTTAAAAGTAATCAGGATGGATTATTCGAAATGATTCAAAAAAGAAAGAGGACCGCGTCCCCGAGTCCAAGTTCGGCCTCCGGGTCGGGTTGGGTACGACGGTGTGGGTCGTCACATTTTAGTGGTATCAGAGCCTAGGTTTAGGCGATTCTACAAAATGATTTTTGTAAATTGTTTATGACATGCATTACATTTGCATATAAAGGATGACGTGACTCTGATGCAAATCTTACCTGGCCTTAATAGGTGTTACTGGATGATTCAGACCCCATAGGTCGAGAGACTCCTAGAAGCTCTTAAATAGACCTACTAGTGTGGAAGGTGGGCAAGCATCCCAAGCTCCATCAATTCATGAGCAATGTCAAGCAGCAGGAAGTGTTATGGATATCCCCCAGCAGATAGCTCAAGCACTGCAAAGAGCGGCACAACCAACTGCAGTTATAACGCCCCAAAATATACCCTAGCAGTTTTGGACATGTTTAGGGTATTTTGTAAGCATAATTTAAATGTTTTGTGAGTTAAATGCGAAACAGGGAAACGAGGGACCCGAAAATTTACAAGATTTAAGGATAAAATAGTAAATTGTCCAAAGAGGGACTTAAAAGTCATAGTTGGCAAGATTTGAGGCCAAAGTGGAAATAATATAAGCTAAGTTGCAAATGGAAGAGAAATGGGGGACCAAAATGCAATTATGAAAACTTAAACAAAAATGGGTTTTCTTGACTTGGCCAAACATGGCCTTAAGATGAGGATCAAATATCTTACAAATTTGGTCTCAAAAGAGAGAGAACCGTAGGGAGAGAGAAGAGCAAAAGGAGAGAAGAAGAGGAAGAGGAAGAAGATGGAGGAGCCAAGATCAAGCAAAAAGGTATGGAATCTAACCTTGGGTATGGATTTCTTTTATGGAATTCAAAAGTTTGTTTGAATTTCCATGCTATTGGATGGTTATTAGTTGTCCCCAAACCTAGGGTTTGTTAGGATTTCATCCTAACCAAAGAGGTATTGAAATTAGAGTTGGTAAAACTCTAAATGGCAATAAGATGGTTATGTAATCCCCCTTGAGGTTGGATTCATGGTTAAATTGTATAAATGGAGTTAGGCTTAGAACAAACCCTAACAACTCTATGTTTGATTCATGTATGGGTTGTGACCCATATTAGAATTGTTTTGGAAGGATTTCATGTTATGTTTTTGAAATAAGATAAGTATTGAAAGAGGAATTGAGTAGAAAAGAGGTTACAAGAGAAATATGGAATGGTTTTGATGTGTGTAGGAAGTATAGGAGTGATCTATGGATGAAAGAGCATGAAAAATGGGAGAAAATACACATTCTGGGCATTTTCGGGGGACATGTACCGGTACACCTTGAATGTGTACCGGTACACCCTTCCAGAACCAAATGTGTACCGGTACACGTTAGGGGTGTACCGGTACACCTTGTTCTGCTTTCCCAATTTCGAATTAGTTTTATTTTGCCATAACTTCCTCATTTCTTATCCGATTTGAGTGATTCAAGTGGCCAATTAAAATAGACTTCAAGTAAAATCAAATATAAAGAAATAGACATCATCAAAATCTGATTCTAAGTTGCCTAAAAATTCACTCAAAGTGGGACCATGTACAAGCCAAATTCTGGTTCCAGCTTTGAACATAGAGTATTCCGGGTTGTTTCGGACGTAACTTGAGTTTCGGTACTCCGATTTGGGTGATTCCAGTTGGAGGAGAACCCTTAGAACCTTAGCTTTAAAGGCGTATAAAGAACCAGTGTCAAATATGGAGACAAGACACTGAAAAACGAATATTTCAAAATGTCCCTCGGTAAAATCGGTAAACCGACTAGTTGGCATGAAAATGCCATAACTTGAGTTTGAATGACCCGATTGGATTGATTCCAATTCCTAAGTAAAGTAAATTCATAGAGGAATAAGAATATATGAAACAAGGAATCTATGTGATTTCATAGACATCATACTTTATAAGTATATGAAGTGCCATATATAATAGGCATGAAACAAGGAAAATATAGAAAATGCAATATGTATAGATGTGTTCATGAACTACGAATATGAATATGAAACATGAACATGAATATGAAAGGCAATATTTAGTGAACACATAATGTGGTTAAGAATGCTCCTATTATAAGATAGTAAGTTATTGAACTCATATAATTGTAAACTCGCCTAAGACCAAGTATTGAATGACACGGCACCTCCTGCTACGTGCAGCACGCATAGTACTTCTGGAGACTCCGATTAGTGCGACCAAGATTCCTCCGACCAAGTGCTCGCACACAAGTACTTCGCACTCCGATTAGTGCGACGACACCTCCGATCGTGCTCGGCACACAAGCACTTCCCAGACTCTCCGATTAGCGCGATGGCACTCTCCGTCAAGGTTTCAAGACTCCCGCCAGGCTACGGCACCGCATCGCACCACTCCTCTAGTACTTATTGTGTTAGGTCCTACTCATCTGTGACATCGGGTCTAGAATCCAACAGCTATAGATAAGACTCTCGAATACCGAATAAGAATAAAGAAATGAATATAGAAAAGATCCGAATGTACCTACTGCACCTCCTCCTCAGATAGTTCCTCAGTACCCACGGTACCTTTGTATATGTTCCCGTAGTACCCACGGGTACCTCCGTATATGTTCATTGTGACCTACTCGCACCAGATAATGAACTGCTCGTAAGACCTACCTGGCACCTCACAGATATGTTCCGTAGCACTCCACTCTGCACCTCCGTATATGTCTCCTTGTGAGTACCCACGCACTTCAGATTGGCTCGGTAGTACCTGCGGGTACTTTTGTACAAGTAAAATCTCTGTAGTACCTATGGGTACTTCCGTATCGGTAAAGTAAGTTAAGTTCTGTAATATAAGTATAAGTCCAGTCGTACCTACAGGTACTTCCGTATAATGAATCTGTGAAGTACCTATGGGTACTTTTGTATAAGTCTAAGCTTTGTAACTCCTACAGGAGTCCCGAATGAACATACGTCTGTTATAAGTATAAGTTCCAGATAAGAAAAACTCGTGAATCCTACGCCTGAGATCCGAATAAGTATAAGTCTAGCAAGCACCTAAGGGTACCTCAGATCCGTAGAATAAGTATAAGTTCAAGTACCACGTACTCGTAGTTTAAAATAAGTATATGTATATGTTATGATCTGCACTGCGCATGGACTAATGTCCATACCTTATATGTATCCGCATACATCCGATCCGACCTCAGATGTGATACGATTATGATTAGTTCACTTATTGTACCTACGTACCTTCAAGACAAGGATAAGATCCATAAGACCGCATAAGTTCCTCGTAAGACTATTATAAGTCTCCTGTAATACATGTATGAGGATTCGAAATACATGCATAAGCCCTGTATCACACGTATAAGATCCGAAATACAAGTATGTGCCCTAATACTAGTATAAGTCTCAGAAGACCAAAGTGATAAGTCTGCACATGCTGTGTAAGATCTGAAATACATGTATAAGTTTTGTAATACAAGTATAAGTTCCGTAAGACCAAGATATACTTCGTAGTACAAGTATAAGATACGAAGTACCAGTATAAGATTTGTAGTACTTACGGGTACTTCCGTATAAGGATAAGTTCCGCAATACCAAAAGATACATCTGGTGAATATTCTGTGAAGACTCACGGGTACCTCCGAATAAGTGTAAACTCCGTAGTATAAGTATAAGCCTTATGGTATAAGCATAAGTTTTGTAAACTCCTACGGGAGGTCTGAGATAGATATAAGTACCAGTACGTGTATAAGTACCCTCCGTGATAAACATAACTTCCAGAACTCCTAAGGAGATCCGAACAAGTATAAGACGATAGAAGTATGAGAGTATCGTTGATAAGTACTTATGTCTAAGTATATGTATAAGTCCAATAATCGTGATATAAGGAACTGACATATGTGTCCCACTCGAGATCGCATAAGAATAAGTTTGCTATAAGTAGGCGATCAATGCTATATATAAGATCCAAATAAGAAATGAGTATGCTATAAGTGTAATACCCAAGTAAGCATAAGCTCATATAAGGATAAGTGTGTATGCAAAACTCATATATGAATTCTCAAGATTTTGATATCCGATAATCGGTTATGTTATTTATGATTCAAGATAAATGCATGTGTTTCCTCGTATAAGTTATAAAATATGTTTCCTAATTAAGCGTAAAGCTTAGCGGTTTTTAATCCGTAGAGGCCAGGAGAAGACGGTTTGAGAACATCCGATACACCGGCCAACACACTTGTAGGCGGGTTCACTACATGTAGGTTCCGTGCTCGATTTGTAAATGTAAAGCACGTTTTGTATTCAGAATGGGACTCGCTTATACGGTCTAGATTTTGATGGACACCAATTCGTGGTAGTTCTTTTGATTTGTATATAATATTTGATTCTCAGCATAAGATGTGGGCCATACCCACAAGTACCATATCGAATTTAAAAAAAAAAAAAAAAATCAGGTAAAGAGTCCCAAAGATATGGTGTCGCACCTCGAATCCCTGCCTGATCCGCCAATCTGGGCCTGACCGATCTCGTGGCATGATAGCAAAGCTTGCTCCTCGCGGTCACCCATAAGAGAATGGCAAATATCGACCCATGGATTTCGGGGAAGAAAGATGATGAGTCTTCCATGGTGGAAAATTGTCTCAAGAATTGAAAGAATGTCGAGCCAAAACGTACGCACACCTAAGGAGAATTTAGAGTGTACGACCACTTCTGCCAAGATAAAGCCATCGCTGGTGGGTTTCTCGTGGATCAGACCGCACCACCTGAGAGTTTACATGGGAGTTCTTCTCCTAGGCTAATTCGTGAAACAATATGGGTCAGATTATCCGAGCAATATGAGATGAGAGCTTAATAATTTGAAACAGCACAGATGAGTCGCGGATCGAGTATCAAAGAGAATTCCCATTGAAAGGCATGCTCCCGAGATGCTAGTGACTAAGGAATAAAAATGCCATAAGTTTGAAGATGGCCTCAATGACCATATTCGGGCCCATGTCACAGGATTTTTCCATGATGACTTTTCTAAAATTGTGACATATGCTCTAAATATTGAAAGAGTAAAGAAAGAAGAGTATGAAAGAAAATAAAGAAGATATGGTAAGAAAAACCCTGGACAATCAAGTTCTTATCAGCACCAGAGTAAGAAATTTAGAGGACCACAGGGTTCTAATCAGCCTACAACTCAGGGATCATCTCAGGCTACCGGTAGTAAGACTATTCTACCGGCACCATCAGTTGTTGGTGCACTAAGAGGTTCTTCAAGAGGACCCGCTCCTCCTTATTGTACACATTGTGGGAGGAAACATGTTAGGAGGCTTGAGATCGGGACAAAGCCGTTTTGGTATGTGGATCTAATGAGAACAAAGTGAAAGATTGTCTTAGAGCTCGTTCGCTCATAGCACCATGGATTGGGGGTACAGTTTCAGCAGTACAGAAGAACAACAAGAACAACAAGAGTGTTGCATCACCGAGTACACCGAGACAAGCGACATAGACAATGGGTAGACAAGATGCTCGTGCTCCAACCAGGGCAGATGCAATGAAGGCAGTGGAAGAGAAAGATGCAACGGATGATAGTTGGTACTTTATATCTTCGAGACTATCAGACATGCATCGATAGATCCGTGTCTCAACCCACTCTTATATTTGTACTACCATTCCGAAGTTTAGGTAATTTATCAAGAGTAAAATTCCAGTATGACATTTGCGGACAAATCCACTGGGCATAAAGTGTTGCGGAATAGAGTTTACAGATTACCCCATCGTAATACGAGTATGAGTTTCGGGAGATTTGATCGAGTTGTCATTTAAAGAATTTGATGATATTTGGGATGGATCGGGTTGTCCCGACACCAAGTGATAGCTGATCAGAGAATGAAGAGAGGACCTTCGTAACACCGAAAGTGGCGAGGAAGTGACTTCATCTGTAAGTCGAACCACCTCTCTAATGTGATATCCGCCGCTACTACTTGAACGATGGTTCTAATGTGAAGCCTACTTGGCGTATGTGATAGATATGAAAAAGGCGAAGCCTAGTTTATCAGACATCCCTACAATTTGTGATTATCTGGATGTGTTTCCAGAGGAATTGCAAGGATTGCCTCCACAGAGAGAGATTGAGTTTGCAATTGACGTTGTTCGGTGCCACTTCGACATCCATTACACCATATAGAATGGCTCCAGTGGAGTTAAAAGAATTGAAGCTTCAGTTGCAAGAGTTGTTAGAGAAGGGATTTATTCGTCCGAGTGTATGATAGGGACCAAATGATATATGCAAATTTATGACACTACTACCAAAGGACTATTATCTAATCTCAGGCAAAGATGCCAAAAACTTGTTGAGACCATTTTTCATATGTATGAAAAGATGGAATTGTTTTCTCTTATAAGATGACTCATTTAAAATTTGTGTGTGTGGTCTCAATCACTGCAAGTGCTTAGGTCGTACAAGTGATAAAAGTGGATATTTAAAGTCTAGATATTGTTCTCACAAGGATAGATGATAAATAAAAAGACTAATTACCCCAACTACTCAAGATCATTACTTATTGAACTCTACTAATATGATGATAAGAAGACTAAAATGTAGTCTTAGACTGAAATCTTAAATGTGCAAAACTAAAGTTTAATAAAATTAAATGAGGACTTCACCGAGTGAGGAAAAACTGGACTTGGATCAAAGAATAATAATCAATTTCTAAATCATTTCACCAGAAATGCCCATCAATCGAAAACCGAGTTCGCCAAAGATGCAAGGCAAGCATGGCTCGATTTCTACCTTTAACAATACTTTTCACCGATTAAAGGTTCATATTCATTTCACATACATGATTCTAATCGCTTACTTGTATAACCCTCTTTCTAAGAATTGAGTATTTTTCCTTTCAAGATTTCATACTCAGATCTTAGACTAAAGAATTTTCGCCCCATGTTTTTCTCTCGTGAATATGTGTATTCAAACCATTCAATTTTATGCCTCTACAGGAGCCTTACAAATCCCCTGTAGTTATGCCAAAATTGGAGTGAAGTGGTTTTATGTTTATAAAATGAGTTTTAGTCTAAGACACTGCAAGTGCACAGGTCATACAAGTAGTAAAATTTGGATGTAAGTCCAGATATCATTCCCTCAGAGATTAACAAAAATTTTGAAATCAACTACCTTAACTACTCAAGATCCACACTATTTGCACCTCCTTATAACTATTGAAAACTGGGAGTTGTAATAGATAAGTATTCATCCTATATTATATTTAATTAGAATAAAATTAAATAAAACAAATAAAATAAACTGGACTGAATTAGTTCTCTGCTAGAAATGAACACTGACAAGGAACTGCTGTGAAATTACCAATTTCTACATCATAATCTATTATGACTCTATCCTGATTCTGGATCTGGATTTGTCAAAGATTTATAAAATGAAGCTTGGATTCCTCCATATCTTCACCAATTAGATGTCCCTACTTCTTTCAAAGATAGGGATCTGATCAATTACTTGTACTTAGAACACTCTTCATAAGATTTAGGCATTTTTCTTTTTCAATATTTCATACCCATTTCTTAGGACCGCGGATTTCTTGCACCGTAAGTATGGGCCATTGCAAAACCTCTACAAAATGGTTGATGACTCTTCCTTTAGATTTGATGGAGTTCTCCCTTTCCTTGATTAGATCTCACTAACACGAGATCAAGATCTTTCCATCAGATCAAGGCCAATTCTCTAATCATTTAAATTGATAAATAGTCCAACTCAATTTCAATCCTGAGTGAAATGGAAATTTATCGAAGTGAACTCTCATAGCTCTTAAATTCCACAATAATAATCTAACATACCCCCAATTGAATGCTTAAGCTCTCAAGAATTTGCATCTCTGTGTCACTCAGAGGGCATCCTGGAAATCAAAGCAAGATACATTCCCTTAGAGGGTATTCGCTACTAATATTGGGAACAATTCAATTCATGAACAACATCAACCAAATAGAATCCAAACCTAGAAAATTTCTTCTAATTTATGCAGAAAATACTATAACTAACAACATATCTATCCCAGTGGAAGATGCACTTCTCAAATACTGAATCACGATCGACAATGGAGTATTGATCAAGCATCTCCACTGTAACTGTAATAAACGGAAAAGAACGAATTCCAGAAATTGTCTAGACTTCACTAATTTAAGGTAATAATTGGAAAAGAGATTGAACTATTTGATCTAGCTTCACAATTCAAAACATATTGTTGGTTTAGATCCAGAAAAAAAATTCAAACCAATTCTAACTAATCTATTCTAAAAATATACAAGTGAGTCTTCTTCAATCCCCCAAGGATTTGGCTCTCAAAGAGTCGCCTTTCCTAACGCAAGGCCGACTATTTATACATCTTCCCGTAAATCAGCCCGATTTGAAAGCTTTCCAAGTGAATTTCCCAATTCACTGGCCCAACTCATCGTTCAAGTCGCACCAGTGGTTTGTCGCCACCGAAGGCACAGAGCTTGGTTAAGTCTGTCGTGACTTCAATTACTTATCGCAACCTTCTTTGTTTTGTTTTGCAAAGAAGGGTTCTTCTGTTACAAATATCGCTCTCGCGCCTTCTTTCAATTGGCTGCCGCAGCCTAGTTTCTTTGTCATACTTTAATTTGTCGCTCCCATCCCCTTAATTCTTATTGCAAATCCAAGTTTTCGTATGTAATACGAGTTTTGCCTAGAGTTTCTTCTTTCTCCGAATCTTCGTCGCGACATGAATTTGTTCGTCGAGACTAACGCTCGCTTCACCGCTTGCTTCTTCGTGTGTGTGCCCAACCCTGAAAACTTTGTTAAGATTCTGTTAATTCATATTATCATTCCTTGTCACTAATAGTTGTCTTCTTTTTCGCTGTCGCGACATACGTATAACGATGCCACGACAAGATCCTTCTTCAAGCTTTTCTCCGTCCTCGCATCCCGCCCTTTGTCGCAACATTCTTCCCTTTGGCCCCAAAGATTACTGCCATGACCTTGATTTTCTGTCGCAACCAAGGTTTTTGAAATCTTCATTGTTTTCTCTCACGACATATGAAAAACGTGTTGCGACGTATTTTAGGCTTTTGTCTTGTAGATCTTGCAGCAACATCCTTACTAAGGTCGTGACTTAAATACTGTTGGTTTGCTAAATCCTTTGTCATGACCTCAAAGTTTGTCACGACCTAGCTGCCTTGGTCAGATTTATCTAAGTTTTTGTTGTAGTTGCCAATTTAGCTATAAAAACCTTCAAAACATAAATTGGGTAAGTGATTAGTACCCAAAAAGTGTTATTTTGAACCCTATTTAAGATAGGTTCTAAGTACTTTTTATGTACTAATCATATTAGTTAAGTCGATTGACACGTGTAGGTCCCTTTGGTACTAATGATTGTATTTCGAGGCTATTTGTGGTAGTTTTTGCAAGTTTCAGAAACCTATTCTATCATATCAAGCTAGGCATATCGAAGTTGAGCTAATTTACATCGAGTTCGTATGATTTATCTTCGATTGCATCAAGCCAGGAATGAAGAATTATCCAGAGCAAGCAGAGCAGTTAGGGGCAAGGTAAATTTTCTATAGTAGCCAAATTCTCACATTATAGCACTTTCGCCACATACGAGTCTTTCATATCAGATAATTTTTCTTGCATGCAGAGATAAATTACGGTGGCTAAAATTCTCAATTGTAGCAAAATTCCTGCTCTGCCTTGGTTAATTTCATTTCTACCCTCATTGTAATTATACTAGTTAGGTTAGATTGTATTTACACCTTGTTCAGTAGTGGCTATATAAGCTATTTTAACATTTGCAACCTAACTTTAATTCAAGTATTATCCAAAGATGGGCCCCGTTTTGGCCTTCACGTTCTCTCTTCTCTCCTCTTTTCTTCTCACTTTCTAGCAACCAAACACACCAGGATGACAACTAAAGGATGTTTGGCTAAAGCTCTAAACGTTGAAGAGGAGGGTTGCAGGTAGGCTGGATATGTGTGGTAGGTGATCATCCTCAGATTTCACGGCTGTGTACTACGTAGTTATGTTTCAAACTTTCAAACTCGTTTAAAAAGCTGTTTGATATACTCTCATCGTCAATACTAAAAGCTTTAGGGTTCAATGTATTCTTAGTGTTAGATATTAATCACATCCATTAGTTGTCATTATGAGCCATTGGAAATAGATTAAATGCTTGATTTCAACTTCGTGAAACATTGAATGCTCAAAAGAAATGCTATGTTTCAGAGAAATGGTAGCCATAAGAAGCCTTTGGAAATAAACAAAGATCCGTTTTAAAACAGACTTAAGAAATCATCTTCCGATCTCGAGGAAATAACCCGAGGACACCTTTGCAACCCTATCATACCAAACTAGTGGCCCAAAATTTCAAGGACTTCTTTTTATATCTTATTTCAAACTGCCTTTAGTTAGCATAGTGAACACAACCACTATTTTTTTATACAAATCCAAAATCCAAACAAAAGCCGCACCATTGTGACTCATTACAAAATCATTTGTAAGACAAAAACCCATCCCTGTGTTCGATCCTAGAGCCGCATCAAAGAGTTGCCATGGCAAGAAGAGGTTTAGGTATAAATATTGTTGATCCCCATCGCGGCACAAATCAAATGGCCGTTTGCCGGGATGGTGCCTTTACGTAATTGCGATGAGTCGATGAGCACTTGTAATCCCCATTACAGCACGCGACCTTGAACCTTTTGGAATTCCATTGCTTAATTTCATGTTTTCAAATACCGCCGGGCTTTTTTTTTTTATGAGTAATACCATTTTATTTCTTAGCTACTACTAATCTTTTCGGCAAAACCCCGCTGCCGTTTCGCTGGCTCTTTGTTTCACTGTGTGTTTAAGGTAATTAATCGGGATAGAGATATATCAGGTAGACTGCAAAGAGTTAGTACACCAACTGAACAAGGTTGTGAAGTCAGTGGTAATATTATGAGTAAATGATCCTCTATCCAAGAACAAAGAAAAGTCAATAAGGAGTTCCAATAAACTTATAAAGATATAAAATAAACGAGGGACTACATACACCCTCCTAGAGTGAGTGCCCCTTCCTGCATCATACCACCTGCTAATAATGTGGTAGTAAGACCCTATTTGATGCCCCTGCTTCCCACTTTTCATGGAATGGAGAATGAAAATCCATATACGTATATCCGGGAGTTCGAGGAAGTTTGCAACTTTTTTAAAGAAGTTGGTGTGTCTCAGACATGACTCATTTGCTAAAAGCATTTCCATTAACACCTAAAAGCGACAAGGCTAAGATTTGCTCATTTCATTGAGGCCGAACAATTAGAAATTGGGCCAATCCAAGCTGAATTTTTGAAGAAATTTTTATACAAACTAAGACCAACAAGAGGCAAATCTACACTACTTCCTAGCTTACGTATACAGAAGTTTTATTTGTTGGAGGTTCATGGAGACCATCAAGGCATGTCCATTACCCATGTTTCGACATGGATACTTAGAATCGTCATGATGGTATGTCTCCTACTATGAAGCAACTACTGGAAACCATGTGTGGAGGGGACTTCCTGAGCAAGCACCCAGATGAAGCCATGGACTTTTTGAACTATGTGGTTGAAACCTCCAAGGCATGGGACGAACCGAATCTAAGAGAGGCTGAAGAAATGAGGACTTTGACCCACTAAAGGGGAGGCATTTATGCACTTTCCGAAGACACGGAGATGAAAGCAACCGACTCACTTGACCCGAAGGTCGGAGGAGCTTGAATGAAATCAGCATGAAGTGCAAGTGCGATTGAATCTGCCCGCATTCACCCATCCGTTTAATTGTCACCAAGTAGCCATCTTGGGAGCATTGTCCAATGGTTCCTTCAAGAGGGATTTGACAAAAAGAGTACCGGCATGTCCCGGTGTATCAAACAAGCCACCAACAAATGCCCCGTATGGCAACACCTATAACCCTAATTGGAGGAATCATCCGAACCTATCATGGAAGCCAAAACCCTTTGCATATGCTTTCCAAGGAGCACAGCAGCAGTTTAGCTCCACCTCAGCACAACAGTAGTAGCCTCCACCCTCTTCTCCTGTTGAGCAAGCAATTCTGAATTTAAGCAAGGTAGTATGTACCTTTGTGGAGGAACAAAAGGTGTTGAATGTTCAAACTAATCAGAAAATTGAGACAATAGAGAGCTCACTCAACAAGAAAATAGACAATATGCATTTTGAGATCTCCACACACGTGGCACCTGCAAAGTTCCATTTGTTGTTCAACCAAAGAAGAGGTCCAAAAGGGAAATTCCTTCCTGCATACGCAAACCTGAGGGGAATGCATGAGATAGGCTCCGCCAGTGATCCCAATGCAAGAATTGATGAAGTCAAAGCAAAGAAGAATATTTGCTGAGAAGTGGCATTTAACCGAGACCAAAGAGTCCCAAACCTAGCCAAGAAAGTTCCCCACAAAGGGTTGAACCACTAGAGGAAGAACAACTGGGCCAGGGAAGAGGTAAACACAAGAGTACCCCCTTCTTTCCCTCAGGCACTCGAAAGGAAAAAAGCCCGCTTAACTAAACTGAAATTTTAGAAGCGTTTTTACGACAGCGGTTAACATCCTCTCTCATATGATCAAGCAAGTCCCCAATGTGATGCAAAGTTTTTTTAAGGACCTATGCATGGCAAAGTTTTTGATCGAAAGGGTGAGTGCCATCATTGAGTGCAGGACTCCTGTGAAGTATAAAGATCCGAGATGCCCTACAATTTCCTAACATAGGCGCACTTAGTGTGGAAAAGGCATTGCTAGATCCGGGGGCAAAGTGCCAATTTACCCGCCTTTTTCCATGTATATAAGCACTTTGGGCTGTGCGAAACTTAAGCCAACCACCATCACTTGCTCTAGCCGACAGTCCATCAAAATACCAAAAGGGGACATTGAGGATGTTTGATTCAGGGACAAATTCACACTATCCAGTGAGTCAGAAAGCCGCGATACCAACCTGCCTGTTAGGGCTAACCATGTTAATCATCCTGGAAGGCCATTTTTGGCCACTTCCAATGCGCTTCACAATTGTCGAATGGGGTGATGCATCAACCTTGGAAATAAGGACCCTAGAGCTCAATATCTTCCATCCGAGCAAAAAGCATTATGCAATCAATAGAGGATGATGCTGAAGAGGTTTCAGTAACAGGCCATCCTCAAGAACAAGCAAAATGAGCTCGCCAGGGTGTAGCATATTAACTGGGGTGGAGTACGGTGCTCAATGAGAAAGGAGAGGAAATGCCCACTCGACTTACTATAGGCTGGAGGGTATATATCGACTACGTATATTAAATGAGGTGACGCTTTAAAGGATCACTTTCCTTTACCCTTCACGGACTGTACTTAGGGGAGAGAGCACGTCATCCTCTCACGCTTAGATGGGCATTCGGCTATTTCCGCATTGAGATTGTCGCCGATGATCAGAAAAGACCACTCTCACTTGTCCTTTGTAATATGCTTATAGGAGGATGCCCTTTCGGTTCATGTAATGCCCCAACAATTTTTCGGCCACAAAGTGCCCGCATTTTCTGATATGCTTTAAGATATTATGGATTTATATGGATGACATACGCAAAGCATGTGAAAGTTTCATGAATGCCTCATTCCATTTGGAACTGTCTCTCCAGCGATGCATCGGGGCAGAACTAGTACTAAATCGAGAGAAATGCCATTTTATGGTAAATCGTGGCATAGTTGTTTGGGCACATCATCGAGAGCGGAATTGAAGTGGATAAAGCCAAGGTGAAAATTGACTCAAATTTCCACCTCCCACTAATGTGAAGACACTAAGTGCAATTCTTAGACATGCAGGCTTTATCACAGCGTTCATCCGAGACTTCGAAATTGCTAAGCCGCTATACAAGCTCCTTTTAAAAGATGCAAAGTTTGAATGGGATGGTAATGCTAAGAAAGGTTCGAGGAGCTTACAGCATATTTGACTACAGCACCAGAGGTTTCCCGACCGGGTAAATTCTTGCCTTTGAGGGTAATGTGCGATGCTAGTGGACCTTGCTGTCGAGCGGTTCCTCGGACAGAGTAGAGAGTTTCGTATGTGGTGTATTGCGCGAGCGCAAACGTTAAATGAAGCTCAGAGAAACTACACTACTAATGAGAAAGAATTACTAGTACTGGTCTATGCTTTGTATAAGTTCCTGACTTTATTTCGATTGAGTCAATATTGTAAATCTTCACGATCATTCAGCATTGAAATGTCTACTCACAAAACAGACTCCAAGGCTCGGCTTTTATTAGATGGGCTCCCATTGCCACAAGAGTTCAACATCTAGATTAGAGATAAGGAAGCATGTGAGAACGCAGCCTGATCACCTCTCCAGATTAACCATAGCACACAATACCCACAACCCTCCCATATTTGATGAATTTCCTGAGGAATCTCTACTGACAGTGAGTATAGCACCATGGTATGCTCACATTGCCAATTTTTGGTAACAGGAGAGTTACACAGGATGTTGACAGAAACAAGAAGTTCTTCCATGCAAGGTTCATTCGCATCATCGGAGGAGCCTAGTTATTTATTCAAGTGACAGTTGACTGGGGATAATAAGGAAATGTGTGTACGTGAAGAAGAACAGAAGGAATTTCACCATTGCCATGATAGTGCGTGAGGTATTTCGTCACGTAAAAACAACCATGAAAGTAATATTCTGGGCTTTTATCGTCGGGCCATTGTTTAAGAATGCCTACACCATATGCAAGCAAGTAGATAAGTGCCAAAGACTGGAAAAGATTTCGTCATTACATGATGCCCTTGAACCCTATTTTAGTAGTTGAATTATTGATGTATGGGGTATCAATTTCCATGACCATTTTTCTACTTCCTTCATCTATGCTTACATCCTTATGGACTACGTGTCCAAGTGGGTTAAAGCAGTAGCTATGCATATACCTCGACCACAAAGCAAGTAAAATTCCGGGCGAGAACATTTTCTCTAGACTGGAGTTCCCAAAGCAATTATCGCGATGGAGGTTCTCACTTTGTAAATAAACCCCTTTAAGAACCTTATCCAAATACGGTGTGCAGCCAAGGTAGCCACCCCAGACATCCTCAAACCAAGGTCAAGCCAGCTCGCTAATGGGGAGAAATAAAAGACCATCCCGATGCAGCAGAAAGAATTTCCAATCAGAAGGACTCCATTCCTCTTGAAGCTTCTCGACTCATTGTGGGCATGGGCTGCATCAAAGATACAAGACCAATCCCCGCATGTCCTCGTATCGCTTTAGTTTATGGCAAGGCTTGCGACCACTGCAGAGAAATCATGGGCGTGGTGGCAATACGAAATTTGAAATATGGATATGAGACGAGTCGGCCTAAAAGAATGCTGAGTAGATTGACGAAATAGGAAGAGTCAGAGACGCCTACTCCAATTCCAAAATTGCAAAGGATAGGCAAGAAGTGGCATGATCAACCATAACCCTAAAAATTTCAATCAAGGGATCAAGTCCTCCCGGTATGATTCCAAGCTCCATCTATTTTCCGGCAAGCTCAAACGCTATGGACGCGCCACGCACAATATCCATCAAGTATTATCTCAATGGTTCACGGATCCTTCAACCCGAAAGACAAGAGAGTATTCAAGTTTAATGGGCAACGAAAGAACCCTAAGTGTTATTTGCCTAATTGGCAAGAGAGGAGATATCCCTCCTGATCCCATGACTCCATATTCCACCATTTGAGTTATTATTCCACTCTAGACCAAAAACTATAGCTCAAATTTTGTTTTTATTTTATATTATTTTATTTTATTGATCAATTTTTAATTTATTTTATTTTTAGTATTTTTATGATTTCTTAGTTTTTAATTAAAATCGTCTTTAATATCTTCAGGCTAATGTGTTTTTTTTTTTAGTTTTTGGTTTTATTTTGCAAAAAGAAAAGTCGGCTAGACTACCCTGCTGGCGCAGCTTAAAAATTCGCCCCTAGCGAAAAGTCTGCTCCTCGCATCTTGGCATTCGTGGGTCCCTTCGCTGCTTTATAAGCACCATTAAAAATGGCTCCTGCATTCTCATAGCCACCCACGCATCCCAAGACTCCAAGCCTCCCCCGGTCGCACCCTCGGCCTCCCCGCCACGCACGCCCATTCCCACTCCTCATCCGCCATGGCTCCGGGGCCAGCAGTTCTCGCCATGGTTCGCACACGCAGAGGACATCGATATAGCCCGTGGTTCAGACCTCAGTTCTTCTTCCGTGAGATGTCGCGGCAATTTCCAGGTTGCCAGAACCACTCTCTTAATCCGCCAGGTGCCGAGGCACCCCGCTTTGTCTCCCCGCTACACCATGATGCGCAGTCCGCCTCCGTCGATGTCCCAGAGGAGCCCTCAGAGTGCCGAGCCCCATCCAACCGAGCAATACCCGCGGACCCGCCCCCCCCCCTCTCCCGTGCATCCACGGGCTCCACTGGGAGGGCACCTCCTGCTGCCCGACATCCGCGTCCCTGAGTCTTCACGCCGAGGCCGAGCCTTCGCAGCCTCCACCGCCCGCAGTCCTGCATGGTCATCTCCTCAGTCATCCCCTGCTTTGAGGATTAGGCGTCCACTATTTCACTGTGACCCGATACCCGGGAATGTGGATTTTCGTGCCAAGGACTTTCATGGAGAGTCCTATTATGATATACCAAGATATTGGCACAAATCTCAACAAGTTCCGAGATTCTATGCCGTTGGTCCACATGTATTCGTTGTTCGCTTATGACCCGAGGCACTTTTCATCCCCGTGGTGGTCTTGAGTTTTACCATACATGACATCCCTGGGAGTGAACCCAATCGATGCAAGATTGATTCAACGATAGATGGTCAGCCCCCGGGTTAATGAGAGCCTGATATCACCGCCGCTCTAGCCCCGCCGCAGGCCTCGGGCTAACTCCTGCGATTACCAAGTAGCTGGGCTCACCCTCGCCCAGAGATGGTGGTTTGCTCTCTCTCGAGATACAACACCGGCCTATCCTATATGGCTGCGCTTCTTCCCACATGCTCTACATATCACACCGCGTGCCAATATGTTCTAATTTCAAAGACTATTTAAGATAGGGAGCTATTCTAGAGGCTCTTTTATCTCGACATTCGAGGGGTTCGTTCAATCCGGGCAAGAGCTTATCAAGTGAATGACCTTTACTTCATTTCAAGAAAAGGTCCACCACAAGGGCCCGTAATTCGAGCGCAGACTATTCCCCTTTGATGCCGAGATTGTTATGCCATGTGTTAGAGCACCTCGGGTTCCCGGAGGAACCACGTATTGAGCGTCGACAGAGTTGTGCTATGATTATATCCCATGAGCGAACCCTATCTATGCAACGCTCTTTTCTTTTTCGCCAGCAGGAGGATGTCGTGGATGATTATGCGGAGGACCTGCCTAGGGATGAGCAAATTTCGTCCCCAAGCAGGAGGTGAGGGAACCCGCCTCCGGGATCATCCCCTCTAGTTCCTCGCTCCTACTGCCCCTCCCTTTGACCGGCAAGCCCGTCCCTCCACGCCACAAAGAGCCCATCGAGCACACCCCTCGTCACTTCTAGTGTGGATTTCTTAGTCGCTGGTGGATGTCGGCCCGCACATTTGTCGCCACTTCGCATCTTTAGCTATTCGTACAAAGATCGTCGAGCGATGGCCCGCGCCGAGGTTACTCCCGCACGAATCGCTATTCTCTACGTATTATTGTGAGCCACCTCGTCTCCCACCAGCTACCGCGGACAGCACCTATACAGCCCATCACTTATGGATGTCTCGCCGTATTAGCTTCGCCAGCTTCTTGATGTGCTTATGCCACGCAGTAGCTTCGATCCGCCATCTTCTACAAGACCACTGCAAAGACAATGAGAAGGTTGCACTTCCTTCCTAGGGGCTTTCCTCGACCCCTACCCAAAGGAGTACACAAAGGATGTTTGGTCGGGGGAGAGTTAGCGTCTGGAAGTGGCATTTATCATACTTATGTTTTGTTTTGTTTTTATACTTGTGTTGTTTTGTTTATCAACTACCTACTTGTTCAGATGTGGGACTGTTTTGTTAGTATGTATTAGCCAATAGTAGGCAGTGGTTTATTTTGCTTAGCTATGTATTGTGTTCAGCTATTATAAGCTTGTACTAGCCTTTTTGGTTATATTAAAAGCTTTATAGCAGTATTTGCATTTTCTATTTTTACACCCACATTTTTTTTATTATTATTTTATTTTAATTAACTTTTGTATATGCATAATGATTAGCCTTGCAATGTGATGAACTTAAGCCTTTCCTAATGGTGTCGGTGATTAGAAGGGTCCTATGCCGAGTTGAGTGGTTGACTAGTCAAATTCTTGTTGTCTTTAACCTGTTTCTTCCGCCTTTAGCTAACCATACACCGAGCACGTTAGGTCTCAATGATAAGCTAAGAAACAGGACAAAACCCCTTCTTACGATGCAAACCCTTTCCTAGTGTCGTTTACTCCCTTGAATAGGTTGCGGACCCCCATGCAAAGAAGGCCAATGTGCCTCACATTAAAGAATATAAAAAAAAAAAGAAAAGAAAAGAATAGAATCTCTTTGCTTTGCCTTGAAACCCGAGCACAGTCCGAGGGGTTTATGGAGAAAGCCTTTAAAGCCTGGTGCCCTAAGCCAACTGGTTGGGAGCCACCGACTTAGTGTTCGCTACACGGGTGGATAGGCGGAGTTTAGCGAGTTATAGGTGCTGGAGGCTCGAAATCATTCGGAGTCCGGGGTGAAACCTATAGAGTTTGTGGTCAAAAGATCCCTACGGTCGTGCCCTAAAACCTTCACATCGTCGGGAGTCGTCTAAGTGGACTCTACACGACTTTGGTGAAGTCGAACCTCGCCGTTGTACCCTACAACGCAAAAAGAATCAGGTACAGGGGCAGGTCCTGATCTATTTAGGTTAAGTTAACATACAAGGTTATGGCATTACTGGTCGGGAGGGGAGAGCGACGCTTCAGAGAGTTTATGATTGAGACCTGATCAAACAAACCCATAGCTTTTTATAGAAAAGCCTGGTTCAAGCCTCGAGGAGGGAGCTTGTTGGTTAGTCAATGCGGTATAGTTTTCATTCTTTCGAGATGGTTATTAGCTTAGGTTTTCGTGATTCCCTTATCGCAGTTATGCATTACTTCAGACAAACCTTTTGACTCCCATGTTTTTGTTCTCTACTTTGTGTTGATTACTTTTGGTACGGTGTTAATCGACTGAAGTAAATGTGTCGGTTAGTGTGATTAGGCACCAAAAAGTGCTATTTAACCCTATTTAAGATAGTTCTAAGTACTTTTATGTACTAATCATATTAGTTAAGTCGACGACACGTGTAGGTCCCTTTGTACTAATGATTATTTATATTGCTCTGTGGTAGAAGTTTTTGCAAGTTTCGTAAAACCTATTCTATCATATATCAAGCTAGGGCATAACTAAGTTAAGCCGATTTACATCGAGTTCGCAGGATTTTATCTTCGACGCATCAAGCCAGAACGAAGAAATTTGATCCAGAGCAAGTAGATAAAGTAGGGGCAAGCAGGGAAATTTTGCTATAGTAGCGAAATTTCGCTACAATAGCGAAATTTTCGCTACTATAGCAATTTCGCAACATAGCGAATTTTCGCTACAGTAGCTAAATTTCGCTATGTAGCGAAATTCCCTGTTCCCTGTTTTTGTGTACAAACGAGCCCGTTTTTGGTTAATTTCATTTCTACCCTCACTGTAATTATACTAGTTAGGTTAGATTGGTATTTTCACCTGTTTGTAGGGCCATATGCTTATTTCGAACAGCCTGGTAACCTAACTTTAATTCAGTTGGCCTCCAATATGGGCCCCCTCGTTTTGCCTCTTCACGCTCTCTCTTCTCTCCTCTTTCTCTCACTTTCTAGGCAACTAAACACAATCTCCTTGAGGATGACAATCAAAAGGATGTTTGGCCAAAGCCTCTAAACGTTGAAGAGGAGGGTCACTAGGTAGGGCTGATATGGGTTTGCAGTGTGATTCTCCTCAGATTTCACGAAGCATGTAATCGCTGTGAGTTATGTTTCCACTTTCAAAACTAGGTTTAAAAGCTTATTTGATGTACTTTCATTGGTCAATACTTGGCAAGCTTTTAGGGTTCGGTGTATTCTTAGTGTTAGATACACTGACATCCATTAGTTGTCATTTATGAGCCATTGGAAATAGGTTAAATGCTTGATTTCAACTTCAGGAACATTAAATGCTCAGTAAATGCTATGTTTCAAAGAGAAATGGTACTAAGGGTTAGTTTTTAAAGTTAAACAAAAGATCCCGCTTTTGGAAATGACTATAGGTCATCTTCCCTGCACGCGAGAAATAACCCGAGGGACACTTTTTCAACCCTATCATACCAAACTAGTGACCCAAAACTTCAAGGACTTCTTTTTATATATTATTTCAAATCGCTTCAAGAAGGGGGTAGTAATTAGTACCCAAATAAGGTAATTTCAACCTTGTTTATGGCAGTTTTATGCGCTTTTATACTAATCAATCAATAAGTCAATTGATACATTGGGTCTCGGCTTCATTACTAATGACTTTTTGTAGCTATTTTTAGTAGTTTTGCAGGTCAAACACCTCATAATTCCTCAATTCGATTCAAACACGATGAACCCGAGCCGAATTTGAAGATGCAAGATCAAATCAGAGGAAACTTGGAGCAAAATTACTGAAGAGGGAGCAAGCTGTTGAAATTTTGGGGGTTGCAAAATTTGGCAACCTGCAAATTTCGCAGGTTGCCAATTTTCGCAACCTGCGAACACTGCTCACCTGTGACTCACCTGTGCCTGTTGACTGCTTTTTGATCCACTTGTTGGTGGTTTTATACAAGTTTGCCCTTATGTAATTTTGGTTCTTTAGAACACTTTTGTAATTTCCTTATTTCTGAGCCTATATAAGCTCAACCATGCTTGTAATCAAATCAACTTTTGGCATACCATCAATCAATCACAAATCACATGGCTTCTCTTCCCTCCGCGTTGGTGGTGATTTTCTCTTTTTCTCTTCACTTTCTTGCACTTTTTTGGTAGCCAAACACCCCTTTGATGATGACAAATCAAGGATGCTTTACTAATACCCCGATCCTTAAAGGAAGGCCACTAGGTGTTGTTTTTAGGCTTGTGATGCATGTTCTCATGCTCTTCACGTATGTGTTTAAGGGTATTTCAGGCCCTCGTCTTCTCACCAAAGGTTGGGTAACTTTATGCATGCTCTCTTTAATGTGTATTTGGCAGTTTTTTTTGGGTTCAAGGATATTGGCCAGATCCACTGAGACCCGCTTAGTTGTCTCCTATTAGTTATCGTAGGGTGTTGTTTTCCTTTAGATGTGTTTCTTCACCGCAAGTGACATTTATGCCTAATAAAATGCCATATCTTTCAAAAGGAAAAAACTCTTTAGGGTTTAGGTTTTAAAGCAATAAAGATCTGATCTCGAAATGACTATATGTCATGCTCCCAAATGCGAGGATAAAGACCCTAAGAGTACATGTTGGTTAACCTAGAACCCTAAGCCCAAAGGGTCTGCACTTCAAGGATTTCTCTCTCTCAACTTTCACTTTAGTTATTTCAATTCAACCATTTACACACACTGTTTCCTACAAATCCTTTGAATCCAACGAGAAAACACCATTTTCAATGCACTGTAACTCTTCTCTCACGAAGAAAAACCCATCCCTGTGTTCGACCCTAGAGCCACTATATCATAGCAGAGTTTTTGCCACGCCAAGAGAGAGGGAATCCTAGGTTATAAATTTTGTTGATTCCAAACACCTACTCAACCAAAACGAATCACATAGTGAACACAACCATTATTTTTTTATACAAATCCAAAATCTAAACAAAAGCCTCACCATTGTGACTCATTACAAAATCATTTGTAAGACGAAAACCCATCCCTGTGTTCGATCCTAGAGCCGCTATATTGCAGTAGTTACGCTACGGTAGTAAGAGTAGTTTAGGTATAAATATTGTTGATCCGGAACCCTACTGCTGCACGAATCAGTAAGGTTTCCATATTTCTGCAGAAAAATCAGCAATTACATTAGAACAACAGGTAAAAAAAAAGGATTTAAAAAGATGAGTTTTCGACTCATCAAATTCCCCCAAACTTAAAATTTTGCTTGTCCTCAAGAAAAGAAAAGAAAGATTTGTTTGTCCTCAAACAATTGAACTTCTTTTTTAAGGACATTTTTTCTCGTTCTATACTACAATCTTTTCGATTCCACCTAATATCAGACCAAATGTTTCAATAAAAGGAGTGAATTCACTCCTAGTTTCGAACTCGAAGAAAGGAAAGTTTTTCTCAATCTCTATTACAAATAAATTGATGAATTCTATATTGTAAAAAGTGCAGCCAATCGATCTTGTTCTATGAGTGTGTGTTGGTATTCTTTTCTTTTCTCCTTGGTAAATTAGTTAATCTTCTGAGAATCTCCTTAATAAATTTGCCAAAGTCCCATATGCTTGTTTTTCATATTTATCTCCACTAATGTAGGCAAATTCAACCTTCAAGATCAATGAGGTCTTTTAGGCTTGTAATGTTAGGCTTGGGTAATTTGGTAGATAATTGAAAATTTTAGGTCGTAAATCACCTGCATTCCACTCTTCTATCTCAAGATAATCGCCTTCTTTTTCATCCTTGTCCTTCCTACCGATGTAAACTTGAATAAATTCCCAAACTTGGTTTTGGTGCATCTTTCTACATATTGTGGTCTTTTGATTGCCACTTTCAAACTTTTATCAATTTAGTTCTCTTTAATCGAACTCTCTATTTGTCTCCCTTTTCTCGTTAAAGATTTAGAATAGCTGCAATGTTTTGTCTTTTAAAGCTTATCACTCTTAGAGAACTTTGGGTTAGCAAACTCCCACATACCTCAGTTGGCATTAGGTACTAGGTGTGTTGAAACACCCCTAAGAACTTACCTGTCTTCATGAGAGATAGGGGACACAATAGACAAAACTCCTATTCCCTTTTTGACCTCTTTCTGCATCTATAGTCTTTCTTAACTAGTCTTTTTCTCTCCTTCCTTCGTAACCAAAAGAAATATATTTCCTTGCACTCATATTCCTCTCTTTTGTATATTTCTAAAGTTTTTCTGAAAATGGGTAATTTAGGCTTTTATTGTGATTAGCTTTAAGGATGGGATTTAGTTTTTGAAATTCTTGTTGTGTATTAAAAGATAGGCATTTTTATCTCTAAAAGATGAACTAGAGTGGTATGATCTCTAATATAATGAGGGTAGGCTTGAAAATGTTCAAACTTCCTTAAAGATTGGCTCCCATCCTTCAATTGGTTGTTTTTGCCATTGTAATTTGCATCATCAATACAATCTAACAAGTTCTAGAACCCAGTACTAGTTTAACCCAATCACTCCTAGAATGTCCCCAATCTTCCCAGAATTTGTGGCTTATTCCTACTTTGTTTTCATGTGCATGTTTTTCCAAGATTTCTTGTGATGACCAACTTATTTTGTATATCACAAAGATTCAAGAACTTATTTGTCTTTTCTGTTGTATTTTTCCCAATTTCGCATTCCCAATCCATATTCCTGTCACTTGCAACTTTATTACTTTAGTTTGACCAAATTTACTCCCATTTACATGTCAGGCTTATTGTTTTGATGTTATCAAGGTTGTCAGGTTTTTCAATTAATAAAAGCTTGATCACATAACCTTAATTTCTGTGAATGACTAACTGGAACTCATAACAACTCATCTGCAGAACTAACTAACTGTTGTAATTCAAAAAAAATTAACAACTTTCTGTAAAATATCTTGAACTGCTTAGACTTTTTTACATTTTAAATTACATCCGCTCTAATTAAAACTCCATTGAGATACTTGTAACACAATCAAATTCATGGGCTTAAAAGGACAGCTCACTAAAGATGATCAAAAGATAAACTATACTTGAATTTTTGTGCTAAGATGAAGAAGAATATAATTCTTATATGAAAGAAAAGAATTCATGTCAATTCACTTCTTTATAAGATTTGGGAGGTATTATATTGGGAGGATCTATGCCAACCACAAATTGTGAAAATTCTTGAAGGCATGTCAGGGAGATTTAAGGTGAGGCTGAGAATCTAGAGGGAACTAAGACATCATCAGAATCTTAGATGCAACAGATTTACTCTTATTGAAGATTGAGAGAGTGCAACATCACCCAAACCATATATAGTGATTCTCAAATGTATGCACTCTTTTTGTTGTTGCAAATGAGGGCAAGGACATGTGGATTTTCCAAGACATCTTTCAATTCTGTGCAAACAACAACTCATGTGATCTGGATCATTTCTGACACCTATTGAAATCTCAGCTGAAAGCTTAATACTCAACAAAACAAACATCATTTAGAAACCCTGAACTATATCTCTCCAAAATGTTTGGTCCACTTACTAACAATAGCATGTGAAAACCGCTGAATGTAGCCTGTAATGAGCTTAGTAACCTCCGGGAACATCTATGGAGAATCCTGAAAGCCACTTGATTCTTCAGTGATGTCCCCAAGTCAGAGTATTACACTCATTACGTTTGACGCCAACCCGCCACATAGAAACAAATATGTGGTGTATTAGAACCTGTACTAACCTGGTTGAATACTGAACACAATCATTATTCAAAAGAGTAGATGGGTAACATAGAGTCAGGGTTTCATCATTGTTATGGTTTTGTGTTACTAGGTAATTGTTTATACATGTGTCTGGGGAAGACATTAACCTAACATGTCCAGCTTGAAGATTAAAGCTTTAACAATCTCGAAAGACACCCTGAGCCTTGTTTAGATGCTCTACATATGATGCACATCATCAACAAAATGGGGCAAAGATGATGATCCAGCCAGTAAAGGTGACCATCTTTCTTGTTAATATGTTAGTACCCTATGGCATTCTGAATGAAGTACTGGAGCTAGTAATATAGTAAGACAAGGTATTTTATAGAGACTATATTGATTAATTTTTTTCAAACAGATCATTTCGAGATTACTAAACATACCCCACTTTATCCACTATAGTAGATCATATGACACTATTACTAATAGCAATTCTAATTAATACTTAAAGAAAATCTACTTGTATATCAAGAAAATTCTTTGGTTCACATGAATAGATGTATGACAAACATTGTTTTTGATGACTGTGGTGTGGCAACAACAGTCACATTCCTCATAGGTGATGGAGGCATACAAAGAAATGGAATGCAACCCACTGAAACTTTAATTGTGGTCTCATAGAATTATTATTAGTTAAGAGACTTAATTGCTTCAGTTTTAAGATGTCCAAGCTCTAATAGTGCCATGTGTGTCTTAACCTGTGAGAACAAGATATTCAGGGCATCAAAGTAAACTCTGGATTGGACCAGTGACCCAAGGTATTTTTGACACCCATTATTTAATGCTTTATTTTTGAATCACATTTGATATAGGATTTAAAGATTATTGAAGGATTTGCCAGTGATTTGTTCCTCTGAGATTTATATAATATTTTGAGCCATTTAAAAGTTGATTTATATCCTCTTCATTTCAGGCTACTGATTACTAAGTCTGTCCATAAATATCTAGCTCCTTTCTCAGACGCTTTAGTAAAGTAGTTTATAGAAAAATATATCAGTTTTTCTGGTTTCCTAACACATTTACTTCCTTGTGGCTAAATATTTAGTTTATTCTTTCATAGAGTTTTCGGGCCCCTATTTATGGTGTTATTCCTACTTTCAATTAATATTGAGAGTTTAAATTTCTTTGGTTCTTAGAGAACTCTTTTTGAACTATCGGTGTTGACTATATGGTATTCATCAAGACACTCATAGATTGACCGATCTTCTTCTCGTGCTTGTGGTGTCCCTTCATACTAAGAGCTCTTCCGAGCTTAATCTGATCACAATCTCCTCAAGTCATGTGGTCTCCATGATTATTGGTATTAGTTAAGAGGGTTTCATTGGTCACTATCTTTTATGTTTTTTCTTTATTTTTTGTTCCAACCCACTTTAGTCACTAATTTCATCCAGTTTTCTAAATTCTGCTTCAACTTCACTTCATTCATCCATTATCTAGATTATTCCATCCTGTGTCTGATACTTTTCTTTTCATATTCTTGATTGAGAGACTTTTTATTTATCTCTCCTTATTGAATGAACCCATTCCATCCAAGCCTTCCTAAAAAAAAAAAAAAATTAGAAGCCTAGAATTTTTTTTTCCTATAAGTTTATCATCATCTCTAGTCATGCCAGAAACTCCAAGTCCCCACCATAGTATAAAAAGTCGCAATAAATCGAGAATTTATGGTCCTTTTGTTAATGACTTAACCTTGTTGCTTTAGTAAGGCTTGAATATTGTTAACGCCACCAATATATCCCTTTAGATTGATTTTTATTGAATTTTTGAGGAAAAATGATTGTTTGATTAGTTCCAAAAAGAACCCAAAGATGTTATGAGTGAAAAGGCAAGAGTGGTAAGAATATGTTAGAGTGAGAAAAAGCCAAATAAACTGTGTAGAAACATGAGGAACCAGTTAATCATTCTTTTGAGCAGAAACACACAGAGGGAGTCATCAGGAGGTCCTATTTTTTTCTAACCCGTTTTTTGCAAAAAGAATATGTCAAACAACTACATCCGAAAGTAAAGATGTGAGGCATTGACACGAAGTTTATTATGAGGCCTAACTAGTGAAGTAAAAAGGATGTTTAGGGCTGAATTGGAACAATTCCATGAGAGGGTCGAACAAAGCTTTGAGCATCCACGAAACCCTCCAATAAGGCGTAGAAGGGAGAGGGTGCCAAGAAGAGGGGTACATGTAGAAGAAGAGAAGGGTATGAAGGGGATGGTTTTAAGGATGAGATTGATCATGATCTCTATTGAGTTAGTGACACAAGGTACGGGGAGACTTATAAAGCTAGGAACCGTGGAAGATGGAAGAATTTAGTAGTATTTAAGATGAAGATTCCATCATTCCAAGAAAAGAATGACTCGAGTGTAACGTTCTCGAAAAATAATTCCTAACAGCTTGATAACATGTTTTAGGTATAAAATAAATTAAATTGTATTTTTCCTGGGCTGCTTAAATTGATTAAAAATAATAATAATAATAATGGATAAAAACCCGAAATTTTAAGCAAGAGCCAAAATAAATTTGGTAAAATGTCAAATGAGGACTTAAGGGTCATAAATGAGTAATAAGTGCCAAAGTATAAATGAAATGAAGTGGAATGAAAGTGAAATGAGGCTTAAAATGAGAAAATGAGAAAAGCCTATTAATGTGCTATGACAAACATGGCATTACACATGACATGAGAATAAAGATCAAAGTGGTCTATGGTGCTCATTTGGGCATTCACGCTTTTATAGAGCAAGGGAGAAGAAGGTATTTTTTGGTATGTTTCTTCCATTCTTGGTCTATCTTTGTTCAAGCAAGAAGGAAGAGAATACTTGAAGAGAGCTATAGAAGAAAACTAACCCTAACTCCCTTTGATGATTTTGGATTTGGGGAAACCCTAACCTTATGTAAAGGTGATTTTGATTGGTTGTAGATCACCTTTGAAAGTGTTTTGGGTTAAGTTTCAAAGAGTTGTTGCTAGGGATTGGTTTTGAGGAAATTTTAGTGGGAAGAAATGATGAAGTTTCAGCGTTGCCGTCAAAAAATTTTAAACTCCGTTTGTTTTCGGGGCTATAAGCTGCTTATAATCATCCAAATTGAGTGATTTCAACTGGTAAAGAACCATAAGAGCTAGAGATAAAAATGTATAGCAAGTACTAGGAGAACATTGTAGCAGTAAGGCTCCCAAATATGGGCTTAAAGGTGAGTTTCGGGTAGCTGATGGGTATGCTCTGTTTTAGGCGTAGTTGTGGTGTTTTGGCCGTAAGTTGAGTTTCACTCATCCAAATTGAGTGATTCAAAATTCTTGGTAAACAAGACTTCTAGGGGAATAATTGACTTGAAGAAAGTGTATACAATTTATGTCACACCTCGATTCCCAGTCCGACCTAATTGGCGGATCCGAACCGGTTTCGGGACGCGAGACCATATGTCGAGACTCCCACCCGAATTTTTTTTTTTTAAAAACCAAACTGTACTCGGGTGCGTGGCCTACATTCCTGGCAACAGAACTAAAAGTCATGCATAAGATTACCAGTTCCATTTTTTATACCGCGAAACTGTACTTTTACATTTACAAATCGTAGCACGGAACCTTACATGTAGTGAACCCTTACAGCGGGTTATCTGTACCAGATACGGATGTTTGCTGACATCTTCTCATGTACCTACACGGATTAAACCCGCTGCTTTATGCTTAGTGGGAAACATTTCTTATACAGAAACATAAATACAGAGTAATGTGAATGTGTATCGTGAATATTCGTGCATTCACATAACGAACTTATACAATTACTTAGGCTTATACGCACTTATGCTTGGTCTCACTTTCTTTACTTATCAAGCATTCCGATCTTATACTTACTCAGAATTACACTTTATATGTGACTTTATCTTTATTTGGATCTTATACGTGTATTACGTAAGTAACTTACATGGAATGTATTTTAAGATCTTTATACATGTATTACAGTAACTTATACTTGTCTTTACCACGGGAGTACCCATAGGTACTACCGGACTTATACTTATTCTGGATCTCCCGTAGGAGCTACAGGTTTTCTTCTTATACAAAACTTAGTACTTATAAGGGCACGATGTTCATTCAGGACTCTCGTAGGAGTTACTGAGTTTTTTACTTTTAAGTACAGATCTATACTTATAACAAAGCTTATGTTCATCTTATTCCTGTAGGAGTTACGGTGAGCTTATTCTATCTCGTGACTCTATACTTATAATGCACTTATGTTCATTCGGGGAATTCCCAGTAGAGCATGAGCTTATTCTCATTCATGACTTTATACTTATAAATACTATGTTCATCTCGACTCCCGTAGGAGTTACGTGAGCTTATTCTCATTCAGACTTATACTTGTAATGTACTTTATGTTTATTCAGACTCTGTAGGGAGTTAAGGTAACTTATACTTATTTTACTGATACGGAGTACCCGTAGGTACTACAGAGTTTAATCAGATACAGGAGTACCCCTAGGTACTACAGAACTTGATGAAATACGAGAGTACCCGTAGGTACTACAGAACTTAATCGGATACAGGAGTACCCGTAGGTACTACAGAACTTAAGCAGAGACAGGACTTAATCAGAGACGGAACTTATTCAGATACTGTGAGCACCTCGTGAGGTGTACTCACAAACTAAATCGTAGACGGGGAGTTAACTACAGGATGGTACAACTCAACTAGATGCACTTCTTCAGATAGTAGAGCACCCAGGCATTTAACTTATTCAGATACAGGAGTACCCGTAGGTACTACATAACTTATTCAGATACAGTAGAGTACTCTGTGAGGGGGGTACTATAGAACTTATTCGTAGGATGTGATTTAATCAAAGACAGGAGTACTCGTGATGCATTCATGCAGGCCAGAGTGCATATCTTTATCTCATTTTATTCTTTATCTCAGAGTCTTATCATAGCTGTTTGACTTCCTAGACCAAGAATACGGAATGAGTAGGACACAAAGACAATAAGTACCATGATACTTATATACACTTAAGTGCCGTAGCACTAATCAGACAGAGCTATATAGCACTTACCAGACAAGAGTGTCGTGAGCACTAATCGTGACAGGAGTGTCGAGCACTTAACAGACAGAGGTCGAGCACTAATCGGGAGTACCGGCACTAATCAGAGTACCGAGCATTCAATCGTGAGTACTGAAGTATTTAATCGTGAGTGCTTCTGAGCACTAATCGAGTACCGGGTACTAATCAGACAGAGTGTTTCGTGTCATTTAATAAACTAGTCTTTAGCGCTTACAATTATAAGGAGTTCAAGAATTTACTATCTTATAATAGGTTATTTTAAGCTTTCATTGTGTGTTCATGACATATTATACTCATGTTCATGGTCACGCTTTAGTTCAAGCTTTCATATCCCATATCATATTTATGTTTCATGAACACAATAAGCACTTTGCATTCCTATTTCTTTTTCTATGCAGCCACTATTACATATGGTATTTCATATACTTGTACAGTATAATGCTTATGTATTCACACATCATTCATGTATTATAGTCCCTCTATGAATATATTTAACGTAGAAATTGAAATCATTCCAATCGGATCATCCAAACTCAAGTTATGGTATTTTCATGCCAACTAGTCGGTTTACCGATTTTACCGAGGAACAGTGTGAAATATTTATTTTCCAGTGCCTTGTATTGATATTTGACACTGGATCTTTGTACTCCTTTAAATCTAAGGTGCTAAGGGTTCTATTCCAATCGAACCACCCCCATTCGGAGTAACGGGAATTCAAGATAATAGTGTCCTAAACAACTCGACTACTCTATGTTCAAACGATGCAGTGGATCGGGCTTGCATATAAATTTCACTTTGAGTGAATTTTTGAGCCACTTAGAGTCAGAATTTGACGATTTCTATTTCTATATATTTGGTTTTCCTTGAAGTCTATTTTAATTATCCACTTGAATCACTCAAATCAGATAAGAAATGAGCAAGTTATGGTTAAAATACGAAAACTGGTTGAAATAGGAAAACTGGGGAATAGGTGTACGAGACAGTCTAACGTGTACCTGACACATTAGCCAAATGACCGTAACCCAAAGTGTACCGGTACAGTTCAGGTGTACCGTACATGTCACCGAAAAATTGCCCGTAATGTGTGTTTTTCACCCATTTTTCCATATATTTTGATACTCCAATCTAACTCTACACTTCAAACACACATCAAAAACCATTTTTAAATTCACTCGAATCTCTTTTCTCTATTCAATTCATCTTTCAATACATATCTTTCTTCAAAATTATTTCCTAAATTCCTCCAAAGATCATTCCAACAAGGTTATGAGCTACACAAACCAAGTTAATTAAGATTTGTTAGGTTTGCCTTAAACCCTAACTCAACTTCCTTCCATTTAACCATGAATCCAACAACAAAGTGGCGATTCCATACTTATCTTGTTCGTGGTTTTACCAACCCACTCAAGAAATCTTATGTTAGATGCACTTATCAAAACCCTAGATTTAGAGACAGCGATATTAACCATACTAAGCCTTAAAAATTCTCAGATCCATACAAAATCCATACTCAAAGTAGTTTTTATATTTAATTTGGCTTTTGCTTGATTCTCCTCCTACTCTTTCTTCTTCTTTCCTCTCCTCTTCTCTTTCCTTTTCCCCTTCACGATTTGTTCTTTTTTCCTTCGGGAGGTCCCAAATTTGGTCTTTAAATCATGGATTTATTAAGGCCATGTTTGGCCTTTAACTGAAACCCATTTTTGGGTTAATTTTTATTTGCAAAAGGTCCCTCCATGTTTGACTATTTGTATTCCAAGTTCTCAATTGCATTTTGCCCATAGTTCTTTCAATTAAGATATTTAAGCCCCTTTTTGGAACTTTAATTACAATTTTGTCCTTAAATCTTGTAAATTTTCTAAGTTCTGCTTCCATGTTTCGCATTTAACTCACGAAACATTTAAATTATGCTTGCAAATAATCTCTTAAACATGTCGAAAAACTACTAGGGTATATTTTGGGCGCGTATGTTCTTATAACCCTAAAGTTCTATAAATCTCTCAAAGGAGCATGCGCAAGAATAATCGATTTATGTTTTGAAAATTAGAGTAAATTGATGTAAATGCAATAACTGAGTTTTGGTGATCCAAATTGACGATTCTAATTCGAAAAGCAACCTGTAATCCATATCTGAAAATGAGTAGAAGGAATAATTACCAAATTATGGATTTAAGACCTCTGAAATCAAGAATAATAAAGAGAATCGAAAGTGAGTCGGGCATACCGATTAGTTTGGCATTAAAATGTCAGAATTCTGAGTTTGAGCGGTAATCCAAATGAGATGATTCCAATTCATAAAGAAGATAGACTCATAGAGCTATCATTTTCTTTGAAGGAAGCATGAGAAAAAGTATGGTTCACAGTCCTGAGAAAAGTTTCAAGTAAGGTAGATTGTAGACATCAACCCTAACCAAAAATCCTAGAATGCACAACTGATTTTTTTTCTTGGGTTGTTATTTGATTGTGACATATTTGTGATGGATTAGGGGTTGGTGACGAGGAAGCTTGACCCAAGAATGGGATTCTGAGGATAGGAATCGAAGAGCGACAACCTCTTTTGGTTTGTTCTTCACACTTCCTTCCTTGTTTCGGTTTTGTGTTTTGTTTGACAAAATAAATCTAAAAGGTTTTATATGAATATTCATGTGCTCCTTTGAGGCATAAATGAATCATTTTATTCTCCACTTCTCTCTCATTTCTAAATGTTTGAAGGATTATGAAATAAGTGGATTTAGTTGAAATGAATTGCATAAATTGCATAATATTGATTTGTTTTAAATTGATTTGATACAGCTGATTGTGAAATGAATTGCACATGAAAAAATTGCATAAGTATTGGAAACCAAGTATTTGGATATAAATATATATACACTATTGTAAATTGCTATGAATGATTTGAGTGCCCTTAATAAATGCAATCGTTAAAATTCGGTTAAGGATAGATTGGTATACCGATAAGGGTCAAAATGAGTAGTATTGTTTAATTCCAAATGATATCACTCCTCATTTGTGTACTCAAACAGATAGTATCAATAAGGTTCACGAATTGAATTTTAATAACCAGCAAAGAACCCGCTTGGACCAGACCGTGTTATAAAATAAAGCTTTTTTATACTCAGTTCAGATCCCAAATGACCATGCCGTGATTCTATCCCGCGCAATCGAAAGCATAGGGTTAAATTCGCTTAAGTGGGCAAATGAAAAAGAAAATTGTGAAATGCATGATTTCAGGTTAGAATGATTTATTGCACATGAAACTGCATGATTGAAATGACCAATGAATTGTAATTTGAATGTATACAAAATGAAAATATACATATATGTATTGTACCGCATTGGTCATTGAAAAATTATACAAACGCATTGATTTAGAAAAATGCATGATTTACTTAAACTGAAATGAAGAGAGGACTGTATAGAACCACTAAGCATGAAAATGCTTAGTGCGTTGTTTTATCATCGTGCAAGTATTGAGTGAATAGGTACGAAGGAAAAGATCGCAGGGATTCAGAGTCAGCGTCGAGGCATTACGGGTTGAGTGAAAGCTCAGACCATGCATTCCATAGGAATATATTTGACACTTTTTGTACAAACTCTAATTTTTTTTTGTAAATATTTTGGTATTGAAAACAACTTATAATGTCATAATGTATAAAGGTGGTAAATGGACCAAATGGGCATGTAATGCCATATTTAATGGAAAATGTGTATTGAAAACAAAATGATGGGCCCCCTTTAAGTTGAATTAGTATATACAAATATATTTTCATAAAGATAAATATCATTAACAAAATTAGCATTAGAAATGTGTTTTACTGACAAAAGAAAAAGGAATTTGATTCGAAATAAGGATGTACGTCAATCGGGTTCGACCTCACGGTCGAGAGTCGGGTCAAGTACGTGGCCTTGAACGTCTAGCTAATATACCTTGAGTGGGAGAGAAATGTGGAGATGATTTTTTATTGTTACAATTATTCTGAAAATAAGAAGGTGAACCTTGCTGTCATATAATTCTCAGAATATGCCATAGTATGGTGGGACCAACTATTGTTGAATAAGAGAAGGAATAGGGAGCTATGTAGACCATTTTCTATATACTAAACAAACTCTTATTAAAGGCGCGGAAAATTTGTGTCTAATCCCACGTAGCGACACCAAAAAACTTATTGTAGACCATTTATGTATTGACTATTTTCACTATTATTTCCAAATGATGCAATTAAAATTGGTTTTGGTCTAAATCATAGCGCATAAGTCATACAAGTAATGAGTGGACTATATAAGTGGGATGCTCGTACCCGCAATTGATGAGAAATTCTAAAGATTAACTACCCCTTTATTACTCGAGAAAATCACTATTTGAACCACAATTGGAAGTTCTTAACTATAAATTGAATGAAAGGATTCTTTTTTTCTAATGTTTCTTAAAAAGAAAAATAATCTAATCTAGTTGAACAAAAAATTTCTCAGAGTAGAAATAACCTTTAGACAAAATCGGTGTTATGATTTTCAGAGATTCTTGACAGTTGACCAAGCAAATCTTATTGAGAAAAGAATTCTGGATTTGTCTAAAAGCAAGGTAGTGTAGCCTTGGAAAACCTCCTAACACTACACATTTCACTAATTAGCTAACCATATTTCTAAACCAGGTCAATGGGTCTAAAAAGCTACTTTTAGGATCTGATCCTCTTTAAGATCTGTCTGTCTTTCTTAAACCAGTACTTCATAACCATCTCTTAGGACTGGAAACTGCTTGCTCCCATAGACAGGATAACACAAGCCTTCTTCAAATTAATTGATACCTCAGTCTGCAATTCATTATAATGCCCTCTCTCCTTAATTAGAATCTATGCTAACAAGAGATCAAGATTATTCTGCCAAATTAAGATGAGACCTCTAAACATTAAACTGAAAATCAACAAATGGTTCTTATGCCTCGGGAACACACTTCTGCTGTCACACTGAAGGGAATCTTGAAGTCAGAGGTTAGAACTTCACATGATGTATCCTTAGTGATTTTTAGTACATTAGTTCAGTGGATATCAATCTGACTTACCCACGAGTGAGAGCACTCTTTGCTCTTAGGTCATCGATCTTTGTGTCACTCAAAGGGATCTTGGAAATTAGAGCAAGCCGCCATCTCTTTAAGTGCGAGAACAAGCGTATTTAAGAACGTCTCATTACAAGAGCAAGACGATTAATCAATCCCAGTTTTCCTTCCCCACAAAAACATTTTAAAACTACAAATGAAAATCAAAACGAGAAAATTCCTTTTGAGGAGCTAACCTTTCATATTGGATTGTAAATGATAATGAATAGTTAATCGAGACAAATTCATTGAAATTGAAGCAAAGCTGAAGACAAACTAAAAATCGAGAAAAATATCAGGACTCCACTTGAATTGGATAGAAAGCAGAGCTTGATGAATGTGGGTCATTTCAATCTTATCTTAGATCCTTACTCTAATCGAAAAATCTAGAAAAGAATATAAAGAAAAATAAAATAAAGAAGAAAAAGAAAAATATATACAAATGAGATTTCAACTCCTCTTAAAAGCTTCAAAAAATTTCTAAAACGACGAAAAATGGCACCTCCCCTATGAGCCACATTTATAGGCCTCGATCATTGGTCCACTGAATGGCGAAAATCATGAACCGTAAAGCCCAATGCGCCCTAGTTGGCGTGTCGTGGGCGTATCGTGGGCGATGTCGCGGTTGATGTCATGACATCACTACTGTGATGTCGCGACATTGGCATCTGATATAACAACTCTGAATTTGTATGTCAATGCAATGTTGTGGCTGATGTCGCGACATTGCTGCTGTAATGTCACGACATTGCTGCTGTAATGTTACGACATTGCTCTTGGTATAGCAATTATGAGTTGTTGCCTCTTTGTGCAATGTCACAACTATAAATTTCAATGTCACAACATTCTTTCACGGTGTAAATGGCGATATGGCGACATTGTTTTGGTTCCTCTGCTCTTCTAGCATTTCTCTAATGTCGACATTGGTTGTAAAGAATCACGATATTGATGTCGTGACATTTGCGTGTATCGCGACTTGGAATTGATGTCTTTAGTGTTCTTTGCCTGCGTGGGCGTGTGATATTGTAATTTTGGGTTCTGCATTCTAATGTGATGTCATGACATTGAATGTTGATGTCGCAACATTGCTCTTTTCTGTTTTACTTATTTCAGCCTATGTTGCGACATTGATAACCCGATGTCACAACATTAAAATCATGCCAGAACACTTTCCACATGATGTCGCGACATTGGTTAGTCAATGTCACTTAACATTCTTCTTTTTCATTGCTTTTTTTCTTTTTGGCGTTTTCTGATTTTGCTTCTTTTCTTTAAATTCATGCAAAACACAAATCTGAGTGAAAACTCCATAATTTTTTTATTAAATTGAACTTTTAAGCCTTAAATAGGCATGAAAAATGGGTTTAAAAATATATGAGTTTTAGACTCATCAGGAGCTAGTCGTGGAAACATAGGAAGAGATGAAGAGGGTGAAACGGAAGAGATTTGTCTGACTTACTACTCATGGGAGTTGTCTGAAAGTTACAAATTTGAGGCAAAACGGCCCAGTAGTGTGGAGAATTCATCTCTTTGGAAATGGATGTTGCAATGGCTAGAGCAAATATTGAAGAAGATTGAGAGGCTACAATGGCGAGGTTTCTTACGAGTTTAAACCGGGAGATTCATAATGTGGTGGAATTGCAACAATATGTGGAGTTGGAGGATATGGTGCATATGACTATCAAGATTGAGAATCAAGTCAAGAGGAGGGGCAGTAGCAACACACGTTATGCACCTAGTCTAAGTTCATCCACTTGGAAGTTGAATCAATGGAGGAAGGAAGAGAAGCCTCCCACCGCCAAGCCCAAAATAGAACAAAAACAAGAGGTGACTAGCCAAGGAAATCAAGGTAAACCCCTATTCTTTCCTTTATTTCGAATCGTGATATTGAGTGTTTTAAATGTCAAGGCAGGGGTCATATAGAACGCCTATGTTTGAACATAAGAGTTATGGTGATGCGGGACAATGGTGAGATTGAAACAGACAATGAGTAAGATTGTGATTCTATGCCATCCTTAGTGGATGTCAATGATGAGGAGTACATTATCCAAGGAGAACCGATGGTGGCAAGGAGGGCCTTAAGTGTGCAAGCTAAGGAAGATGATGAGGTGTAACAGGAGAACATTTTTCACACTAGGTGCCATGTCCAAAACAAGGTATGTAGTGTGATCATTGATGGGGGCAGTTGCACTAATGTCATTAGCACAACCCTGGTGGAGAAATTAAGGATGCCAACAAGTAAGCATCCTCGTCCTTATAAATTGCAATGTTTGAATGATAGTGGGGAGGTAAGGGTGAATAAACAAGTGTTAATCTCTTTTAGCATTAGAAAGTATGAAGATGAAGTTTTGTGTGATGTAGTTCCGATGCAAGCTGGACACTTGTTATTAGGAAGACCATGGCAATTTGATAGGAAAGTTAAGCATGACAGCTTCACCAATAAGTACTCGTTTGTGCATAACCAACGGATTGTCACTCTTGTTCCTTTGACACCAAGTCAAGTTTATGAAGATCAAGTGAGGATGCAAAAAGAGAGTGAACAAAAGAAAAATAGTGAAAAAAAGAGTAAACAAATGAAAAAGAGTGAAAAAGAGAGTGAACAAGAGAGTGAACAAAAGAAAAAGTGTGAAAAAGAGAGTGAGCAAAAGAAAGAGAGTGACAAAAAGAAAGTGACAGAAAGTTTAAGAGAAAATGAGAAAAAAACTAATTTCTATGCAAAGGCACGTGAGGTTAAAAGAGCATTGTTCTTAAACAAGCCTGTGATTGTACTCTTGTACAAAGAGGCACTTTTTAACACTAACCAACTTGACACTTCTTTGCCTAGTTCAATTGTCTCTCTTTTGCAGGGATTTGAAGATGTCTTTCATGAGGGAAATTCCAATAGGTTCACCTCTGGCAGGGATCGAACATTAAATTGATTATGTACTTTTTGAAATTGCTACCATTCGAACATACCCCTTATAGGAGTAATCCCAGGGAGACTAGAACTCCAAAACAAGTTGGTGAATTGATGGAAAGGCATATGTGAGGCATGGAGTGCATGACGTTTAGGTGATTTTGGTTCCTAGAAAGGGGATGGGACATGGAAGAGATATGTGGTGCTCAAACCATATAACATAACGGTAAAGCATCGTCATCCCATTCCTTGGTTAGATGATATGTCACACCAGATTCCCGGTCCAGGCGAATGGCGGATGCAGGCAGGGTTGGGCGCGAGACTAAGCGGGATTTTCTTTACCTATTTTTTTCTCTCGAGACTAAACATAACATAATCAAATATCACTGTAAAATAAAACTACCAGTAGTGGTGTTTACGATGCCAATACATACAATCTGAGTCCATTTACTTATACATATCTGATATGACTTTACATTTCAATTACATATTAGCGCGAACCTACGTGATGAACCCTTACTAGTGTGTTGGCCAAGCTGTATGCGTATGTTTTTAGACGTCTTCTCCTGACACTACGGATTAAAAACAGTGCTAAACTGCAGCAGTGGGAAGTATATGACTTATCTGAAACACATGCATTTATCTTGAATCATAATAAATATATAACGAGAAGCAGATATCAAAATCTTCCTTGAATTCATATAACACCTACATTACAATTATCCTTGTAACAAACTTATGCTTATTCAGATCTCTCGTATACGTTACTCAACTTATACTTATAGCAAACTTATATTTACTCAGATCTTACACTTATGGCAGACTTATTCTTATTCTGATCTCCCGTAGGACAGATATTTATACTTATCTCCCGTAGGACACATACTTATTCAAATTCCTCGTATACGGTACTGAGCTTATACATATACTTATACTTGTCTCTCCGTATGACTACATACTTATGCTTATCGAGGCATTATACTTATTCGGGTCTCCCAAAGGACATATATGTCGGACTTATCGCGATGCCTCGGACTTATATTATTCCGTCTAGAAGGACATATACTTGAACCACGTGGACTATGCTTATCGGATCTCTTGTGGGAGTTCAAAGCTTAGACCTTTATTGAAATTGCACATGGGTACTCTGAGATATACTTGTCACTTCGTATCTTATACTTCACCTTCCCAGACATATCCTTGTCTTACGGATCTTATACTTGTATTAAGACTTATTCTTATACTTGAATCTTATTCTTGTATTTCGAATCTTATACTTGTAGCCACGGATTCATACATGTCTACTTGATCTTATACTCTTGTGTTACTGCAGCTTATTCTTGTATTTCGGACTTATACTAAGCTTATTCTCGTAAAAAGTACTCAGAGGTACTGCTACTGACTTATACTATATTACGTAACTTATACTTGTGTTAATATGAAAGCTTATTCTTGTATTTCTCGATCTTATACTCGAGCTTATTCTCGCATAAAAGTAACCGTAGGTACTAATGACTTTATACTTATATTATAGAACTTATACTTATTTTATCGATACTTTAAGTACCCGTGAGGGTACTACGTAGATTTTACTTGTATTAAAAGTACTGTAGGTACTAAGTTGCATCAGATAATGTGAGGTACCGTAGGTACATCTTATCTTTACCATATTCATTTCTTTTACTCTTATTCTTTATTCGTAGTCTATCATATAACTGCTTGACTACCTGCACTTCAATAATAAGAAAATGAGTAGGGACGCAAATACAATAAGCACCAAGGTATTAATACAAGATCGAATCGATACGTGCCCGCCCACACAATGTAAAGGACGTGAAGACTGCCAGGAGTGCCAAGCACCGATCAAACATGCTTCCACCAATGTATGTCAGAGCACCAGTAGGAGGCCAAGCACCGATCAAACGCGTACGCCCACGCAACGTAGTTCCGTAGCACCAAAGCAGGAGGGCCGGCTAATCGATCAGACGTGCCCGCCCACGCAATAAGTGTCAGACGACACCAGTTAGGAGTGCCGAGCACCGATCAGAACGTCCACTCATTCATTCTTCGGTCCTAGGTAGTCATACTATCATATGCCTTTCAGAACTCATAACCTATCTTTATCACATTTTGTGTTCATGACATATTGCTTTTCATGTTCATGTTCATATTTCAAGTCGTTTTCATATTTCATATCATATTCATGTTTCATGAACATTTCTATACTTCAGACGCGCCAGGACTTATCATACTATCTCATCTCCGTAGGAGTACATAATGTAGACTCTTCCTTTGAGACCAGAGTACTTTTCTTATCTATGCTCCTTACATATCAAATCTACATATATTGCTGCTATTTCTTGTTCATATCTACATCCTTTCTTACCATGTAATTCCATCCTCAACTTAACCAAGCCAAGTAGTACACTTGGTACAACAATTTAATTTTCAGACAGGCACTAAATGCCATTAAATGGCATATGGTTATATTCTAGAATCAATGAGTCGATAGATTCCAAGAATACCCATAATGGAGTCCTAACGAAGGAAAGCAGGTGCAAGTTGCAAGCAAAGAAGAATCAAGAACTCAGCAAAGCAATGGCAAAGCAGCTGTTCGAACCATTGTCTTTATCATTTTCGGGGGTCTAAAACTAATATTTTGACACTAGGTCTGGTACTTATTTTGAAGCCAAGGGGTATATGGGTTCTTTCTCCAACTGGAATCACCCAAATCGGAGCAATCGAAACTCCGCTATGTCCTAAACAACCGAGACTACTCTCTATGTTCAAAAAATGTAACTTAAATTAGCTCAACATACCCCACTTTGAGTGAATTTTTGGGCCACATAGAGTCAGACTTTGAAGGTATCTATTTCAGGGTGTTTGGTTCTCCTTGAAGTCTAGTTTAACCAGAAACTTGAATCACTCAAATTGGATAAGAAATGACCATGTTATGGTCAAAATACGAACACTGGTCCAAAACAGAATGACAGAACACTTATGGTACCGGTACCACTCTGTTTGGTACCGGTACCACCCCTGAAAATCGCCTTACAATTTGTGTTTTTTCTTCCCTTTTTTTCCATATAGCTCCACCCAAACCAACCCAATACTCAGCTACATACATCAAAACTAATTCTTATTCATCTTGTAATGTGGTTTAGGACCACATACCCAAAACCCTAGGTAGTCCAAGAACCCATACCAAAGTCCATCTTTATACAAAACATAGAATTAAGGGATTCCATGCTTATATTAACCAAGCTAGAGTTTTTCAACTCCAATTTCATTCAAATCTAGGGTTAGGATCAATTCTAACTAAATCAGAATTGGAACTCATAAAAACTCCTAGAAATCCATACAAACCATAAGATCTCGCTTTCCATTTAAAATCCATACCAAAATCATGTAAATCCATACCTTTCTTCGGGCTTCTCCTTCTTCCTCTTCTTCTTCTTTCTTCTTCCTTTCTTTCTCTTTTCCTTCCAACCCGTAGGAGCTCTTGTTTGAGACAAAAATGGTTATAGTTTTTGTCTCTTCCCCTTTTATAATTTAACTTTATTTTATTTACCTTTTCTCCTCCTTCATTCCATTATTTGCATTAATATTTATGTTATTTCCTAATTTTGGCCTCTAATCTTATCAACTCATAACCTTATGCCCCTTTTTAATAAATTACATATGTACCCTTGCTTTATCCCTGCATAAATTCGGGTTCTTCTGCTTGTTTCCTAAAAATTATATTTAACTTTATTAAACCCTAAACATGTCCTCAAGACCGCTTAGGTATATTTCTGGTGTTACAATTCTCCCAACCCCTCCCTAATATAAATTTCATCCTCAAATTTTTCCTAAACTCAAGAGAGCGAGGTACTATGCCCTCTGGCACCAAAACTTCCATTTTCATATATGGCATAATTAGTCTTATCTCCAATACTGACTAACTGAACTATCTCTTGTAACTTGACATCATCTTTCTGAGCATTTACTATCATTTACTTCAAATCTAGTATAACTCTCACTTGAGTCATCAAGGCTCCATCAGAACTAAATCTCATGTCCTAATCTTTCAAAGTTGGATTGGTACTTATCCATTCTAGTCAATATACAGGAAAAGGACATCCGCATTAGGCCAACACATTACTAAGTAGGTACACCCTTAATCGAAGACGCTTCTAGAAACGCCTAAACCTAGGCTTTGATACCAACTTGTGTTGGTATCATATCCCCTCAAGCCTTAGGTTATCGTATACCTATGCCGACATCACCTCGACACACCCCGATTCTGGCTCCCGACCCGAATGGCGATCCAATCGGTCTGTGGCGCAAGACCGAATCGGAACTCTTTAATCTTTTTTTTTTTTTTTTTTTTTCTCCTCGTGTCGAACTTATAACATAACCAAAATATCATATACAAATAAAATTACCACCGTAGTGGTGCTTAATGTGACGCAATACATGGCAACTCGAGTCCCATTTACTTATACATATACAATAACAACTTTTACATTTCACCATATATTCAGAAAGTGCGTAACCTACTATGATGAACCCCTTACTAGTGTGTTGGGCCTACCAGATATGGATGTTTTCGACGCCTTCAGACTTCATATGATACCAACAATACAGACGAGCCTAGGGTTTAGGCGTTTCTAGAAGAGTCTTCGATTAAGGGTGTACCTATATAGTAATGTGTTGGCCTAATGCGGATGTCCTTTTCCTGTATATTGACTAGAATGGATAAGTACCAATCCAGCCTTGAAAGATTAGGACAGGAGATTTAGTTCTGATGGAGCCTTGATGGCTCAAGTGAGAGTTATACCAGACGAAGTAAAATGGATAAGAAATGCTCGTAAAAGAGGATGTCAAGTTACAAGAGATAGTTCAGCTAGTCGGAGATTGAGATAAGACTAATTATGCCATATATGAAAATGGAAGTTTTGGCACAGGCATAAAGACTCCTCATCTCTTCGTCAGAAAATTTCGAGGACTAATTTATATTAAGGAGAATTATAACACCTCGAAATATACCTCAAGCAGCTTTTAGACATACTTGCGCTTAATAAAGTTAAACAATTTAATTTCTGAATAAAACGAAACCCATAATTTGTACAGATAAAAACATAAATATGTAATTTGTCAAAGGCATAAAAGTTATGAGTTGATAAGATTAGAGGCCAGCGGAAATAACATAAATATTAATGCAAATAATGGAATGAAGGAGGAGAAAAGGTAAATAAAATAAAGTTAAATTATAAGGGAGGACAAAATAATCATTTTTGTCTCCAAATAAGAGAGCTCCTACGGGTTGGAAGGAAAAGAGAAGAAAAGGAAGAGGAAGAAGAAGAAGAAGAAGAGGAAGAAGGAGAAGCCAAGAAGAAAGGTATTTATTTCTATGATTTTTGGTATGGATTTTAAATGGAAAGCAAGGATCTTATGGTTTTGTAAGGATTTCTAGGGATTTTTATGAGTTCCAATTTACTGGCGAAGTTAGGAATTGATCCTAACCTCGATTTGAATGAAATTGAGCTGAAAACTCAGCTTGGTTAATATAAGCATGAATCCCTTGATTCTATGTTTTTGCATAAAGATGATGGACTTGGTATGGGTTCTTGGACTTACTCTAGGTTTGGGTATGTGAAGTTCTAAACCACCATTACAAGATGAATAAGGAGTGGTTTTGATGTATATTGAGTATTGGGTTGGTTTGGGAACTACATGGAAAAGGAAGAAAAAAAATCGGGAATTTTCGAGGGTGGTACTGCACCAAACAGAGTGGTAAATTTACTATAAGTGTTCCGTCATTCTGTTTTGGACTAGCATTCGTATTTTGACCATAACTTGGTCATTTCTTATCCGATTTGAGTGATTCAAGTTTTTGGTTAAACTAGACTTCAAGGAAAACCAAACACCCTGAAATAGATATCACCTTTCAAACTCGACTCTATGGCCCAAAAATTCACCCGTGCTGGGGCCATGTTCAAGCTAATTTCGTTCCTCGCTTTTGAACATAGAGTAGTCTCTGCTTGTTTAGGACATAACTTGAGTTTTGTGTCTGAGCTGGGGTGGGATTTTTAGCTGAGAAGAACCCTTAGCACCTTATCTTCAAATGAGTACTAAGACCTAGTGTCAAAATATTAAGTTAAGACCCCCAAAAATGATAAAAGAGCAAGTACACTGCCGTGTGTCAGAAGTTGCTGGATTTTCTTCACGGCTTGCAACTTGCATAACTCCTTCATAGGAACTCCATTATGGGGTATTCTCGACTCTATGGAAAGCCCATTGAGTCTATAATCTAACCATATGCCATTTACCGGCATTTGAGCTCCACATCTTGTCCTAAAATTGAATTGTTGTAAATTCAAGTGTACTAATCGCTATTAAAGTTGATTGGAATACCAAGTATAAGTTCCGTGAATGCCGTGATACGCCGTGAGGCTGCTAAGATAATGGGCACCAAAGATAAGTTTTGTAGTACTTACGAGTACTGTGATAAGAATAAGTTCAAGAATACCAAAGATAATGCCTGCATTACCCAGAATGCAGTATCCAACAAGTGTAAACTCCGGCCATAAAAGTATGTTTTTCCATGGTATAAGTATGAGCCTTTGTAGTACCAATGGTACCCCATAATAGCATAAGTTACGTGGAACTCCTCCCGGAAATCTGAGATAGATATAAGTACCATCACGTGTATAAGTATCTTTGAATAAGCATAAGCTCTGTATAAGCATAAGCTCTGTAGCTCCTATGGGAGATCTGAACAAGTATGAGATAGATAGGAGTATGAGTACGTGATAAGTACCTCCGTCTAAGTATAAGTATAAGTTCAAGATCAGATAATGTGGACTCTAAATAAGTAATGTGTCCTACTTCGAGATAAGGCATAAATATATGTCCTAATTTCGAGATAAGTATCGCATGTGCCTTACGGAGATAAGTATAAATATGTGTCCTAATGGAGACCATAAGTTTGGCTCCGAGTAAGTATAAGGATGTTATAAGTATAAGTCAATAAGAATAAGTCTCGTTATAAGTCTAGATCCGAAGCTATAAGTATAAGTTCCGAATAAGAATAACCATATAAGTGTGGCACTGAAAGCAAGTATAAGATAGTACCAGATGGCTTTGTAGTAAGTACGGGTAATAAGCTATGTAACTCTCGACTGGAGATCCAATAAGGCGTTTGTTATAAGCTTAAGTAATTGTATAAGTTCATTATATGAATGGCATGAAAAAATTATGATATTTGTTATTATTTTATGCTTTTAAACGTGTATGTGCATAAGACATGTTTCCCACTAAGCGTGAAAGCTTAGCACGGCTTTAATCCGTGTAGGTACGGAGAAGACATCTCAAGACTCGTATAACGGGCCGCCAACATTAATTTGTGCGGGTTCACTACATGTAGGTTCCGTGCTCGATTTGTAAATGTAAAAGCACAGCTTTGTATTTGTAAATGGGATCAGAATGTGTATAGATTTTGATGGACTCCTGACCCTGGTAGTTCTTTGATAGTATATGATATTTTGATTCGTTATAAGATGTGGGTCATACCAACAGTACCAGCCATTTAGAATATATATATATATATATATATATATATATATATATATATATATATATATATCAGGTAAAGAGTCCCAGTATATGGTATCGCACCCCGAACTCGGTTCGAATCCGCCAATCGGGTCGGACCTGAACTGGGTGGATAAATATAAGGTGCACGTTTGATCTATGTTTCAGATTCTAATCGGTGTTACTTCAAGACTTCACATTGTGTGGGCAGCACATTCTCGATCAAGTGGTTTCTAAGACTCCCCGCTTCGTGCTACGACACTTCTATTGCTTGAGCAGGCACGTTTTGATCGGTGCTTCGCACTCCCGCCGGCATACGGCACTTCGCATGGGCAGTACATTTTACAAGTGCTCTCAAGACTTCGCCTGTTACCAAGACTTCGCTACAGGGGCGCACGTACGTCAGCATCAGATTGCATCTTCATACTTATCGGCCGCTGGCCCTACTCATTTCTTATCATTGGTCTAGGTAGTCAAACAATTTATAAGGATAAGACTCGAATAAAGAATAAAGAGGAAGAAATGAATATGGTAAAGATCCAATGTACGACGGTACCTCTATATCTCTGCTCTCAGAGTACCTACTGCATTTTCGGTAATAAGTAAAATTCTCAGAGTAAATTTGCAATTTCTGTGTACCTCGCACGCGAAATAAGTATAAGTTCTGTAATATAAGTATAAGTCCAGTAGTACCTATGGGTACTTTTGTACCAGATAAGCTCTGTAACACAAGTATAAGTTCTGTAATATAAGTATAAGTCCAGTAGTACCTACGGGTACTTTTGTACCAGAATAAGCTCAGTATAAGATCCAAAATACAAGAATAACCTTTGTAACACAAGTATAAGATTCGTAAGTGATGAGTGCCTAAAACACTCATCTTACACTCGCTTCGGTTCGTCATTTTCACATTTGTTTTATAATAATTTTATAGTTTTTGTGGCTAGATCCCCGATTTTGTGTCCTGTGGTTACAGTCTATCGAGCGTGAAAGAGCGCTTTGGGAAGCGCTGGGAACAACGAGGGAGTAGGCAAGGAAGGGATCACCACGCCGCGACGTCACCACGCCGCGACACAAATTTCAAAATCTGCACCTCATCATTTAAAGTACGAATGGCTCAGAAATTAGGGTATCGGGAGACGTACGAGGAAAGACACGGAATTCCAGAGCAGATCGACAGACTGGAGAAGTGATCGGATTTGGACCAAGCTTTCATAGTTAGATATTATTTTGGATAATATGATGATGTTTTTAATACTAGACAATTTGATCTGCTCTCGATGATGTTCCTAGATCTTCTAGGGTTACATCAAACCCTGTCACATACAATGGATTAAAGCTTGATCTTTCATGTTATTCAGTTGTTATTAATTTGTCACATCTACTCTATACCTGCATTTCAATTATATGATAATGTCTGGCCAATGTTAGCATAATCGCACTGGAGATCCGAGATTCGAGAGATGAGGGTATTCAGGGATCTAGGTAGAGTAGCTTTAGCCGAGTCTTGCTAATAGAGATATTCAACCCTATGTGGCATTGGATTAGAACATTTAAGCATTTCGGAATACCGAGTCGAGATAGAGATAGCACTTATTTATTCACGAGATAGGCGGATATACCTCGAGAGAGGATATCTCGTAGGCAAGATCACCTCGCCATTGACATATTACAAATATATTGAATAACAAAGATCTTTAGAAAAGTAATCCATTGAACGTGATGGGGAGATTTAACCTTAAGCGCCAACACCATTAATTCACTAGGAATCAATAGCTTAGCTGCGCTTTCTTTACTTAATTTTAATTTAGAATCATTTATTCAGATATTGTCCAGTGCGTAACCTTCAGAGTCAATTCACCTTTCCCCTCGTGATCGATATCCGTACTCTTTAAGTACACTTATATTACTGGGGGCTACGCTGCACTACGCACATAGGTATTCATTTACACACCAGGCCGCGATTGCTTTTACAGCTGCCGTGGGGAAAGGTTTAAATTGATATAGAGCTTTTATTTTACCATAGATAGTATTCTCGAATTTTCGCTACTTTTGTTATTTTTTACAGCTGTAATTGGTTTTGTTAGTTCGTGTGTTAATAAGAAGATTGTGCTCTAAAGGTGGAGTACACGACAAAGAAAATCAATTAATCAACACCTATGTGATCCCGAAATGTAAAGACTTCGCATTTATTGCGCGAGAACGAGAAATCATTAGAATCTAATAGTCATGGAAAACACAAGAACAAGATTTCAAAGTGCTGAACAACCTGAACTTCACGTAGTTTAAATGGGAATCACTGAAGGAACTGCTACTGTGTTACTATACAAATTCCGCACGATCCTTGCTGCTATTAGATGAGTCTGCTTACCACCAACAACGCTTGTTCAGACAAATGATCGACGCCATCGATTCATAACAATTTCGAATTGAAGTCGGGCCACAAGATGTATGCTTCAATATCTTGTTCCAATGACCAATCCCATGAGAATCCGAACATGCATTTGACTAACTTCCTCGGTTTTATACCATCAAGTACAACGGAGTTACCGAAGAAGCTCTTGTAAGATTACGGCACCCTACTTTCACTGTGGATAGAGCCAAACATTGGCTAACCAATACCCACCGTGATTCCATTACTACATGGAACGACTTGGTACAAAAATTTCTGACTAAGTTTTTTCCACCTTCAAAAATTGCACAACTGGTGCAAGAGATTAATACGTTTGGACAACTAGAGGGGGAGAACCTAGCAGAAGCTTGGGACAGATTTCATGAATTATTGCGGAAGTGTCCTCACCACCGACTAACCAGATGGATGCAAGTCCACACCTTCTACAATGGTCTGAGAAATGCAACCCGAACAATGATAGATGCTCTCCCGCTCTGAGGAGCATCACGAAGAAACCATGCACTGCCTATGAGATCTTGTGAAGATCACTAACCAACACAAATCAGTGGCCTAGAGAGAAGGCTACACCAGTGAGTGCGGTAAGTGGCACAGATAATGAGGTCCTTAACAACCTGGTGAATCATGTGGCACAACCAACTAAGCAGTTGAATAGACAGCAAGGAACCGCGAACGCCCATACAAACTAATCCGCTGTGGAGTTGTAATTTTGTGGAGGACAAAGACAACAAATAAGGAATGTCGTACCAAGAAACCCTACAAAGAGCGCTTCCGTGACGCGGTCGAGGTTTAATCGGGAATCAATCACAACAGCTAAAGGACCGCATGGGGTAACAACTACCGAATCGTGTGAGAATCAAGACAAGGGCGCGTGTGAACAATCGAACTGTAATAATCTAAAACAACTAAGGGTATGGGATGGCGGAACAATCAGAACAATACGCAATCGAACCGAACTAGTGAAACACACTCTGAGAAGAAGTTGGATTTAGAGCAAGCTCTTGCACAGATGTTAACTTCTCATTCCGCTTTTATGAATGAGACTAAAGCAAACATGCGAAGCAAAGAAGCAACCCGCTTGAATAACCATGAAGACAACAGAAGCCAGGGAGGCACAAATGGGCCAAATGGCAAACTTGCCGATAAAAGACAAATCGTGATCCTTTGCCGAGCAACTGGCAAACCTAAGACGAGACGGAAATGAATATCAAAGCAAGCATACTGAGAAGTGGTAAAGACTGAGACTAGAAAGAGAAACCTCAACTACGTAAGAGGTAGAGGCAGAGAATGTAATCCAAAGATAGTCGAGTGATGATACAACAGAATGTACCCCGTGAGAAACAAACACGAGACTTATTTCAGCCAAAGGCCAAGATTCCAGCTCCTTACCCACAACGTCTCAAGAAACATAAACCTGATAAGCACTACTAAATTCATGGATTGTTAAAAAGCCTATGACATAAACATCCCATTTGCCGATGCCCTAGAGCAAATGCCTAGTTATGTAAAAATTCATGAAAGACATCTTGTCTCGAAGAGAAGATTAGTCGATCGAGACAAGGAACTTTAACCGAGGAATGCAAAGGCTATCCTTCGTAGGAAGCTACCGCTAAGGCCCGCGATCCAAAAGCAGCCACTATCCCGCACAATTGAAAATGCTATTTTTGAGAGAGTGCTATGATTTGGGTGCCAAAGATTAAACTTATGCCCTTATCTATTTTAAGCGCTTGATTAGGAGAAGCCTCGCCTAACTACGCCAATTCTTCAAATTTCCATGACAGATCTTTGAAACATCCGAAAGTGGATAATAGAAGATGTCCTAGCATGACAAGCTTATTCAAAGCCAGATTTCATTGTTGTGACATGGAGGAAGATAAAGAAATACCGATAATCTTTGGGAAGACCTTTTCTAGCAACTATAGTGGCAATGATTGATGTGGCAGAGGCTGAACTGAAACTCAGAGTAAGAAGAGGAAGTAAAGTTCAATCGATTCAAGCAAAGAGACAATCAATAAAGTGATACTGCTTTCATGGTCGACAGTGAGTTTAGTGTCTTAGCCAAATTGGTCTATCGACCCTTTGTGAGAGACTAGCCTAGTAGAGAAATGAACTGAGAACCCTGATGAATGAGGCGTAAGAATATGTTAAATGATGAACTCTTCAGACACACAATAGACTCGAAATACTCAACCTCCGCGAAGGAGCAAAACGCCGGTCCCATCGGGACAGCAACCACCCAAGAAGGAACAAAAACCTCTACCTAGCCATTTGAAGTATGCATACCTTGGGGTAGAATCTACGCTACCTGTGACTGCACTAGAGGAAGAGAAGTTATTGAGAGTCCTGCGAGATCACAAACATGCACTCGGATGGTCTCTAGCTGATCTAAAAGGGATTCGTCCTTCTATGTGCATGCATCGTATTTTATTAGAAGATGGACATAAACCTTCAAAGGATACAATGAGGTTAAAACCCGACAATGAAGGAAGTAGTCCGGAAAGAGGTTTTAAATGGCTAGACACTGCGATTTACCCCATCGCATAGTTGCATGGATCACCCCGCCACTAGTGCCGGCAGGAGGAACAATCACATCGGACTGAAAACAACATCTTACCGCCATCAAGAACAAAGGACGGTGGAGAATTTGTATTGATTATCGGAAGCCGAACAAAGCCACCAAAGATCACTTTCCATTGCCGCTTTCTAGATCGATGCTCGATCGATTAGCCGGGTTATGAATATACTATTGCTTTGGGGACGGATAATTCGATTACAATCAATTGCCATAGCTCCCGAATACGAGGAGAGTAACATTCACTTGTCCTTATGGTACATTCCGCATTCGCTGATGTCTTTGACTGTGCAATGCACCGTACCTTCAGCGATGCATGATGGCCATATTCGACATGGCAGAAGACGACGATAATCTTCATGGATCGATCAAGAATGGGAAATTCATTTGACAATTGCCTAAAAAATTTGAGAGCTGTGCTGGCAAGATGTGAAGAGACCAATTTAGTACTCAATTGGGAAAAGTGCCATTTCATGGTACAAGAGGGTATTGTCCTTGGACATTGGATCTCAGCAAGAGGAATAGAGGTAGATAGGGCGAAGATAGAAGCAATTGAAAAGTTGCCTCCACCCTCTTCTGGGTAAAGCGGATTCGCACTCTTCTAGACACTGGATTTTATAGGCAATCTATCAAGGATTACGTATTGCAAAACTAAGTATCTAACCTTCTAGTCCAAGGAACTGCATTTGAGTTTGATCCCCAATGCTTGCAGCGCGTCAGCGGTCAAGGACAAGTTGACTTCGCTCCCATTGCTAGGCGCCGTGATTATCGCACCCTTTGAACTTATGTGTGACGCCGACTTCGCTGACAAGATTAGGCGTAAACGTGAGAAAATTTTTCGCGATCTACTATGCCAAGTGAACCCTCGAATGATGCTCACCTGAATTATGCTACCATGCAGAAAGAGCTATCGCTATTGTTTTGCCTTCGACAAATTTAGGCCATATTTGATTGGCAACAAAGTCGGCATGAACATCATTCGGCTATTGCATTTAATGACCAAGAAAGATGCCAAACCGATTGATTCATAATCCCATTACAAAGAATTTGACGTAGAGAGGTTGAAGGACAAGAAGGGCACTTAAACTAGTAGTCGACCATCTTTCGCGACCGAAGGGGCCAGATGATGTTCGTGAATGACGAATTTCCAGACGAGAAACTTTTTGCTATTGAGGACAAGAAGGCAGTTCCCTGGTTTGCAGATTATGTGAACTATTTGGTGGCCAAAGTGATCCCCCCGGAGTTTAACTATTAGAAGATGAAGAGGTTTTTCGCACACCTTAAACACTACTTACTGGGAAGAGCTTACCTTACGTAGACATCAGGTTGATCAGATAAGGAGATGTGTCTAAGATGAAATGCATAGTGTATTCTCGAACCATTGTCACACTTCTACCGTGTGGTATACTTGGTACGAGAACAAGCAGCCTAAGGTTCTAATCGGGTTTTATCGGGCCTTCCTTATTTAAAGATGCTCACCACCAAGCTCACTGCGGACAAATGTCAACTAATGGGAACATCTCTAGAAAGGACGAGCCACCCATGCATCCCATCTGAGGTAGAGTTGTTTGAGGATTTATGGGGATCGACCATAATCTCATTTCTCGTGATCGCATAACAACTTGTACATTTTGTCGCGTGAGACGGCGTCTCAAAGTGGGTGGAAGTAATCTACATCGCACCATCGATGCCAAGGTTGTGGCTCACTTCCGCGCGAGCAATATATTCTCACGCTTTGAACCTCGAGCTTTAATCACGTATAATGGTACCATTTCGCAATAAGGTAATTGATAAGGTGTTGCAAAAGCATGGGGTACGCCATCGCATCTCTGCATATCACCCACAATCAAACGTGGGCAAGCGCAGGTATCCAACCGCCAAATCAAGTACATTCGAAGACAACACAGCCCAGAAGGATTGGTCTAAAAGATAGAAGATGCGCCCGGGCATACCGCACCGCATTTAAAACACTTTTGGGCATGTCTCCGCTCGCACTATGCAAAGCTTGTCATCTTCCGTTGGAATCGGGAGCATCGGTGCCTATTTGACCACTCGACAACTAAACATGGACAAAAGACATTACTGTGAAAAACGACTACCCAACTCAAAGTGAGCTAGATGAGTCTCGTAAACGAAGCATATGAAACGCCCGCGATCTATAAGGAAAAGACGAAAGCTTGGCACGATAAACACATCACTAGAAAGGAGTTCTACCACGGACAACAAGTCCTTCTATTCACCTCGATTAAAGCTTTTCCGGAAATTAAGTCTCATGGTCCGGGCCTTTTCACAAGAATAAAGGTCTTTTTCACATGGTGGGGCGGTTTCACATCCCGAAAGGCACATTCACAAATAGCCACCCAACGCTTTGAAGCCAGACTATGGAGGCGAGTTTCTTGCATTAAGAAAATCATTCCTCCGACAACCAAGTAGACGGAGTATAGCTCATCTATCACATGAGTTTGGGTTCGAACACATTGAGAGATTTAGGGTCGCCGAAAGTAACGACATTAAACATAGCGCTCTCGGGGAGGCAACCCAAGTGTTCTTAAACTTTCCTTTGTTTCATTCCAAGTCTCATTGTTTATTTTCTACGATTTGAAGTTTCCGGGCCTTATCGTACTCGTATTTCGGTTTGTTTGTTTCATTTTTAGATGAGCGGATGCATGTCGTGGGGAGGATTCATCAACCACGACATGCTTCTCCAGAGTCACAGTACGGAGAGGGGGTTCATGTTCGCGAAATCTTCAATATGCTCGGTTTTTTTTTTCATTACCGCGACGGATTTCCCACGCCGCGACGCCAAATTAACACCCTCATATGTCGCGATTACTCCACGCCGCTGAGCGTCAAATTAACACCTCCTTCACGCGTCATGACGTGTATTTTCAATGCTAGGACGCCAAATTAATACCTCTCTCGCCACGTCAGCGACGCAGGTTTTCACGTCGCGACGCCAATTTGTACACCCTCTCGTCACCGCCGCTGACGCGGTCTTTCACGCCGCGACTGATCGCGCGTCTTCGCCACGCGCGATGTTAATCCTCCCACGCCGCCACGCCGCTTCAGTGCGAAGCCGTCACGCCGCGACGCGACCCCGCGACGGCCGCGACGCCACCCCCGCTTTAAGCCCAAGATCGCCATTTCTCGGGCTTTTCACCGCACACTCCAAATTAAAACCCTAGTTTCCGCGGCAACTCCGTTTCACTCAATTTGCCTGGGAGCCCTTGTTTCCATCAATTCAGGCTCTAATGTTTCCTCCGACCACCCCTATCAGGCTTCCTACGAGCTGAATTTCTCTTCCTCGGTTCCCCGTCATTGTGGCATTTCCCACTCGTGCCTCTGGCTTCTAGCTTGTGGGTGCATTCTAGGTACCTTTGTACTCCGTGGTGGTTTCGTGTTTATAAGTGTCTATTAGAGTATTTTTGTGTCTAGAGTAGGATCTTGAGTCTTGAGTTAGGAATTCGAGTCTTCAGTCTTAGTTAGTTTTTCTAGCACATTAGGTGTTTGTAAAAAAAAGTTTTTGTCCAAGCTCGCAGGGTGCCCACTTTGGGACCACTACCACGTGTTCCCAGTCAATATGTCTCGGCAAGAGGCGTAGTTGCTCCGCTAAGCCGGAGTCGGGCCCACGAGGACCCGATCACATTCGATGCCTCATGGCTTATAAATATGAGGACGCATTTGAGCTTAGCTTGGCACCATTTGCAAAACCAACCGCTCATTAAAGAGAAGGGGTTTCCATCACCCCGATGATTTCTTCCTGGGAAGACTATCGAGGCTAAGGGGTGGCGTGCTTTATGCCAACCCCTCGTCCAAATGGGCGATGAGCGAGTACGAGAATTTGTGCCAACCTCGCTCCCATGTCCTCAAAAGGGAACCGGGTGCGGGCGACAGTCGACTTCAGCCGCTGAGTCGATCAACAGCTTACAGTTTAGAGCATGTACCGGCGGCCCTTTGATCGCCCACGGAGCACCTCGACCACCCCGAGAGTCATCCGCATATTGACCAAAGGCCTGGGTGCGTGAGGATCACTAAGGGCCACGAGGAAATTTTAAGGCCAAGCATTCGCCTTCATTCAGCGCTCAGATCACCATCACTTCGCTTCCATCCCGACGACGAATGTGTGAGGTGACACCAACGTGCCCCGCGAACTTCTCGCCATTATCCAGATATACCATTCGATAGTCAAGGTGTTATGAGGATGCGATCCTCCATAACCGACGCTGAAACAACTGGGCACCCTTTCGATCTTTACTCAGGTAACAAGCCGGGGTGCCTCTTGACGACAATGAGGCCTGGCTTCATCCGATTACTATATCGGGCTGCCGGGACACCTGTGTCCCACAACCCGAGGGGGCTCCACGACTCGCCACGAGCCCCGTGACGAGACCAGCTTCCGACATTCTGGGCCGCTTGATTCCTAGGCGACACCCAGATGACATAAAGCCGCCCCGTCTGAACCCACCTCCACCACCACCCCAGCGGCCCTCAGCGGTCGCTCCTCCTCCCCACCGATCTTGAGGACCCAAGAAGCCTTCACCACGAAGCGCTTTTGACGCATCGATGAGACCCAAGAGCACCGAGTCCCATCAAGACACGAGCACGCTGCGTGCCTGACACGCAATCTCAATTGTCCTTACAAAGAAATAGCTAGCCTATGTAGGCCCAGCTCACCCAAATCCCGGCTTTCCTGAATCGCTCCACCACTTCCAACAAGTAGTTGATCTCGTGTGGAGTCCCCTTACTCTCTATTGTTTATATCTTACCAAAATGAGGACACCGGATATTTTGTTCTCGGGGGGATGCGTTGATAGTGGTACTATGTTTTTGGTTTTGTTTAGGTACTATGTTTTTTGTTCTTGCTTATTGTTGTTTTGATTCGTAGTATGCGTATTTTAGTTTGTTCCCGCATATTATTGTGTTTTTTTAGTATTGCATGCGCTATTTGGGTGTGTTTTAGGCTTAGTTTTAGTTTGTTTTACATCACACTTTCATGTTAATGAAGTCATGTGTGAGTTGTTTCACAGGTGTTTTAGGACATTTTTTGCATGTAGTGATCACATACATAAAAAAGCCATTTTGATATTGAGGATCAATTTGATTGAGTTCACTATAAACTGGTTCAAAATGCATACATTTGCATGATGTCGGTAATTAGGTCGACGCTGGAAGGCGGCCAGTGAATCAATCCCGGCAGTCAAGAAACCAGCTCAAAAAAAAAAAAAAACCTATCACACTCACACACTAGTGACTTTCAGAGTATGCATGAAAGTCGAACCATCCATTAAAGTCTTGAACAACCTAGGAGATTCGAACTAATCGAGTGATGGGACACGAATTAAAAGAGGATTGCCATCGAGCCCCAACCAAAAAGAGAAAATACAAAAACAATAGGAAAAAGAGAAAAGAAAAAGAAATATGACAAATAGTATATAGATAAGGATCATCTTAACTTGAACCCGCACGCCCTGAGGGGCCCATCAAAGTCAATGCCTGAGCTAACCTGGTCGGAGTTTGGTTGACTTCACCGCCGCTACATGGGACAAGATGACCATTCAATAAACCTAGGGCTTTTGAGCCTGGGTCGAGTGTTCCTAGGTGAAGTTTGGAAGGAATTGGAATGCCCCGGTGCCCTTAACCAACCGGTGCGGAGTCACCATCTGACCTCGCTACAGAACACTCCCGCTAAAACTTCTTTTCGGCACTCAGTCTTCTTCCATTTTGTTTAGGCACGAGAACTTAAGTATGAGGACATGAATAAATGGGGTGCGTCTTGTCCTTTCCTAGTTAGCTTCTTCCTACGGGCGAGTTGAGCTTAAGTTTGGGGGTGATTTGAACCTAGGCATATTCCTGGAGGTCATTCAATTATAAGCACATAGGGCTTTGGGAAAGGCCACAACACCAGCTGGATTTGATGCACTAGTCGGGCTTCACCTATCTCAATCGAATTTACCGGAAGTCAACATCCCGTATGCCTTCTCCGAAGATCGAAAGAAACAAAGGCATGTGAGTCACCCAAATTGATCCCCTATTTTTCAAAGATGTATCACCGGCTCTGAAGGGTGAAGGCCACACTGGTGGTGTGGTCCCTGTTTAGAGCTCCGCCTGCTCGAGGACAAGCAAGAAAAACTTAAGCTCGGGGGTGTGATGAGGCCTAAAACACTCATCTTACACTCCGTCATTGGCCATTTTCACATTTGTTTTATAATAATTTTATAGTTTTTGTGGCTAGATCCCCGATGTGAACCGTGGGAATACAGTTCACTGAGCAGAAGAGTAAACTTTTGGAAGCGCTGGGAACAATGAGGAGCAGTAAGGAAGTGCCACCACGTCGCACGCCACCACGCGCCGCGGAGGCAAACTAAAATCTACACCTCATCATTTAAAGTACGAATGGCCCAGAAATTAGGGTATCGGGAGACGTACGAGGAAAGACACCTGTGGACCCAAAGGCATCGACAGACTTGGAGGAAGTAGATCGGGATTTGATCAAGTCATAGTTAGATATTATTTTCTTGGATACTATATTATGTTTTTAATACTAGACAATTTGATCTTTTCTTCCGATGATGTTCTAGATCTCTTTCTGTGGGTTACATCAAACCCCGTCACAATGGATTAAAGCTTGATCTTTCTTGCGTTATTTAGTCATATTAATTTGTCACATCTACTCTATACCCGCATTTCAATTATATGAGATAATGTCTCGCCAATGCTTAGCATAATCGCACTGGAGATCCCGAGATTCAGGAGATGAGGCATTCAGGATCCGGTAGAGGTGCCTTTAGCCTACTCTCGGTTAATAGAGATATTCGAACCCGAAGGTGGGCATCTGGGGGTTAGAACATTTTACATTTCGAATACCGAGCCGAGATAGAGATATACCCGATTTTATTCACGAGATAGGCTGATATACCTGAGAGGATATCTCATAGCAAGATCACCCGCCATTGACATATTACAAATATATTGAATAACAATATCTTTAGAAAAGTAATCCATTGAACGGGATAGGGGGGAGATTTAACCCTAGGCGCCAACACCATTAATTCACTAGAATCAATAGCTTGGTTGTAGCTACTTAATTTTCCACTTAGAATCATTTATTCGTATATTGTCTCGAAAAGTCGAACCTCCTCAGAAATAATCTCACCTTCCCCTGCGGATCGACATCCAGATTCTTTAAGTACACTTATATTACTTTGGGGCCACGCGCACCCTACGCACATAGGCATTCATTTTACACCTACGCTGGCTTTTATCGTTAAGACAAGTATAAGAGATCCGTAATACAAGTATAAGATTAAATACAAGAATAAGATTCAAGTACAAGAATAAGCTTCACGCAAGTATAGATCCTCAGAAGACAAGGATATGCTCCGTAGTATGCGACATAAGATACTAAGTACAAGTATAAGTTCTCAAGTAGCACTACGCAATTTCCGCAAAGGTCTAAGCTTCAGAACCCTACGATCTCGATAAGTATCGCTTTGATGTGGTCTGCGATATGTCCTTTGGGAGATTCACAATTATAAGTCCGAGGTAAGTGACGCATAAGTCCGATATATATGTCCTTTTGGGAGATTTGAATACATATGTCCGATATAAGACAAGTATGTGGTCCTACTTCGAGACAAAGATAGTATATGATAAGCTCAAGATCACATACTTATGAATCTGAATAAGTATGTGTCCTACTGAGATCTGAATAAGAATAAGTCTTCCATATATGTAAGATCTGAGTAACATAAGTTTGCTATAAGTATAAGTTCGCGAACGTATACCTAGAGATCCGAATAAGCATAGTTTGTTACAAGGATAATCAGGACGAAGGTGGCAGGCGGAATCATGAAGATTTTGATATATGTTTCGTTATATGTTTATTATGATTCAAAGATAAATGCATGTGTTTCAGGAGGTTGCAGGCTTACTAAGCGCAGTTTAGTACGCTTTAACCGTGTAGGTACAGTGAGAAGACGCTCCGAAAAACATCCGCATACAGTTGAGCCAACACACTAGTAAGGGGGTTCACTATGGTGAAGTTCCCCGCGCTCCGAATATGTAATCGAAATGCAAAGTTGTTATTGTATATGTATGGGGCAAATGGACTCTCGTGGATTGTATGTATTGCATCAGAACACCACTGCTGTGGTAGTTTTATTTGTATATGATATTTTGATTCTCAAGAGGTTCAGCTCGAGAGAAAAAAACAGTAAAGAGTCCTGGGCCGGGTTCATACTCGAACCCATTCAGATCCACTGATCCGTCGACCGGGAATCGGGGTGTGACATGATATGTTTGATGAGTTGTATGATTCTTATATCTTTTCCAAATTTGATTTGAAAAGTGGATACCATCAAATTAGAATGAAAGAAGGTGATGAATGGAAAATTGCTTTCAAAACAAAATGTGGTTTATATGAGTGGTTAGTGATGCCTTTCGGGTTAATTAATGCACCAAGAACTTTCATGAGACTAATGAACCATGTTTTACAATAACTTAGATGGGATGTGCTTCGAAAAGCAAGATTGTTTCCTAACCTTAAGAAGTGCATATTTTGCATCGATAGGCTTGTGTTTCTTGGTTTTGTTGTTAGTACACAAGGAATACAGGTTGATGAAGAGAAGGTTCGAGCGATTCAAGACTGGCCAAGCCCGAAAAGCCTAAGTAAAGTTTGAAGTTTTCATGGACTTGCTAGTTTTTATCGGCGGTTTGTGAAGGACTTTAGTAGCATAGTCGCGCTGATAACCGAAGTCATCAAAAAGGATGTTGAGTTTCAGTGGGGTGAAGAGCAAGAAAAAGCATTCTAATTGATCAAGGAAAAACTAACTCATGCTCCTTTACTTGCCTTACCTAACTTTACAAAAAATTTTGAGAATGAATGTGATGCTTTAGGGTTAGGTATTGGTGCAGTTCTTATGCAAGAAGGACGACCCATTGCATATTTTAGTGAAAATCTAAGTGGGACAACCCTAAAATACCCTATTTATGACAAAGAGTTGTATGCATTGGTTCGGGCCTTGGAAACTTAGCAACATTATCTTTGGCCTAAGGAGTTTGTGATTCACACCGACCATGAGTTGTTGAAGCACTTGAGGAGCCAACACAAGTTAAATAAGAGACATGCATGATGGCTGGAGTTCGTAGAAACCTTTCCATATGTCATCCGCTATAAACAAGGTAAGGAAAACACTGTTGTCGATGCACTTTCATGGAGGTATGTCCTAATCTCTACTCTAGATGCTAAATTTCTTGGTTTTGAACACATTAAAGAATTGTATCCTTTAGGACCAAGATTTTAGTGAAGAATATGCTTGTTGTGAAAAAGTAGCCCATGACAAGTTCTTTAGACATGAGGGATTCTTGTTTCGGGAAAATAAGTTGTGCATTCCTAATTGTTCCATCCAGGATTTATTAGTGAGGTAGTCTCATGGTGGAGGATTCATGGGACATTTTTGGGGTAACCAAGACTTTAGGGGTTTTGCAAGAACACTTGTATTGGCCTCACATGAAGCGGATGTTGAGAGAAGGTGGGGAGGTGGGTCATGGTGGCATGCTAAATCTCAAGTGCAACCCCATGCATTTTACACATCACTCCCTATTCCGAGCGAACTCGTGTGTTGATATTTCAATGGACTTCAGGTGCCAGTCCGCTCTAGGACTAGGACGTGGTAGGATTCTATTTGTGTGGTTGTGGATAGGTTTTCAAAGATGGCTCATTTTATCCCATGCCACAAAATGGATGATGCTTCTCATGTGGCCGAACTGTTCTTCAAGGAGGTTGTGAGATTGCATGGTATGCTTAGGACAATTGTTTCGGATAGAGATGCAAAATTCTTCAGTTACTTTTGGAAGACCTTGTGGTGCAAGTTAGGAACTAAGTTATTGTTTTCTACTACTTGTCATCCACAAACCGGTGGTCAGACCAAGGTAGTGAATAAAACTTTGTCTACTTTGTTGAGGTCTATCATTAAAAAGAACATTAAAACATGGGAAGATTGTTTGCCACATGTTGAGTTTGCTTATAATCGTACTATACATCCTGCCACTAAATTTTCACCTTTTGAGATTGTATATGGTTTTAATCCATTAACCCCTTTGGATTTATCTCTTACCTTAGTGTCCAGCATGTTAATCTAAATGGCGAAAAGAAAGCCAAGAAGATTCATGAGAGGGCAAGACTCAACATCGAGCGGCGATCTAGAACAATATGCCAAACAAGCCAACAAGGGCGCCTCCAAGCTTGTCTCGAACCTGAGGATTGGGCTCGGTGCGCGATGTTCAAGGAAAGATCACTTAGCACAAAGATCCAAGTTGCTCCTTACACGATGGTCCTTTCAAGTCCTCACATCAATGACAATGCCTATAAGCTAGATTTGTTCGGTGAGTATAATGTAAGTGCTACTTTTAATGTCACTGAATTGAGTCTTTTTAATGTAGGTGACAATTTAAGGACAAATCTTTTTCAAGAGGAGGGGAATGATGGAGGCATGACTAAGGAATGGAGTGCGAACCCACTTGAAATCGCACTTGGCCCAATAATAAGAGCCAGGGCCAAGAGACTCAAAGAAGCCCTTAATGTTTTCATTCAAGATGTCCAAGTGGAAGGTGCCCACGTGTTCAACTCCAAAGAGGAAACAAAGATGGTCCATGTCATCAAAGTAAATCCGGATTTAGACCAAGACCCAAGGCGTTTTTGACTTGCTGATTTGCTGCTATTTTGGAGCTGATTTGCTGTTGATTTGGTGTTGATTTGGTGATGATTTGTTCTTGATTTGGTGCTATTTTAGAGCTGATTTGTTCCTGATTTGCTACTGATTTGTTGTTGATTTTGTGCTACTTTGTTCCTGATTTGCTGCTAAATTGTTCTTGATTTGTTGCTGATTTGTTGCTGATTTGTGGCTGATTTGATTACTAAGTCTTGTCCTAAATTATCTAGTTCCTTTCCTTGTGGACGTTTTTTTAGTGTGCGTGGTTTAGGAAAAAATTATTAGTTTCCTTTCTAATTTTGGCATAATATTTACTTTCCTTGTGGCCGAATATTTAGTTTTATTCTTCATATTTTTGGGTCTATTTATAGGTGTGTTATTCCTCCTTTCTGTAGTTTATGAATTAATACAATTGAGAGTTTAAATTTCTCTTTGGTTCTTGAAGAACCTTGAACTTATCGACAATCTACTGGCGCTCATCAAGACTTATCAATCGGATCTTCATCACCGACTGTGGCGTCTTCATATACCAAGGTTCTTGCTTCCCTATAAGCAATGAGTTGAAGTCATCCATCCAAGCCAAATACTAGAGTGGTTCTTTCGAGCTAATTCGATCACAAGTCTTCTCACAAGTTGGTGGGGTTCGTATCGGCACAATGCACTAAGCTAGTACATAAATTTTATTAAGATAGTAACTATTTAACGTTAAACTAATTTTCAAAGTTTATTGATCATACCGTATCTGATTGTTTATAAGGAAGTACCTAGGTTTCATTAACGTAGTACTCGGTGTGAACTTAGCTAGTACTTAATGGTTACCAAGCTATCCATTGTTCATCATAATACAAGCATTTCATTCAGGTTGTAACAAATGTAAATTGTAAATTACCGTAGTTTCAAAGGGTTCACCAAGGTAGTACTTGCATTACACAACAATGATACCCACAATTTACAACGATTGTACACAAAGTTTAATAAAGAATCACCCAACTATCCCTGTTGTTTACTAATGTAGTACCTGTGGTTTACATACCATCAAGATTTTAAATACCGCTCTCTAAGAACTCATGGTAGCACAAAAGTAGTATAACGTTTTTATCCGTATAGTACCCACTGCCGACATGTAGTTCATATTGTCTAATAAATGTAGTTCCTAGGGTTTAAATATCTATTTCCCAAGCTTTTAAATGTTAGTAACTCATGGCAGTATGTTAGGTGTGCTTTAGTTAGCATTATTTAGTGCAAAATATAGCATAAATAATGATTTCGATGCTAACTAAGCACTCCTTTTAGTTATTTTCATGTATAGCCCCTTATAGCTGTGTATTTTTAAGAAACGATGAAAACGAGACAAAAAGCAAGCAATTCAAGCGAGAAATAAAGAAGATATGTTGAAAAGAGACCCACGGGCGCGACTTGGAATAACCACGGTAGCGACTACAAATGATCAAGGTCGCGATCGCAAATAGTCATAGTCGCAAACTGCGCAAGAGAGGCTAACCTGCGGAACTATCTCGGCGTTATATCCAACACTATGTTCGCAACAACCCCCGTATGATCGAACATCAAAGAACAGCAGTTCTAATCGAGAGTGCTGTCCCTGAACTATATCCTGCGATGTTATAATCCATAAGTCTATATCATGCATCATTAACCCCCATAATTTTATCTCATGAGTTCCATTGCAGTGAGATCTCATTTATGACTGAAATGAAAATCAGAGTCAGCACGAAAACATCACATATTCACTGACCGCAACGCTTTGTTTCAAAAAAATCTTCCATTTTAGGCTCGCTTACCCTCAAGACCTATTTATATATTTTATAACATTTTAGGTTGAAAATTAGTGGAGGGGTTAAGTCGGCTAGGGTTCAAGGAGGTCGGACATCGTCTGCACTTTGGGACCAAGGATGAGGTTTAGAGCTGTTTATTGAAGGTTTGGGAAGAAAACTTGTGATTTGTGGAAGAAGATCGGAGACTCACCATCATTTTGATCATTAGAGTTTCTTCTTTCTCTTTTCTCATGTTTTATCCTAAGATTGTGATGTATTGGACCTTTATTATGCTTTAATTTCATAGTCTAGGGTTTTTCTTGTATTTTGGACATGAATCTTATATTTAATTATTGATTTTGTAAAACCCGAGAAAATTCTAATTTTCTGAAAAAGGGTAAAATGGTAATTTCGGTCAAAATATGAAATTTTTCTAGATCTCGAATGACGAAACGAACTTCACCATTGGAATCGTCTCGCTAACTACTATGTTTAAATTCCTCACGACCCGAGACACTTCATCAAGCTGAGGCAACTGCCCAAAAGTCAGAAAACTGCCTCAGAGAGACATGTGATGTAACAAAGTCACCTACTACATGTACCCATGTGACACATGTTGCATGATGAGTGAGATGATGGAGATGAATGACTTAGATTAAGTCATGTGTCAAAATCCAAAACTTACGACACAAACTAATTATTAAAAAGTTTAAATGAATAAGACAAAAGAAATAGTCTTCATCTTCTCCAAATTGGAAGAAATCAAGAGGTGTGGATTTCAGTTTTAGAGAGAGAAACAGCTTACTATCTCAGATTTCCTACATTCGACCGCTTCTGCCACGCCGAGCAAGAAGCAAAGTCGATCTACGCCGCAGCGGCTGTACATCGCGGACACCTGGCTTAGTGGAGTTCCGACAACTCCAAGAGGTAGGGATCTTTTCCTACTTGGTTTATTCTTTAGCTAAGAGCCATTTTATGGATGAGGATTTGTTGAGGCATGGAAGGTCATGTTATCGGTCTCAAAATCTTTGAATTGAGTGAAGAAATCCTCATTGTAGTGTCCATGAACAAAGGTCAATTCGGAGGGTTTCACCGCTCACTTGATTGGTCAGGGTGGATTTTGTTGTCAGGGTGATTCAAAATGAATTGCTTGGATTGTTATTAGCCCATGTGAGCTAATTTTGATGTTATTGATTGTAAATTGAATAACATGAATTGTGTGAATTAATCTTGTTAATATACACATGAGAAATATATTAGCATGAATATTTTGGAAATGGCATAATGCATTCTATATGCAATCTGGCACCTGGGAGAGAGTATGTGGAGTGCATGACATGAAGGAAAATAAAGAAAATGAAAAGGTTGTGGAAAGGAATTTTAAGTAAGAGATTTTCAAGAATTGCCTTGGAGAGTGGTCCATCAATTCATCTCGGAGGCTGACCCATGACTGTTCGAAAAAATGATCCAGCAATTCGCCTCGGAGGGTAGTCCAATATATTTACCGAAACTCGGTAGTAAGTTTTCGAGAACAAAAAGCTTTTGTTTTGAAAACTGTATTTTACTCACATTTGGCTTAGGCATGTGTGAGGGAGTCGGTGAGGACTCAAGACATGGGATTGGGCATGTAGACATTCAAGTAGGATCATGTATTTGCTTGAGTGTGATTGTTTTCCATGACATGTGCACTTGGCAGGAGAACCCATGTAAGAAATTATCACTAATGTGGGCATTGCTCACCTGCCGAGGATCATTATTTCAAGCAATGGAGGCCAGGAGGACGGCGCTCACTAGAGGTCGGCTGCGAAGAGTCGAATTGTGCTTTGGTATTCATTTTGTATAACATGTTGAAATCGTAAATTTTAATATATGTTTGAATTAAGAGTGACTTATTAACTTGAACAATGTGAGTTGAAGGCTTGGTCGATATTTTTGGTGAGTATTGATGCACGGGCCCAAGTGGCCATTTACCGCACGTGACCCAAGTGTGGTCAAGTGTAAAATGTTAGGATAGGGTTACCTTGTAGAGCTCCCTATACAAAGGAGACTCTATGTGACACCCCAAAACCGGGGGTCCCGTTGACAACCCGTCAACTCATGAACATTAAGTGATGCTCTGGGTGACCCGACACCACTCACGAAAATCGGCGCAGTCTCCTTTGTAATGGGGAGCCTCCCACTAAGGTACAAACTGCCCCAACAGTTTAAGGTCAATGACCACACAGTAGTCTACATGCAAGTAAAATAATGGGCCACTTGTACCCCCGCATCAATACTCGCCAAAATATATATCCTAATCCAAATATATTACATGGTTCAAGAGTTTTTACATTACTCTTAATTCAACATATATTAAAATTTACAATTCTAATACATGTTATTGATGAGTCCAAAAACTCATTAGATTTTTAATCCATTTTTCTGAGCGTATTACAAGATAAATGTTGATTTGTGCGGCATAAATGTGGATATTTTTACCCAAATTTAACTCTCGTTAAAAATACAAACAGAGCTAAAAATTCAACAAAATTAGAAGAAACTAGCCTATGCACAGACTAGTCGAGAATCGAAATCTGAGTCGCGACAAGAAGCTTAGTTGTCGGCTATTTCTAAGTCACGACATCATCAAATTCGGGCCTTTGAGAAAGAAATAGAAGACCTTTAACAAGTGAAGGTGACTTTGAAGAAAGAGGGGTTGCGATAAAGGAAATGTGGTCGAGACTAAAGAAAATATCCAAGCAGCACCTCGGTGGTCGCGACACCACTGGAAGGTTAAAGTGAATAATCGGATCGAATATAACCGAGGTCGCGACATCACTCGATGTCGCGACGTGGATCCGCCAATGAAAGCCAAAGAGAATGCCTTTGGTAGGTGGTTCTGGCGTTGGTAAATTAGTTTTTAATGAAAGGCTCCATCTGAGGTCGTGACATGCTGTCGTCGCTACATAAAAACAGTGAACCGGAGTCTCTAAATGTAAAAGTACATTGCACCACATTAAGAGTTTAAGAACAGAAAAGGGGGTCTCAACCTGGAAAGAAGCCAAAAAAAAAAGTCTTAACAAGAAACTGAAGTTGCGACCATTTAATGATCAAAGACCGCAAACGATGTCGCGACCACTCATTTATGTTGTGACCTGAAGAAGAGCTAAGGTAAGAAATCAAGTCGCGCAGATCAACTCGAGGTCACCAAGAGAAGAAATGGTCGCGCTAGAAAGAGGTCGCGACATCAACTTGAGGTCGCGACATAAAATTGAAACCAATGAAAGCAAAAGACCACCAACACAATCGCGACCAAGAAAAGAAAGTCACAACATGAAGTCATCCCACAAATGTAGTTGTGGTCGCGAACTCCAAAAACTCCCGTCACAACTCGGGGTTAAGAAAAGAAAGACAACGATATCGTGACATGAAACTGTGGTCGCGACATCAACTTTGGAGAAATATTGAGCAAATGAAGTCACGACTACAAACGAGGTCGCGACAGTTGATCCAAGCGGTCATAAGAAAACTGGTTGCAATAGAAGCAACGAAGTCACGACTGAACTGGAGTAAAGAAGAGAAATCCATGTCGTGACATCAACTTGAGGTCGCGATAGTGGAAAGTGAGCGCTTTTCTTCGGGAATTCCACCTGAACATTTTCGGGATTCGCCCACTTCCTTTTACAAAGATAAATAGACCATGTTAGAAGAGAAGTAAGTTTTCATCTTCACTACCCAAAAAGGGAAAGGAGAGGGAACCTGTTGTATAGTTTAGAGTAGATTTTTTTTTATTTTTCTTTTCTTTATTTTTATTTTTAGTTTATTTCTTTTCTGGTATTGAATCTGCAAACTGTGCAGAGACGAGTAGAGCTGGATTTATTTTATTTCTGTTATTTTTCTTAGAATTACTGCCTGAAAATTTATGAAATCTAGACAAATTTCTGGAATTCATTTCTTCGCTTTATTGTACTACAAGTGGGTCAGACACGTGGATCTGCTCCATTTCTTAATTGCACAAAGAATCTAGAGCATAGCTCTACCGGATTCGATCTACATTTAGTTGCGCCTTTCCGTACAATTATGGGAGAATTAATTGGGTTCGTTTTACTTTAATTGGTGTCGTTTTGAATAGATAAGTTCCTTAATAGTAGCAATCAATACCCACAGGGAATTTATCTGGCTTCCGATTTCCGTGATGCCCGCGTGATTACGCATCGAAGACTCTGAGTCGAGAAAATTCTTTTCTGGGTATGCTCGACTACCATTGATGAACTGCTGAGCTCTGAGAGTTCATTTTGATAAATCCCCAATTCGCTTAGAATTGAAGTTAGAGGGGTGTATTTAACAATATAAATAATCAGAGAGTTCACCTTAATCTAAAGGTAAGTTCCTATCCCCGTGTTAGCTGAGATCTAATCAAGGGAAAGGGACAAACCCACAGATCTGGAGGTTGAGCCACCAATTAAGTGGTAGAAACTTTGCGAAAATCCTGAGAAGGAAATGCAAAAGGTCCGTCATCAGAAACTGTGTGAAGAATTGAGAAAGAAAAATACCCATGTGATCTCGCAAGAGAGCTCGAAATACAGTAGTCGGGTTTTGATCTTTGCTCTTCGAGAGAAACAGGTATCCAATCGATGAATATGGAGAAATCCACCTACAATGAAAAAATCTTGACAAAACCAGATCCATACATAGAATGTATAATGTGTTTAAGTGTTTAATTGACTGCTTCATTGTATTTCACTATAGTTTTGTTTCTCACAGAAACTGACTCAATCCATTCTTATAGCCCAAGTTATTTTTATTCATTTACTTTTTATTTTATCTTAGTTTGATAATATTCAATAGTCTATGATCTTTTAATTTTTTTTTGTAGTTTAGATAAACTCTTTACTATGTGTTCTTAGGCCCAAATAGTGGAAATCTCTAGTAGTCAGTAGTTGATCTTTACCCGTTTGCCAATCTCTCGGGAATGATACCCGGACTCCCATTCCTAGGATTTCTTTACTTACTTATGACTCGTACTTGCGTGTCAGACTTGACCCTTATTTTTAAATCATGAACATTAAGGAAAAGTTATTTTATCAAGCAAATTTATCCTTAAAGTGACATAGATGCAAGAGAAGTGTAAGGCTCAGAATATGTTAATTTGAGGGGTTTTTAGTCTATATAGAAAAAGGCAAACAGTTATACAAAATTAATACCAAAGGCAATAACTGCTTTCTAAAACGCTGCATCTAGCGAGCCGTCCCGTGGCACACTCCCTGCACTAAAGAGGACCTCGACAGGTGAGCAGCCTCCGCAGGAGAATCTCCTACATGGGTTACTCCCCACCTAAGTGCACATGCATGGAAAACAATCACATTCAAGCAATTTCATGAACCTACTCGAATGTCTACATGACCAATCCCATGTCCCGAGTCCTCACCGACTCCCTCACATATGCCTAAGCCAAATGCGAGTAAAATCACAGTTTCAAAACAAAGCTTTGTTCCTCGAACTCGCTACTGAATTTCCGGTAAATACATTGACTACCGAGGCAAATTCGTCGGATAACACTAAATAGTAATGGTCCTCATCCGAAGTGATCTCAGAATAACCTGCAGAAATTCTTCGGAAAATCTCCTTGAAATTCTTTCACAAACATTTTCATTTTTGTGTTTCTTTTCATGTCATGCACTCACCCTAATATTCTAGGTGCTCCAGCTGGCATATGGAATGGCGATGCCAATCCCAAAACATTCATGCTAACATATTCACATGCATATATATTAACATAATTAAATCACATAAAACATGTTATGCACATTCACAATCAATTACACTAAAATTAGCTCACATGGGTTAATTAACAAACACGAGCAATTCATTTTGAATCACTCAACCAAACACATTTTCACACCAAAAATTTCGTGTCACTATTCATGTGAACAGTAAAACCCTCGGGTTACTATTCACGACCACACAAAATAGAATTTTCTCCACTCGATTCAAAGCTTTTTGAGACCGAAGCCATTTCGCTTAAACAAGCCTCAGAACGTTCTTAACCATTTACATGGCTCTTAATCAAAGATTAAGGCAAGTAGGAAAAGATTCCTACCTCTTGGAGTTTTTGGAACTCCACCAAATTGGTGTCCACGCGTAGCCCTCGCCAAGGTGAGGAACGACTTCGCTTCGCCTCCGGTCAAGAACCGACGATCCGAATAGCCGGAAATCTAGAGAGAATGAGCTCTCTCTCTCTCTCTAAAAAAATGAAAATCCAAATTTCGCACCTCAAGTCCAGCCACGCCTATTTTTGTTTCTAAATGAAGAAGACAACACTGCTCACGTTGTCTTATCTCTCATTAAATAATTCAAAATTTCCAATCATGTCCCTTCTTCTAGATTTTTGACACTTGGCACTATCTAGGTCGTCCGTTTCCATCATCTCTTTAATCTTGCAACATATGGCATAAGAGTACATGTAATAGGTGACTTTTGTCATATCACATGTCTCTCAAACCCGTTTTACGGCACCCGACACCCGGTGCCTCGAAAAACGTGAAATTCCAACTATCTCGGAATTCAACGAAATTCGACGTGGTAGCTAGATTTCATGAGACAATTCCAACGGTGAATCTGTTTCGTCATTCGAGATCTAGAAAAATTTCAGGGATTTTACCGAAATTACCGTTTTACCCTTTTTCATAAAATTGGAATTTTCTCGGGTCTTACATTCTCCCCTCCTTAAAAGGAATTTCGTCCCGAAATTCTGGACAATCATAACAACTCACATGCATATGAAACGTGCACAAGACCATGCATGTAAACTATTCATTTAAATATTAAACGACTAAACCACGTACCTTCATCCCTAAACAAGAAGGGATAGGTGGCTCTCATCGTGTCCTCGCGCTCCCACGTTGACTCCTCCACTCCACCTGCCGCCATAGTACCTCACTAGCCTCACTAGCTCCAAGGCCGCAAACCCGATCCCATTATCCAAAATGCACACTGTCCCTCTTCGAAGGTCCCATCTGCGGCCGGGAACCTCTATCTCTTCCAATCCACTACATGAGCTAGATCTGAAGTGTACCGGAGCATGGAGACGTGAAATACCCGTGGACACCGACATGCTAGCGGTAAAGCCAACCTAAGATGCACTGCAGGCGCGGCCTACCCTCTCGAGTATCTCGAAGGGCCCAATAAACCTTAGCGATAACTTCCCTCGCTTGTCGAACCCGAATTCTCTCTTAGGCATCACCTTCTGTCGACGCGGATCTCCAACCTCAAACTCTAAGGATCGACGTCAGACACGCGATAGCTCTTCTAATTCGCTCCGGGAGCCGAGAAGATGTCACGCCATATCAAGCTCACCTTCTCGGAGGTGTCTCTAATCAGATCAAGACCAGTGATGGAGCTCTCTCCCACCTCGATCCAACATAACGGTGACTTGCATGGCCTCCCATACAATGCCTCATATGAAAGATCTCAGATACTACCGATAATCGCTTGTCAGAGGCGACCTCCACTAAGGGCAAGTGCCTTCCCAGCCACCCTTATGATTCAGACGCATGCTCGCAGTGATGTCCTCAAACACCCGTGATAGTCCTCTCCTCGACTAACCATCCATCCGTGCGGTTTTACTCATGGTCACCGTGTGCTCCATAGCCTTGAAACCTTCCAAAAGCGCACTGTGAAAACCCCTAAGTCTCATCCGACACTATGGTTACCGGTGCCCATATAAACGGACGACTTCTGATGTATAACCGATGCATCCTCCAATGTGAAGGTCATCCGTAAGGCTAGAAAATGTGCCGACTTTGTGAGTCAGTCCACTATCACCCATACCTCATCTAACCACATGCATATGTAACCCTACACAATCCCTGCTTGGTGTGTAAACAATGACCTTCCTAAGGTCGCAATCACTAACAATCCAATGAACTGTCAACCTAATCCATGTCATGAATGACATCCATATACCGAGCCCATGTCGGCTCAACAACACCTAATGCAATTTCCAAAGGGGTGTCCAAATCTCGAGTCACTCTCGACTCCTATTACTCAACTCTAAGTCTACGTGATAACCATGACCGTGTGTTTTCATCTCGAGTCACTCCCGACTCCTATCACTCAACTCTAAGTCTACGTGATAACTTGACCGTGTGTTTTCATCTCAAGTCACTCTCGAATCCTATCACTCAACTCTAAGTCTACGTGATAACTTGACCGTGTGTTTTCATCTCGAGTCACTCCTGACTCCTATCACTCAACTCTAAGTCTTCGTGATAACATGACCGTGTGTTTTCATTTCTCGGGCAACAAAACTCTTTCTAGCCTCACACGCGATCCTCTTATACTCCACACGTAAATTTCTGATATCTCCACTCGGGTCTCTACACCTAATACGTAAATTTCTGGACTCTTTACACCCACACATAAATTTCGACTCTCCACAAATCTCACACCCACACGTAAATTGGGATCTCTCCCAGTCTCTTACAACTTACGTAAATTGGGATATTCCCTGCCCTTAAGCACCCACACAAGACCTTGATACTACAAATGGGTCTCCTTCACCCTAACCTGTGCTTTCACCTGTATCACGCCCTTCTTGCTTTGCCCAACACACATTAATTACTCTTCATTTCCTGATTTAAACTATGAGCCTTCATTGGGCGTAGTCCCAAAGACAAACTTAACCCACACTCACCAAGAGTGGTGAATGACCATACCATGCACCCATACCCGACTCGACGTGATGTTACCATGCACATGAAAGCAATGATGCCATACTGTGACACCCCAATCCCGGGGGTCCACTATGAGCAGAATCTCGGAGATCTCTAACTCACAATCCCGACCTATCATGTTAACTCTCACCCCACATCCTAAGGAAGAACATCCACACCTGGCTTCTCTAAAGGCCTCAACCTCTAAGCCCAAACCTATCACACAAGATGCATTAATGAACATGATGCATTGTATAAATGCGGGTATAAACGTGACCTCGTGACGTCCGGCCGATCTCGCATGTTCAACCTCAGACCATGAGGCCTTTATCCAGTGGCAATCTCGCCTCATATGCCCAGTCAAGCGTGAATGGTACATGTCATCTACCCAACTCGACCCGAATCCTCACCAGAACCTGCGGCTCGACCTTGACCTATGCTCTAACCTTGGCCTATGTGACCCGTCTGCGAAGTACTAGGTGCTGGTGCGGCACCCTGGAATTGATACCGGTTCCCCTGACCCATACTAAGGGTGGAGGAACAAATTGTATCCTCTCTTGTCCTAATACGACTGGACTGCGCTGGCCCCAAAACCTGGGATCCTTGTCTCCTGGGGGCAACCCTCCTCATATGTTCTAAGCACCGCAATGGTAGCACACCATCCGCCCATCCCGACCGCAACCTTAACTCGTCTCACCGATGATTGGACCTGAGAGAACCCCACACCCTTGGGATTTCTCGGGTCCGTGGGCAATCCCTTCGAAAGTGTCTAAGTTTACTCCAAGAAAATAACATATCACTCCGCCCCGCCTCGACTAAATGCCCTATCCCGCCTAGTCCTGATAATCTCTGGGCCCCGTCGTTGGAGGTCCCGTGCGGTAAAACATAAGTCTTTTGTTTTTCCTACTTGGAAGAAGAATGAAACCTTCCTTCCTCTTGGGACTGAAGATTCATATCTTGGATGCCCTCAGATGTCATCCACTCCTCCTCGGTCGCGCACCACCGTGCAATAGCAAGCTACTCGCACCTACAAATTTCAAAGAAAGGCCTGGCTGGTCGCACCAATACTAAGCTGTGACGTTCTTGCCTCTTAAAGACTATGGCCTGCTTCCAAGCCTCCCTCAAGCCCTGTGTATTCATATACGAAGCTCCGATACCGGGGAGCCGTGAGTTTGCATCGACATCAAGCACTGTGCAATCATAACTTTCAGAACTACACTACAACTGCATATCCTAAGCCCACGCTACAGGTAATTTTATACCTTAGCTCTGATACCAAGCTATGATACCCCAAAATCGGGGGTCCCGTTGACAACCCTTTCAACCTGCGGAATACTAGTGGATGTCGAGTGACCCGACACCACTCACGAAAATCGGGCAGAGTCTCCTTTGTACGGGGAGCTCTACCCAAGGTACAAACCTCGTCTCCAACAACAAGTTTACAATGACCACACAGTGGTCTATATGCAAGTAAAATAATATCACTTAAATCCCCGTGATCAATACTCACAAAATATATATCCCAACCAAATGTATTACATGGTTCAAGAGTTTTTACATTACTCTTAATTCAACATATATTAAAATTTACAATTCTAATACATGTTATACAAAATCAATACCAAAGCCACAATCTGGCTTTCTTCTAAAATCGCGCATCTAGCGAGTCAGGTCTCGTGCACAATCCCGCACCGAAATAGTGATCCTCGACAGTAAGTGAGCAAAGCCCGCTAGCTGATAATTTCCTACATGGGTTACACCCCATTTAAGTGCATGCATGGCAAACAATCACATTCAAGTAATTTCATGAACCTACCAATGTCTACATGACTAATCCCATGTCCTGAGTTCACCGACTTCACATATGCCTAAGCCGACGCGAGTAAATCAGCTTTTCAAAACAAAAGCTTTTTGTTCTCGAAAAACTAGCTACCAAATTTCTAGAATACATCGGACTACCGAGGCGAATTGTTGGATAACACCAAATGTACTATGGTCCTCATCCAAAGTGATATGTTTGACAACTCTCCGAGGCAATTCTTCGGAAAATCTTCCTTGAAATTCCTTTCACAAACATTTACTGGTGGTTTCTTTCATGTCATGCACTCACTCCTATTCTGGGGTGTCCCAAAGGCATATGGAATGCATGATGCCAATCCCAAACATTCGCTAATATATTCACATGCATATATAACATAATTAAATCACATAAAACATGTTATGCAAATTCACAATCAATTACACCAAAATTAGCTCACATGGGCTAATTAACAAACACGAGTAATTCATTTTGAATCACTCAACCAAACACATTTTCACACCAAAATTTTCAGAAACATTTATTCACATGAATGCTGAAACCCCCGGGTTATCTGCTCATGACCACACAAATATGACTGCTCCACCTCGGTTCAAAGCTTTGAGATTCCAGCTTACGGCTAAAACAAACCTTATAACGTTTTAACCATTTACATGGCTCTTAGCCAAAGATTAACGCAAGTAGGAAAAGATACCTACCTCTTGGAGTTGCTCCGAATCTCCACCAAATCGTCCACGCTGGGTATTCCCCGTCAGCGTAGAACGACTTTGCTTCTTGCTCCATCGAGAACCGACGGTCCAAATGGCCGGAAATCTAGAGAGAATGAGCTCTCTCTCTCTCTCTAAAAAAATGAAAATCCAGCCTCTGCACCTCAAGTCCAGCCACTGCCCGTTTCTGCCCATTTTTGCCTCTAAATGAAGAAGACAACACTATTCACGTTTTTGTCTTATCTCATTAACAATTCAAAATTTCCAATCATGTCCCTTCTTCTAGATTTTTGACACTTGGCACTATCTAGGCCGTCCGTGTCCATCATCTCTCTAATCTTGCAACATGTGTCACAAGAGTACATGTAATAGGTGACTTTGTCACATCACAGTCTCTCAAACCTGCTTTTACGACACCCGACACCCGATGCCTTCAAAAACGGAAATTGACCGTCTCTGGCCATCGACCTAAATTCGATGTGGTAGCTAGATTTCCTCATAGACAATCTCCAATGGTGAAATCCATTTCATCATCCAAGATTTAGAAAATTTTCCAATTTTTATCGAAATTACCGTTTTACCCTTTTTCAGAAAATTGGAATTTTCTCAGGTCTTACACTCTGCCCAATTTTCTTGAGTGGTGTCGGGTCACCCGACATCTACGAGTATTCCGCGGGTTGACAGGTTGTCAACGGACCCCCGAGAATTTGGGCCGTCACATATTTTCTTATTTCTGCCTTTTTGTGATTGTCTATCTGTTTATTCATGCTTGGTTGCTATTTACATATTGATTTCTAGCTAATCTCACTATGGAGAGGGGATTCTCATGAGATCGGAGAAGTGAGTGAAGAGTTATACATAGATTAATCAACCTAATTGATTGGATAATAGAGATGTTAGCAATAATTAGGAGGTTTTGTGGTTCTTTGATCTTAATGCATCTCTAATGTTTGGGGTTGAGTTGAGAAGCAAGAAACCTAATGTTAGTTGGTGGATTATTTGACCTCGAGAAAGGCTTATAATTAAGTTAGATAAGAATCACCTTGGAAAGCATTCTCATGAGACAATAGGATGGAATATTGGCCCAGATGTAATAGAATTGTCCAATTGCACCAAATACTCTAGACTTCTTTTATCAAGGTATCCCCTAGTTGTACACTCCGTTGGTTAGATTTAGATTTCATTAGTTTACTTTAAATTCCATTTGATCTCACTATTGACTTTTTGGATATTAAAGAGACATTCCAATTTTGGCACTTAGCATCCTCATTTCCCTGTGGATCAATATCCGTACTTATGTACACTTTATTACTTGAGAAGCATATACTTGCACAGAATCGACACTTATTACATATTTTATTGCATATTCTTAATACACATCACGAATACGCCTATCATAATACTAAAGTGGTATGCAGTGTTTATGTACATAGTACCCATTATTTACACATGTAGTACCTATAGGTTACTAATGTAGTCATTCCAATTTTAACATCTAGTACCAACTTTCTAATATATAAGTATATAGATATTACTAGCATAGTACCTGTTAACAATTCACTTGCTTAACAAACATCGATGATTATGCCTTCAACTAATCAAAGATCCCAACCGATGGTCTTCTTAACCTTCATTTTCTTCTCAACCTTCAATCTCTTTTATCATTCTAAATAACCTTTAAACCCATATACGTATTTCACAAAAAATCTAAAAACAATCATAGATATTGTTCCATGGGATCTATATAGTCTAAAATATAGACATAAAGATGACGATACCTACAATCACGGATTTTGGGAACGAATACAGGTTCTCGAACCTTTTGAGTCTATAAATATTTCACCCCAAACCAACAAGATAGCACCAAATGACCGACAAAGGATCGGAAAAAATTGGCTAAGGACTAGTGAAGGACTGGCAAGGGGGTGGCAAGGGAGCGTCAAGTGAAGGGGACCACCAACAGCAAAAATGGGATCATGAGCAGTAAGAGAGAGGCAAGGGAAGGGGACTACCATCAGAAAAATGGGACCACTTTAGCAAAAGGAGTAAAAATCGAGGAAGGGAAATGTTGGAAAAAAACTAGGTTTTTAGACTTGGAGGATAGTTCGGGGATTTTAGGTTCTAATTTTGGGTTTGATTTCTATTTTTTTATTTATTCTCGTCAAAATTTTGGGAAGCAATTCTCCCCTCACGCCTGATTATTACCCATATGCATTCTTTATCAATTAGTTTTTTAAATCAACTTACCTCCTTTTGTTTGACATCTCTTGTTTACTATTTATCAAATAAAATGAAATTAGTATACCATGACATAGTTCTCCCAATCAAAAAACCTTAAAGGGCTCTATTGTCCATTTCAAGTGCAAAAGGCTAAGTACCAACAACTAGCTACCTTGTGGGCTGCTAAGACACTTTGAGAAGTTCTGTGAGAAACTTTTCACTCATAAGGAAGGAGAGATTATGAGAGATTGGATTCCATATCAAAGAGCCCAACCAAGGAGAAATGCGAAACATGAAGACGAGAGGTGGTCGAGAGGGACTCATCGGAGTTTCAGAAGCAAAGAAGATAAGCACGAATATGGAAATAAGATAAGATCCTTGAGACATGGGCCAGACTTACCTAATCAAATAAATCCCAATCCGGATTTAGAGGTTGATGGAAATCTTCAACATCTACAATCAAAGCTTGAAACATATTTCAGGTGGAGGGGCATGGAGGACTGACATGAAAACCTAAAATCAAGTCTAGGACATAGAGATCTTTTGGAATCACTGCCAGAGAGGGGTGGCAGATCTTTTGTCTAGGATTATTTAAAAGTTGAGATTTAGATTTTTTAAAGGCCGAGATTTCAGTTATATGAGATTGAAAGATATATGTTAAAAGTTGCTGAGCAATCCCATTCGTGTGGTTTTTCTTACTTGTTTATGGATCTCTTTTTCTTTTTTTAAACAAAATAACTATATATTTACAATTTCTTTTGACTAATTAAACATCTTATGTGTATAATCATGCATTCCCTTAATGCTAGAATAACGTCCTATATAGTCAATTTCGACAAACGAACAATATAGCAAAATGTCAAATATACGAGCGACCATGATCATACATGTAAGGAAAGTTTATCATCCAAAAGAAACTAGATTATCTAGCCTATGTACCATAAAATATAAATTAACAATGTTTTTTGGGCTATAAAGTTCAGAGAAACCCTTTCGAGATGTTTTCAAAGTTTAAAAAGTACTAAAACCAAATATAGACATTGTAATACAAAAGTGCAAACATTAAACAAACTTCATTAATAAAAACACCTGCACAGCGAGAGGAAAGCTTTTATTGGAAGGTTCTGAAAAGCTTGAGCTGAAAGCTTCTAAAAAATATCTTACAAATGAGAGAAGATGTGAGGTGAAGAGTGGATATAAGAGAGAGGGGGAGAGAAAAAACTTTCAAGGGATCTCCGATGCCTGAGCATGAAGAAGGCCTCTTGATACGAACTCGGTCCTGTAGAGAGACTCGTGGATCGAATTAGCTCAAGAACCGCTTTAATGCTCCGGGCTTGATGGGATGACCTTGAATCTGCTGTTTATATGGAAGCAAGAACCTTGGTATGTGAGGACGCCCACAATCGCGATGGAGATCCGATTGATAAGCTCCTGATGAACGCCACCTTAATAACCGTGGGACAAGTTCAAAGAGTTCTTTTAAGAACCAAAGAGAAATTTAAACTCTCAATTTTATTAATGCTTAAACTTAAGAATGTAGGGATAACAAGCCTTTAAATAGGCCAAAAAAATATGAAGAATATAAACTAAATATTCTACACAAGGAAATTAAATATTCGCCAAACAAGAAAGGAAACTAACATACTTTTTCCTAAAGTAACACATTAAAAAAAAAAAGGAAACTAGATAATTCTAAGATAAGGCTTGGGAATCAAATCAGCCGCAATCTAGAATAAATCAATAGCAAATCAGCACCAAATTAGTAGCAAATCAGCACCAAATCAGTACCAAATCAGCACCAAATTAGTAGCAAATCAGGAACAAATCAGTACCAAATAAGCTCCTAAATAGTAGCAAATCATGAACAAATCAGAACCAAATCAACTCCAAAATAGCAACAAATCAGTAGCAAATCAGCTCCAAAACAGCAGCAAATTAACAAGTCAAAAACTCCTTGGCTCTTGGTCCAAGTCCAAATTTAATTTGATGATGTGGACCATCTTTGTTTCCTTTTTGGAGTTAAACACGCGAGCTTCTTCCACGTGGGCATCTCGGATTAAAACATGAAGGGCTTCTTTGAATCTCTTAGCCCTGGCTCATGTCATAGGGCCCAATGGGATTTCAAGAGGGTCCACACTCCATTCCTTAGACATGCTTCCATCATTCCCCTCCTCTTGGATTTGTCCTCAAATCATCACCTGCATCAAAAGGACTCAAGTCAGTGACGTTAAAAGTAGCACTTACAGTATATTCACCGGGCAAATCTAGCTTGTATGCATTGTTATTGATGCGCTCGAGGACTTGAAAAGGGCCATCGCCCCTAGGGAGTAACTTGGATCGCCTTTGTGCGGGAAATCTTTCCTTGCGCATGTGCACCCAAACCCAATCTCCGGTTCAGATCAGGTGGCGGCGCCCTTGTTGGCTTGTTTCGCATATTGTTTAGTCCTTTTGCTCAATGTCGAAGTTCGCTTTCTCATGAATCGCTTAACAAATTCGCTTTTCCATCTAGATAACATGCTCGCACATAGTAAAGGAGATAAATCTAAAGGTTAATGGATTAAACCATATACAATCTCTAAAGGCGAAAAATTTAGTGGCATAATGTATAGTACGATTATAAGCAAACTCAACATAAAGGCAAACAAATTTTCCTGTGTTTTAATGTTCTTTAATGATAGCCCTCAACAAAGTAGACAAGGATTTGTTCAAGACTCGGTTCGACGATCGGCTTCAGGATTTAAAGTAGTAGAAAACAATAACTTGATTCCTAACTTACACCCACACAAGGTCTTCCAAAAGCAACTCAAGAATTTTGGGTATCTCTATCCTAAAATTGTCCTCGGCATACCATGCAATCTCACAACCTCCTAAAGAACAAATTACATACGACGATCATCCGTTTTCAGGACACGGGATAAAAATGTGCCATCTTGAAAACCTATCCACAACCACAAAAATGGAATCCCTACCATGTCTAGTCCTAGGTAGACCTAATAGAAAGTCCATCAAAGATCAACCCAAGGTTCACCAAAGAATGTAGCGTCATTGCGGTACAAGCCATGGGGTCGCACCGAGATTTAGCTTGCCTTACGTGACACACCTCCCACAAATCCTTTCCACATCTCGCTTCATGTGTGGCCAATAAAAGTGTTCTTGCAAAACCCCTAAAGTCTTGGCTACCCCAAAATGTCCCATCAATCCTCCACCATGAGACTTCACTAATAACCTCGAATGGAACAATTAGAATGCACAAAACTCCATTTTCCCGAAACAAGAACCCCTCATGTCTAAAAGAATTTGTCATGGGTCGCTTTTTCACAACAAGCATATCTTCGTTACTAAAAAATCTTGGTCCAAAGGATATACTTTAATGTGTTCAAAACTGTTAAATTTAGCATCTGCAGTAGAGATTAGACATACCTCCGAGAAAGCATCGACAACAATGTTTTCCTTACCTTGTTTCAGAAGCGTATGACATATGGAAAAGTTTCCATGAACTCCATCCATCGCATGTCTCTTATTCAACCTATATGCAACCCTTCTAAATGCTTCAATGACTCGTGGCCTGAATCACAAAGTCCTTAGGCCAAAGATAATGTTGCCGTGCTTCAAGGTTCGAACCAACACATACAACTCGCTTATAAGTGTGGTATTTCAGTGTCGGCCCCACTTAGCTTTTCTAAAATATGCAATGTGTAATCCTTCTCTTACTAAGAACTATGCTAATACCTAAACCCTACATCACATTCGGTCCAAAAAGCTTTGGTAGTTAGGTAAAGCAAGTAAAGCGAGCAATAGTTGTTTTTCTTGATAACTTGGAATGCTTTTTCTCGCTTCTTCACCCCATTCCTAAACCCAACATCCTTCGATGACTTCGCCATTCGCATGCTTATGTTACTAAAGTCTTTCACAAACCGTCGGTAAAACTAGCAAGTCCATGAAAACTTCAAACTTTACCACACCTTGTTGACTCGCTTCGCCTTGAATCGCCGAACCTTCTCTTCATCAACCTCGTATCCCTTCATGCACTAACAACAAAACCAAGAAACACAAGCTTATCCAGGCAAAATAAAAAGTAATTTCTTAAGGTTAGCAAACAATCTTTCTTTTCGGCAACATCCAAAACATATTTTAAATGCAATCAAGTGATCATCTAAGTTCTTGTTATAAATGAGGATATCATCAAATAGACGACCACAAATTTTTCAATGAAAGCACGAAACATGGTTCATTAGTTCTTTGATGAAAAGTAGGTGCATTAGTTAACTAAAAAGGCATAACTAAATTCACTCATGCCAACCCATAGTTTGTTTTGACAAAGCAGCTTCCATTCATCACCTTCTTTCATTCTAATTGATGGTATCCACCAAAATCAATTCTTGAAAAGATACAGCTGAAACCATGTAACTCATCAAAACAGTTCATCTAACCGAGGAACGGGATGACGCATATTTTACTGATATATGTCGATGGTTTCTAAGAATCAACACACATCCTCCATGTCTCATCCTTCTTAGGAACCAAAATAACCTAATGGCGCATGGACTCAAGTCACCTCACATATCCTTTTCCATCAATTCACCACCCCGCTGGAGTTCCTTTCGTTTCTCGGGATTACTTCATGTTTGCTCGATTCGAAATGTAGCACCAGGGACAAAATCAATTTGATGTTCGATCCCTCGGATAAGAGGTAACCCATTCGGAATTTCATCGGGAAAGACATCTTTAAATTCCTACAAAAGTGAGACAATAGAACTAGGCAAAGAAGTGTCAAGTTGGTTAGTATTAAAAAGTGCCTCTTTGTACAAAAGTACAATCGTAGGCTTGTTTAAGAACAATGATTTCTAACCTCACTTGCCCTGCATAGAAATCGGTTTTCTCTCATTTTCTTTAAATTTTCATCACTTGCATTTTGTCACTCTCTTTCTTTTGCTCACTCTCTTTCACGCTTTTCTTTGTTCATTTTCTTTTTCACTCTTTTCAATTTTCTTGTTCACTCTCTTTTCACTTTTTTCTTTTGTTCACTATCTTTTTGCAACCTTACTTGGATTCATAAACTTGACTTGGTGACAAAGGAACAAGAGTGACTGGCCCATCGTTGTGGATTTAACGAGTACTTATCGGGTGAAGCCGCCTATATCGAACTTTCCTATCAAATTGCTATGTCTTCTAATAACAAGTGCCCGCCTTGCATTGGAACTACATCACAAAAAAAACTTCATCTTCGTATTCTACGTTAAAAGAGATTAACACTTGTTTATTCACCCACGCCCCCAATTATCATTCAACCATTGCAATTTATAAGGTCGGAGGATGCTTACTTGTTGGAATTCCTAGTTTCTCCACCATGGTCAGGTATAGTTAACATTAGCAACTTCCCCCATCAATGATCACACTACATACCTTGCTTCTTGGATGGCACCTAGTGAAAAATGTTATCACGCTGCACTGGCCATCTTCTTTAGCTTGCACACTTAAGGCCCCCTTGCCACCATTACCCTCCTTGGACAAAGATACTCCTCATCATTGGTATCCTATGACGCATAGAATCACAATCCGACTCATTGAGTCTGCTTTCAATCTCACCACTCGCCCGCATCACCATGACTCTTGTACCTGACATTGGCTTGCAATATGACCTCTGCCTTGGCATTTAAAACACATAATATCACGATTCCGAGTAGTGAAAGAATCGGGTTTACCTTGATTTCCTTAGTTGTTCCCTTCTTGTTTTAGTTCTGTTTTAGGCTCGGGCGTTGCGGCTTTCTCCTTCCTTTTTCCATTGATTCGATTTCCACGTAGATGAACTTGGACCAAGTGTAGGCAAGTGGTGTTGGTTATTGCCTCCCTCTTGATTCTTGATTCTCGATCTTGATGGCCATATGCACCATATATCCTCCAACTCCACATAATGTTGCATTCCACCAAATTTGAATCTCCTGGGCTTAAACCGCTAGAAACCTCTCTACATGGTAGCCCCTCTATCTTCTTCTCAATATTTGCTCTTAGCCATTGCAACCTCCATCTCCTTATAATACTCCTCCACAATTTCTGCTACCTGCCTCGTGCTTCAAGTAGGGAACTTGTTTGCATACTCCTCTGCAGAGGTAGTAAGTCTGACAAATCTTTCGCATCACCCTCTTCATCTCTTCCCATGTTTTATCGATGGCTCCTTATTTCTCGCCTTCTTATTCAACACTAATTCGTCCCACCACACTTTGGCATAACTGAGAACTCTATAACGTATTAGTTTCACCTTCTTATTATTTTCTGAATAATGGTGACAATAAAAAACCAACTCTACCTTCCTCTCCCACTCTAGATATGCCTCGGGGTCATTCTTTCCTTGGAAAGATGGAATCTTCATCTTAATGTTTGCCAAATTATTATCTATCCGATTCCTATCTTCTCTATGTCTCCCCCCATACCTCCTGTTATTAACAACCGAATCATAACCATTCTCATCTTCAAAGTCTCCTCCATCATACTCTTGCCTACCCGCGCCTCAAGTGTACCGTCCCATCTACGCCCGTGAGGGTTTCCTCAGGGTGCTTGAAGCTTTCATTTCTCCACCTTCATGGAATTGTTCCAATTCACTCTAAACATTCTTTTGTACTTCATAGTTAAGGCCTCGCATAATGAACTTCATGTCAATACCTCCCGCCACACCTTCTCGTGATGCTATGTTTTCGACATAGTGCCGCAAAACAAGGTTAGAGAAAAAAGTGTGACTCACAAATCACTACACAATCACTGGCCACGGGTTTTCATCAAGAATGATTCACTGTAGCTTCGCTTGTATTTTCACACAATATATTTAGCTTTTTCTCACTCTAATAATCTAACCACTCTTGCCTTTTTCCACTCAGAATTTCTCTTCTAATTCTTTTGGAACTAATCAAACAAATCAAATTTTTCCGCAAAATTTAATCAAAAACCTATCAAAGAAGAAAAGGACAGGTTGGTGGCGTTAACCAATATTCAAGCTTTACTTATTTATTTTTTTATACTATGGTGGGGATTGGATTGCTAGAAACTAGAATGATGATAAACTTATAGGATTTTTTTTTCCGGCTTTTTTTTTTTTTTTTTTTTGATCGGATCCTTTTCCTTTACTATCCTTTTTTTTTCTTTTTTTTTTTTTTGTTAACCTTGAATGGACTATTCAAAAAAAGGAAACAAACAAAAGTTATATCTAATCAAGAATGAAGAAAATCGGACTTGGGATGGAGTAGATATTAGTTTGTAACTAAAATTGGGGATTGAACGCAATTTAGAAGGAACTGATGAAAGTGGTGACTAAATTGGGTTCGAACAAAGAAGAAAAGTAAAAATGTAAAAGATAGACAAACCAGAAAAATAGAACATGTTGCTCTGATACCAAAAATGATACGAACCCCGTCAACTTGTGAGGAGACCCATGATCGAATTAGCTCGAAAGAACCGCACCAAAGGTCTGATGGATGACTAATTCGCTGTTTATATGGAAGCAAGAACCTTAGTATGCGAGACGCCACAATCGGTGACGGAGATCCGATTGATAAGTCTCTGATGAACGCTCACTAATAACCGATAAGTTCAAAGAGTTCTTTTAAGAACCAAAGAGAAATTTAAACTCTCAATTTTATTAATGCTTAAAACTTAAAGAATGTAGGGATAACAAGCCTTTAAATAGGCCAAAAAAAATTATGAAGAATAGAAACTAAACATTCGGCCATAAGGAAAGTAAATATTTGGCCAAAAACAAGAAAGGAAACTAACATACTTTTTCCTAAAGTAACACACTAAAAAAAAAGGAAACTAGATAATTCTAAGATAAGGCTTGGGAATCAAATCAGCCACAATCTAGAATAAATCAATAGCAAATCAGCACCAAATCAGTAGTAAATCAGGAACAAATCAGTACCAAATAAGCTCCAAAATAGTAGCAAATCATGAACAAATCAGAACCAAATCAACTCCAAAATAGCAACAAATCACAAAGAATCAAATTTCTCCAAACAAGAAGAATTAACAAGTCAAAGCTCGCTCTCGTCCAAGTCCGATTTAATTTGATGACATGGACCATCTTTGTTTTTGAGTTAAACACGCGAGCTTCTTCCATGTGGGCATCTCGAATTAAAACATGTAGGGCTTCTTTGAATCTCTTAGCCCTGACTCGTGTCATGTACCTAAATGACTGCCGGGTCCACACTCCTCTTTAGCCCCGTTTCCATCACCTCTTCTATTTATAGGAAAGAAAGAAGAGATACAACCTCCATCCGAGAATCTCATCAAAAATAAGGATAAGATAGATAAGATCAAAATCTGATTTCGGGTGCTCATTGGGCCCCATCGTTAAATCAAAGAAAACGATCTTTTACAAAAAGTAGTGGTTGAAAATAAAAGGAGATTTGGATATGGTGGGTTTTGATAAGATTACGACACATTGACGGTCGTATTTGTCCCTACTAAGGGAATCTTATCAAAAGATGATCTAGAAAAGAAAAAATACAGCTGCCATTTGCTTTTGTCAAATCGTCGTTTGCTCTTAATCTTCTTTGATACAGTTGTCCTCTACTCCTACCAAAAGTCCTACTTTCTTTATTCAGTTGTCTTTATCCTCTAGTCTTGGGTTGTCTTTTCGATCTCGTGCTGGATTTTGCTTTGTTGAAATCTTTTTATGATCTCAGCAACTTGTCAGGTTAGTTAGATTAATAGGTTTTTTTGGGAAAAGCTCACCCATCAACAGATTTGATGCGGGTCTTTACCAACCTACCAGGCCGACTCAGTTCATTAAATCAACCTTAACAATTAGCCTCCAGTCTTAACATGTCGGGGCTTGTCGTTGCTTCGTCCCGTTGATTTTCTAAAATTGCAAAACGATTTGGACGTTCTAGTTTAAATTTCTTTCTTTCTAAAGTCGCATTCTTAGACCTGAGTTCTATTTCATTATCCACTTTGGTTTCATATAGTCTTTTCATAATTTGATAACCTTGTTTTTGATTTCACTATATTTACTTTAATATCTCCAATTCTTTCTAAGTAAGTGATCTTGGGAAGGAAGTGGAGGAAAAAGTGAGGGATAATCATGTACTAATTGAAATGTTTTGTTTGTTTGGCTGGGTTCTGTAAGATTCAAATAAGATTTTCCATGATTGATTAATGCCCAAAAAGTGCAATTTTGAACCCTATATTAGATAGTTTTTGAGTGCTTTTTGCGCATTAATCATGTCATTTATACCAATTGAAGTGTTCTAGTCTTCTTAGTAACACTTATGCCTTTTGTGAGGGTATTTTTGGTTGTTTTCATATATTTCAGGCACTCTGAGTTCAATCTCAATACAAAGGATGAATCATGAAGTTGGAATTCAAGTCTCAGCCATCAACCAGCCCAAGAATCAATGAGAAAACAAAGGCAAAGTGAAGAAAATTCGATGCAGTGGAAGGCAGGAGTCAAGAGCAGGAACCCAGAAATTTTCGCTAAACCTGCGAAAATTTCGCTAAACTTGCGAAAATTTCGCAGGTTTAGCGAAATATTTCGCAAGTTCAGCGAAAATGCCAAATTTCGCTAGACCACCCCAGTTTCGCTAGGCACCACTCTTAGCGAAAATAACTGATTTCAAGCATCACAAGAATTCGCTTAGCTTAGCGAAATTTCCTCGCTTAGCTAAATAAATCGCCATCCCAATGAATTTCATGTTTCGTTTAGACTGCAATTTCGCTTAGTTAGCGAAATTTGCACCGCTGAAACGATGCCTCATTGCGCTTTGTAATCCACGCCAAACCGCCTCCAAACTTGGTGTATTACTTAATTGAATCATAACTTAGCCAATTTTATGTGGCTTTTGGTATTTTTCATACCGAGGAGGCCTATATGGGCCCCTCTTGTTTTCAGAACTCATAAATAATTTTTTGAAAACAATTTGAGGAGGAGAAGATATTTTGTAAGTTTTCATTTTGTAAATAAAGTCTCGTATTTTTATTTAGGTTTTGCTTTCCCTCTTCTCTCCTTCTTTCTTCATTTTCTACGCTAAACACCCTCTCGAGGATGACAACTCAAGAGATGCTTCAAGGTTTCTCTTTCAAGAGAAGGAAGCTAGCTGGTGGTGGGCATATGGCTGTCCTCTTGTACTAAAAAAGCTGTGTAGTGTATTTATGGCCCTTATATTCTCAAAACATGGTCGCATAACATTGAATGTTATTGATTCGCCAATACTTTCCATGCTTAGATCAAGTACATATTCAGCGAGAGTATAATCGTGATTCTTGTAGATGGTCTTTACGAGCCTCCGAGATAATATTTACATGTTAGGGTTCTTCAAATTAGGTTAAATAACATTTCATCATATTATTTTGGCCACTCTTCCATGCTTTAGGATACAAGGCACAAAGCGAGAGATGCACTCAGTTGTTTTTAGATGGTCTTTACGAGCCTCAAATGATAATTTTAATGTTGTGTTTTAAAAGCGGGCCATAATCACATGCTACCTAGATGACTCAAATAGAGCTGGTTTCATGGTGAGGCTTTCTAGTTAACATAGATCCGGTTATGCCATGGACTATAGTCGCATGTCATAACGCGAGAGCCAAACCCGAGGACACTTGCTTCGCCTCCTAACTTGCCAAGTTAGTGACCTAAATCTTCAAAGTTAACTTTTTCACCTTTTACTTTCAGTTTTTACAATTCTCAGTTTCCAAACCATTCCCACTGTTTTTGAAACAAAATTCCAAAGAGTCCAAATAGAAAGCCTTACCTTCATGCACTGATGCAAACCATTTTTAGGATGAAAACCCATCCCCGTGTTCGACCCTAGACCACTATACTACAAGAGTCGACTACTACAGAGTAGGAACTAGGGTGTATATAAATTTTGTTGATTTTAGCTCAGCCATCAAGGGCACTTAATCAAATGGCGCTACAGGTGGGATGGTGCCAAACTACTAATGGTGGTCATGTACTTGTGATCAACATCACAAGCGAAGGTAACCTTACCTCTTTTGCAAGCTGGCCATAAAGAACTCACTGTGTTTCAAGACTTAGCAAAGAATCGCATCATTCGGGCTTTTCATTCAGCTAGTTTTAATTTTTGTTATTTAATTTTAATCTTTGCAAGCTCAGAGTTGCTCTTGTTGTCTCTCTAAATTATGTAACAGGTGTTTATGCAACAAAGGATAGGTGGACACATCAGTGTGATCGCATAGGATTAGTACACAACTTGACCTAGCTAGTGAAGTCAGTGTACATACTGATACCATGGATCCCATACCTGAGGAACAACAGAGCCAACCAGGAACCCCCATGAATCCAAATGCCTATAGAACCATGAGGGATCACATCCACCCTCCCAGAGCCGCGCCTCCCATCTCAGATCATACCTCCCCAATAAGATGTAGCAATGAGCCCTTATTCGTACCCCTACTCCCACATATCACAGTATGGAAATGAAAATCCATACACTCATATTAGGATTTTGATAGAGGTCTGCACTACCTTCAAGGAAGGTATGATTGACATGGATTTGCTTGCTAAAGGCATTTCCATTGACTCTAGCGACACAAGATATGGCTCAACTCATTGGAGGCCTAGAACCATTGGGAATCGGCCGAGTCATAGTCGAGTTCCCCAAAAGTTTTTCGCTCATAAAACCAATAATTTGAAAAGACAAATCTACACATTTGCAGCTCATGATGGTGAGAGATTTCACCAGTGTTGGGAAAGATTTATGGAGACCATCGCGTACGCCCACATCACGGGTTTGACACGGATGTCGTAAACCATTTCTACGGTGGTACGCCTCCGGCCACGATGTACTGGCTGAAACCACGGTGGGGAGACTTTTACAAACATCCTGATGAAGCCATGGATTTTAAACAGGCTGAAACTTCTAAGGGTCAATGTAGCCTAACCCCAGGAGAATTGGATAAGATGAGACCACCGCCAATCAAAGGCGGGATGTATGCACCGCCCGAAGAAATAGAAATGAGAGCTGTGATTTCCACCCTAGCCAGAAGGTAGAGGAGCTTGAAGGCAACAGCTCCAAGAGGTGCATGCGTGACTGAAAATCCCGTCGCCCAATCCTTGCACCACCTAACTCTGTGCACCCAAAGAAACCATGTCCTATGGCCTCAAGTAGCAGCGATTTGACGTCGTAATGTGCAAACACCGTAGACAATACAAGCCACAACAATCCAATGTCTATGGTATTTAACTACAATTCCAATTGAGGAATCACCCTAACCTTGCATGGAGACCCAACCCCGCTTATGTACCCCTGTGCCGTGACTCACGGTTCCCTCACGCCACAACAACCACCATCCTCTTCTCCAAGAATAACAAGACGACACCTGAGTAAGGTGGGCGGGCAACTTCGTTGAGGAACAAAGGAATCACGTGCACCACACAAAGAATTGATACTGTAGAAAGTACACTAAATAAGAGAATAGATGGGCTTGAGAGCAATCCGAATCCGTAAAATTGATAACTCCATGATTCAATCACCAAGATCAACAAGTCAGCTGAGGTACAAGAGAGAGGAGGTTTCATCACAAACACTTCCAAATCCTAAAGGGATTCACGAGGTAGGGTCATCTAACAATTCGAATGGATGAGGTTAAGGCTAATAAATCTCTTAGAAGTGGAAAAGAGGTTGGATCAACCTATGCCAAAGCCTCGCTGAAGAGTCCAAAGGTGGAGAAGAATTCGCAACCCGAGCATATTCTCCTGGGAGGAGGATTCAATGAAATAATCGTGATAACCAATTCTCCATTTCCACAAGCACTTAGAGGAGAAGAAGGCAACTCAACAAGGTGCATTCTTGAGGTTTTAAGGCAAGTGAAGGTTAACATACCTTTACCGACCTAATCAAACAAGTCCTTGCTTATGCAAAATTTCAAGGATCTTTGCACAATCAGGCGGATTGTGCATCGAGAAGAAAGCATTTCTCACTGAACATATCAGTGCCATAATCCAGCAAATAATTTCACAACACAAAGATCTGATTCCCACACCGCCATTGGTGGGAATTGCATAGAAAAGTCCTTGCTTGATTTAGGAGCCAAGTGTGAACCTAATGTCGATTCAAGATACAAGCAGCCAGGCTTCAGTGAACTTAAACCTACCAACATCACACCATCATTGGCCGATAGATCGCTGAAACCCTGGCGATAGTTGAGGATGTCTTAGTAAAATAGACAAATTCTACTACCCAAGAGATTTTCAGGTACTCGACACTGAACCAATTGCTATGAACCCAATCATGTACCAATCATCTTAGGAAGGATCATTTGCCACTGCCAATGCACAATAAATTGCCACGGAGTCATGCAATTAACCTTTTGGTAACATGACCATGGAGTTGAACATCTTTCATTTGGAACAACAAACATGAGTTGCCAAAAACTCAAAATCAAATTTCTGGCGAAGTTGTTTCAATTGGATCATGTGCGTGAAAACAAAGTACCCAAGAAGTGCAAGGAGTGATCAGCCAAGAAAATGAAGAAATTTTGGTCTTGCCAACAACACCAACTGCAAGTCAATTGATCAATTCCAAAGCCATCAGTGAGGAGCAGATCAACATTTGGGCACCCAACACTATGGAGTCACCCTGTGCCATCAGTAGGTCAGAGGAGATCATTCTCCTCGACCCTCCTCGAAAGTAATTTTGAAATTGAACTGAACCGTGTTCAAAACCGGATCGCAGTTCAACACTTTGCTTTTTGTCTTAATTTAATTAATTTTTTGATAATTTCTCGCTTATTTTTTAGAAAGTTTCCTAAATTAGCGCTTTTCCTTTTTAGTAATTTCGTTTATATACTATAGTATCAGGTATTAAATTTTAATTATAGTTTCATAATAATTTTCATTATAAATTTATTCCTTATAATACTAAAATTTAACTACTGAATTTCGATATGGTGTGGTATAATCTGCTGGCCAATTACTATAATAAATAAAATTGGAGGGAAAACACCTTCCTGGGCTTACTTTATTCAAGGCTTTTCACACTTGTTGCCTTCCTCCCAGCCTCCCCAAGCCCGACCGTCGCTGCTAGGAGCCCCGTCGCGCCCAAGATCTCTGCCATGAGCCCCCGAGCCACTCTGCCCCCGTTGTTCCTACCAGACGCACCATTACCGGCCACACTCGTGTTTCCTCTTCCCACCGTGGCGAGCACCCATCTACCGCCACCGCGAGCCACCGAGCTCACCGCGCTCAGTAGCTCAGGCTCCTCTGCCAGCTAGCCTTGCCTCGCAAAGAGCCGGGCCCATGACCAAGCCCCCGACCGAGCTTCACTATCACACATGAGCCTTGGTTTTCGCAATGAAGCAGCACCGAGCCTATAGCCATTCCCACCGCCCCGAGTACGCACACAAACAAAGATCGGGCCATGAGCGCCAAGCCCTCTTCCAGTGTTTTATTTGATTTCAGTTATGGTTCGTACACGGGGTGGGTCCCGCCTTTCTACCGCTGGGTGAGATTCAAGATGCCAAGAGAGAGGCCTCGCCCGGTCCCAGCCCCAAAGACTATCACCCGCCCCGAGGCCGTACCGGAGGAGCCTCTGGGATTCCGACGTTATCAGACACGGATGGGACCTCGGGCCCCATCACCTGTGCCCCGGAGGAGAGTTAGGAGGGCCCGGCCCTCCAAGCGGGCCCGCACATCTAATCAGCGGTCATCATCTTCTCGGCCTCCCGTCACCGCCGCATCACCGAGGCGACTTCATCACCACGCTTGTCATCGCCGAGGATTGAGGCCACTATTCGTAGGGAACCCCATTCCGGGAATGTGCCACCCACCACAGAGTCAATGTGAGCTCATATTATGACGTTCCACGAGGGTCGACTTAGATACCGGGAGTCTATGCTACTGATCGAGGAGTATATTCACTTCTACCTTTACGACTCCCTACAAGATATTATCCGCCAGAGTGTGTTACAGCCTACCACTCCATGACATCCAGGGAGGAGATACCCACATGAGCTCGCTTCAGTATCGATGACCGCCCGTGTACTGTGAGCATCCGACATTTCAGCAGCCTGGCCCGCGCATACCGGGCCACAGCAATCTCGGGAGGGATACGTAGATCGGCCCACCCGCCTCACAGGGAGATGGTTCGAGCACTGGCTAGAGACACCACTGCTGGTCCAGTATTTTACAGGAGGCAGCCCCCCGCCCCGATGTCGATTGACCAATTGCTCGCATCAGCCAGCCCCCTCCGCAAAGATTATGTGCAGAGGAGGAGCCATCCCGAGGCGCTTTACCTGATCTGGGGATTTTCGTTCAGCCCCTCTCGAGCCGTGATGGCTTCCTCAAGGTGCTTTGAGGAGAAGGTCCATCGGAAGGACCTGGCACGAGCAGAGAGCATCCCACTACTGATGCCGAGACTCCTATGTTACGTTCTCGAGCATCTAGATTCCCAAGAGTGAGCCCGCATTGTAGATGAGGGTCCGATGCCCTGGTCATGTCAATGAAAGGGTGAGATGACTATGCCCGTCTCTTCCACATAATGCACCATAGGACCACAGGAGGAGGCCGGTCGTAGAGGCCGAGGACCACCACATGATAAGGCCTCGCCTCGAGCCCGAGGTACGCAGGACTCCCATTCCGCATCGTTCACCTCCATCTCCTCCACACTACATCAAGAAATGGCACAGATACTCCCGGCCTTTATTCGCAAAGACATCATTCACCGGAGTACATCCATGCTAGTTCGGAGAGGAGATAGCTGGGTGATGGATGCCATTCGCTCACTCAGCCTACACAGTCGCCAGATCAGGTCATTCAAGGCCATTCTATGCCGACTCAGACATGACCCATCCGGGTCTCCCCGTGATCCCGCCCTGCAGAGAGGAGCCCACCACCGATGTAGCTTCTTTGATGTTCCGCTGCAGCACAGTTTCAGACTCCACCACCACCACCACAGCAAGTGAGGGCAGTTTCTTTTTATTTTCAGATAGTTAATACTAAATATCAACCGCCACGATTTTGATTAGCATTTATGTATTAGCCATAGTAGGCAAAGAGTACTTTTGTGTTTAGCTTTATTCATGTACTAGCCACATTTTGGCTAAGTATCAAAAGCTATTCAGTGTATATATACCGACTTTTGCATATCATGTTTCTCAGGCCTTCACCTGTGTAAATGTTTTTCTTTTCAATCGAACAATTGAATTGCACCGACAATTGAATTGCTTTGTGTTGGAAAATTGAATCACTGTTTGTCACTTATATGCTGAGGACAAATTCCATGCTTGAAACAGTTTTTTCAAGTGCAGTTCCAGCATGCTCAACTTGAAATTTCCCTATGCTATAATTCACACACGCACCTTATTATTTCATCAGTCGTGAATTTGTTCGCCTCCTTTTCGCTTGAATAGGCTGGCCTTAAGCATGTTGGCAACCTAGGATAGACGAAAAAGGCCCATACTTGAAGACCAATGTTGTCTTCCAAAAAGAAAAAGCAAAAAGAAAAAGAAAAAGAAAAGAAGAAAAAGAAAAATAAAGTCGTGAAGTTTTGTCTTGAAACCCTTGTTAACGGTCCGATGGGTATATGGCGAAGCTAAGTCTGATGCTCAATGTTGTGGTTTCCTTTCGTTCTCTTCCTCCTCCTCCTCCCCTCCCTCCTTCCCAATTGGTTGGGAGTCATCGATGAAGTGTTCGCATGGGTGGATAGGTGAAGTTTAATGACTTGTGGGTGCGTTAATTTTCTAACATCTTGAGTCCCCAAGGGGGCTTCAGAGTTGCTGGTCAAGTGATCCTTTTCTGGGCTCGATGCCCTAAACCTTAATTGGCTGAGTCATCGGTGACCCGTTACACGGACTTTGGTGAAGTCGATTTTAAGCATTGCACCCTACGATGGTGATGAATAAAGAAAGAAGAGCAGAATCAACTCATCAGGTTGCTCAAATGTGCCTTAAGGCCATGTCAAGTTAGGTTGGGGAGAGCAAATTTTGCAATTTATCGGGCTTAACTGCCAAAAGAACCATTAGACTTAGGTGAAAATTCAAGTTGAGAATCATGAACCAATTTTCGCCTGAAATGGTTCTTGTATGGTTTTGATTCTTCACACGGCCAAATTTGATTTCAATTCTTTCGCTTTAAGGTATTATTATATGTACATAAACCTAATCATAACCTTTTTTGAAAATCACCACATGCATTCCTCCTTTTTATTTTGCATTGCTATGACTGAATCGCTGTTTGGTGGATTAATGCCCAAAAAGTGTACTGAACCCTATATTAGATAGGTTTTGAGCGCTGCGCATTAATCATGTCATTTATACCAATTGAAGTGTTCTAGCCTTCTTAGTAACACTGTTTTAGAGGGTATTTTCGGCTGCTTTGTAGGTATTTCCGTACTCGAGTTCAATCTCAATACAAAGGATGAATCATGAAGTTGAATTCAAGTCTCACATCAACCAGCCCAAGAATCAATGAGAAAACAAAGGCAAGCGAAGAAAAAATTCATGTGAAGGAAGGAGTCAAGAGCAGAACTCGCAATTTTCGCTAAACCCTAAAATTTCGCTTAAACTTGCAAAATTCTCGCAGGTTTAGCGAAATATTTTCGCAGTTCGTTAAAAATGCCACCAAGTAGATCACCCCAATTTCAGGCACCACTCTCTTAGCGAAAATAACCGATTTCGCTTACTCACAAGAATTTCGCTTAGTTTAAATTTCGCTTAGCTAGCGAATCAAGTTATCTCTCATGTTCTTCACTAGATTCGGTACTCGCTAGTTAAATAAATTCTTTGCGTTTCTAGCGAAAATTGATGCCTCGTCATGCTTTGTAATTAATGCCAAACCGCCTCCAAACTTGGTGTATTACTTTAATTGTCCTATAACTTAGCCAATTTTATAGGGTTTTTGGTATTTTCATACCTTGAGGAGGCCTATATAAGCCCTCTTTGTTTTGGTAACCTAAGTAACAATTCTTGGAACAATTTGGAGCGAGAGAAGATATTTTGTAAGTTTTCATTTTGTAAATAAAGTCTGTATTTTATTTAGGTTTTGCTTTCCTCTCTCTCCTCTTTCTCTTACTTTTCTCGGCTACAAACACCCCTCTTGAGGATGACAATCATGATGTTTGGCTAAGCCTCCTTCTTTGGAAGAGGAAGGAAGCTAGCTTTGCTGCCAAGCATATGCATGTCTATTCTCGTACTAAAAAAGCTACAGGTAGTGTATTTATGGCCCTGTTAGCCTTCAAACATGGCTGCATAACATTGAATGTTATTGATTTGGCCAATACTTTCCATGCTTTAGATCAAGTACATATTCGGGCAGGAGAGAAGTAATCGTATTCTTTAGATGGTCTTCTACGGTTCTCCTCGAGATAATATTTGCATGTTAGTGGTTCTTCAAATTAGGTTAAATAACATTTCATCTATTATTTCGCCAATACTTCCATGCTTTTTAGGATACAGTGCAATGTGTGAGAGATGCATCAAGTTCTTTAGATGGTCTTTACGAGCCTCCAAATGATAATTTAATGTTAGGGTTTTAAAAGGGGCCATAACTCGTGCATGCTACCCGTATTGACTCAACAGAGCTGCTTCACGGTGAGGCTCGCTAGTTAAATATGCATCCAGCTTATGCCATGGACTATAGTTGCATGTCATAACGCGAGGATAAACCCGAGGACACTTGTTTGCCCTAACTTGCCAAGTTAGTGACCTAAATCTTCAAAGTTAACTTTTTCACCTTTACTTTCAGTTTTTACACTTCTCAGTTTCCAAACCATTCCCACTGTTTTTGAAACACAATTCCAAAGAGTCCAAATAGAAAGCCTTACCTTCATGCACTGATGCAAACCATTTTTAGGATGAAAACCCATCTCGTGTTCGACTTAGATTCACTATACTGCAAAGAGCTTGACTACGGCAGTATTAGGAACTTAGGTGTATATAAATTTTGTTGATTTTAGCTCAGCCTACTGTGGCACGAATCAATGATGATTTAAATTTTGTTTTAATAATGGGCTAATAAAATATTTATTCCCTATATTTGATTTACATTGATCTAAGGCCTGGTTTAAATCATAAAAACCTTTGAAAAATGGTCTAGGTGATTTGAAATATTAGGAAGGACTTCTTCCCATGTTTTAAAAATTCATGTTCTATGGCCTTGGTATATAACATAAAAGTTGAAATTTGTACTACCATTATTTCTTTTATGAAAGTATTCAGATAAGCTATTTAAGCAAGTGATAAAATACTTTCTATCTAGATTTTTATAAATCTGATTACTAAAAATATGATTAAAACTGATCCAAAGATTGTCTATAATGCATTTATGTTTCATTCAATTTAGATGCGGTAATAGATTAAAAGTTATATTACTTTTAGGGTATGCTTTAAGAGAGTTCTTTCTGAAAGTAAATACCTTTTCTTGGCTTATATTAGAAGAATAGGTAGGAATAATCCCAATAATCAGTCATTCATCTCAGAATATAAAAATTAATTTATTAATCTACTTAATGAATCTACTAAACTATTATCTTACTCTACATTAGCTTCTATTTTGATCACTCAGATAATTATTCTTCTCAGAAATTTAACCATCTTCGTGTTAATCTTTTTCATTTTTTAGTTTATAGAACTTTCTATTGCTTCATACTGCTCTATTGTACTGTTTTGAAATTATGAAGATTCTAGTGTTATCAAACATTATATTATTGCTAAAACTTCTGCATCTATGCTACTTATATTTCTTTTTTCTTTATACTTTCCACTAGTATATCTATAAAATTTTTCTGTTTTCTTTTCTGAATATTTATAGGGGTTTTCTAAGAGTACAGCTCCCCATCCTAAACTACATCCATTAGTTTCTATTCTTAAATAATCATTTATTAGGGGTAAAGCTAAAGGTGGTAATTTTGTTACTGTATTTTTAATCTTTAATTACTAATATCTTCTACTAATGTAATTTTGTCCATTTTGTTCCTATTTTTTAATAAATAAAGGTCCCGCACTTTACTTAGGTCTTTATAAATGGTCGTGGCATAATTTAATAAACCTAAAATTAGTTGTAACTTTGCTTTCTATTTTGATCCTGAAAATTTACATTTTTCTGATATATGTTGTCAGAACATTAAACACCCTAAGTGGTGGGATTAATTGTTGAATATTCAAATTTGCAGATTTTCAATTTATTTTGTGGGTCTGAAGACTGATTTTATATAATTGGTACTGTTCATATAATGAACTATTCTTAATATTAGTAGCTTATACCCAAAAAATGGTTGTATCTTGCTCTGATTTCCTGAGGCCCTCTAAGTGACATGGAGATGGAGATTCCTAAGAGTATGGAGCAGTTACTTGGGGGTATGTTAGAATAATATTATGGAACTTGAGGATGCTTTTTCAACCGAAACTGGGCTGGAGCTTGCTGGAATTGCTGGGCCAGTCCGCTGACTCTAGATGTCCGGCTCCCCTGCGAAAATAAGAAGCAAAAAGGATCGACGGGTTCGGGCCGCTGGCCTCTCTGATGCCTAAGCCGGGGCTTCTTTCCAAATGAAGTGAAAATCAACTGCGGAATGAATTTTCATGCACTTTCACCGATGGGGTGGCCTATATTTATAATGGGTGATCATGATAACTCTTCCCTAGCTGACGATGATACCATATTTCTCTCATTTTGGTGAGGGATTTTTCTTTCCTTATCGCACCGATTAATAAGGGATAATTGATTACCAATTATTAGGAAATATCCTACTTCCTTAATTGGTAGAGATTTAATTAGGGAAATTGGGTACTTTCCTTAACACTGGGTTTTCAATAAGGAGTGGGTCAGCTCTCATTTTAGGCCCGTGAAATTGGGGATATCATTAAATGCAGCACTGCTTGGCCCAAGCCCGACCCTTTTAAGCCTGGCATTCGCTTATGTTTGTGCTCAAGGCTACGCTATTTTTAAAACCCAATCAGTTGCTCGCTAAAGCGGGTGTAGGCAAGGGCTGTATCGTTTCATGGATCAGGTGTGACTTCCACGTGGCTACTCAGGGATGGTTTGATTGGGTCTATGTCGCCGTCAAAAGTCTTATGATAATGACGACTTTTCGATTTTTGCTCAATCTGCCATCACCCTATTGCCTTGTGACATCTTCGCTGCATCGTATTCCTCTATTCTTGATTCCTTTTCCTCTACGGGTTTAGATTTTCCCCATTTCGAAACATCTTTGTCATTGCCTTAATCACTTTATTCGCCTGTCCTCCTAAGGATCAAGATTTTCTTCCGTAGCTTGGCACGCTTTCCTTTTTCTTTTAGCTTCCCGCCTTAGCCTTCTGCCGTTTGATGTGCCTGGAGCCTCTTTGTCATCTGTCATTTTCTTTATCTTTGTCCAATCATGCATGCTTCTTCTGGGTCCAACCGCTCTACTGGCCTGCATATAAGAGGTAGGCCTGCTGAGGGTCCAATCGAATGTAGGTGGCGGGTCCAGCTCCCGTGTACCAAGCAGGCTCCATCGGCTAGGTCATCCCCTCTCGCCCGGCGCGGTAAAGAGAGGATTAGCGAGATCAAGTACCCCACCGAATCGGACTATCTTAGGGCTGTCGTGAGGTGTTCGGATGCAGTGGGCCCTAGTCGAGTCGAGCCTTCCTATGCGTAAACTTTGCCACTAGCCTATAGACTCCTGGGGCAGAGACCTTGTTACGCCCCGACTTTCACCTCTTATGTCGCCTATGTTCCTAAGATATTATTGGCGCCAGCCAAATGGTCCCCGCTTCCCTTTACACCCTTTCTTCAAGTGCGTCCTTCAGCACTTCAACATATGCCCAGCCCTGCTTTCCCCCAACTTCTGGGGCGTTTTGGTTAGCCTCCTTGTCGTTTTCAAGGATATAAGCTTGGGGGCTCCCAGCCTAGCTCTATTACTATACCTTTTCAATGTAAAAGAGTTCGCGGAAGGTTTCTTATACATTTCTAGGCGATCCAGCTCTAGGCTAATTATTTCTGACATGCCATCTTCCCATAAATTCTGGAAGGAACGCTATTTTTTTGTTAGTGGCCGCAATTGGGAATATAATCCCGCTGATCGGGAAGACACGTTTGGCATTCCGACCTCTTAGACCACCCCTGAGAACCTACGTGAGTTCTCCCTTGCTCCAATCGAGTCTTAATTCTTCGGAAGTCCTGCGTCTCTAACCCCAAGGTTGCATGGTTTCAGTTAGCAACAATCTTTAGCCTGAGGATGAAAAGGTGAAGCAAAGGTTGGTTAAGTGCCACCCACGGGGCGTACTCCGAGATCATTAGGTCGGATATTCCCGAGCCGTCTGCGTGTAGCCCGCACGACTTCCCCGTTTCCGAGGCCTCCTTCCTCCCTCCTCCGCTCTCCTCCCTTCGCCCATGAAGCCTCTTTCTACTTCGCCTCAAAGTCTTCTTCTGCCTTCGCTTTAGAGCCTTCTATCGCGGAAGCTCACTTTGGGAGAGCTGAGCCCGCCGCAGGTGCGCCGGCAAGAAAAGCATGAGCTGCAGTTTAAAACTCAAGCTTCCTCGAGGGTCGTCTCTACCTGAGGTAAGACCTTAAATGTGGGGGTCTCTTATTCGCCTTTGTCTACTGTCGGAGCTGGAGATTCTTCGAGGAGGGCGGCTGAGCCCCTCAGAGGTTCTCTTATTTTGGTTCAAGTCCCACGTTAGAGTCGAGCCCACTTCTCCCAATGCCGACGATGCGGAAGGGGCTGCTTCGTGCCGCGGGGACGAGGACTCTCTGCTTTCTATGTGGAGCTCACTGGGTCGCTTTCCCCTCCACTGCAATTTACCTTAAGAAGGTGGACGCCCCCCGTCCGGCTGAGGAGGCTTCTGCCTACACTTCGTGAACCGCCCGCACGCCCAAGTCGCCTCATCAGTCCATTTCCTTATTGTTTTAGATTGTTAATTGACTCTTTCTTGTTCTTTGGTAGGTGGCTACTTACGTGAAGGGCTTGGCAAAGAGGGCCAGCCTTAACAAGGGCTCCGCCAGGGCGGCGAAGTCTTATAAGGCTAAGGTTGCCTCCAACCTCCGAGAAGGCTGGCCTTCGAGCTCAGATAAGAGACCTGACTCAAGCAGCCTCGCGGCTAATGTGTCCGACCTAGCACGCTTCACGACGAGGCGAGGGCAAAGGATAAAGAAAAGAAGGCTCGAAAGGACTTGAGGGTCACCGAGGATGAGCCGCGCTGCGTGAGGAGTTGCAAGTCACAGGCGACTCCACTGTCAAAGTGACTCCATATCAGACTCCGGTTCGCCAAGAGGCTTAGAGGGTCGAAAGACTACGGAGCTTCGACGGAGGAGTCGAGCAAGCTTCGTGGACTCAGAGGCAGGAGGCTTGCCAAATTGCAGGGGCTAAGTGATAGCAGTAGCTCGGAACGAGGCTCCGTGACCCAATGGGCCTCCTGTGGTTTCAAGGCTTTCCGAAGACAAGGCTTCTAGAGCTTTCCTGACTTGTGAGTTCAACATCCAACTTTCAATGAGTGGTAAGAACTGCTTCGAGGCCAGGCCGACGCGGCGCCGAGGTGCTGGGGCCCCGATCAGTTCCCGCCCTCGATGATCTCCAGCCTCCGAGGTCGCCTCTCCCGCCCCGCCTGGGCTCGCTTTAACCCCTCTCGCTTATGAATCGAGGCCCAACCTCGTGCGCTTAGACTTTATTTAACTCGCTATTTCCTAGCACTGCCCTCGACTTTGTGAAGGCTTCGATATTGACTTTCTTCCGCTGATATGTGAGATCATTGATTAATTTTATCCTTTTATTTCCCTCGGTTCATAATCGTGGGGACTTCGGGCTTATCTGCCTCAGAAGTAGTCGAGCGCGGTGTGATCCGCCCGAGCCGCGCCACCCCGCCAACTTTACACTGGCTGGCTCTTCACAACCGAGCCGCTTCGGCCCTAGTCCGGTCTCGAGCTTGTTTTAGCCCCCAAAACTTAGTTATCCTGCCTGGTCGGTTCGCCTCGGGGCAATTAAGCCTCTCCAAACTGGGCTACCAGCTCCTAGCTATCAGGCCTTCCGAGCCATTAAGCTTCAAAACTAAGCTGCCCCCGGGTCGTTTCTACCTTCCGAGCCGCTGAGCTCTTCAAATGGGCCATTTCACTTTCCGGGATGTTCTCACTTTCGCGCTATTCTCGACAAACTCAACCATCGGGCTCTCGGGTATCAGGCCTCTCGAAATGAGCTTCAAACCGAAATCTTGCCCCGGGCTTTTCTCGCCTCTCCTCGAATCACAGCCTTCAAGACGGGCTACTCGACCTTCCTAAGCATGTGTGCCTTTTCTAGCAATTAAGTCATAAACTAAGCTTACTAGCTCGGGCTATCAGGCTCGAGTCGCCAGCTTCTAAACCGAGCTGCCTGGGTTTGTTTCGCTCTAAGTCACTGAGCTCTTCAAAATGGGCTACTGCCTTTTGGCCGTTTCGCCTTCGGGTAGTTAAGCTCAGAACTGAGCCACTCGGGCTTCAGCATTCAGGCCTTCCGGGAGCCCGAGCTTCAAAACTGAGCTGGGCTCCCGAGCTATTCCCGCCTTACGCAGCCGGCTGAGCCTTCAAAATGGGCTACTAGCCTGGCTAAGGGTTTCTTCAGCGCTAAGCTCGCAACCGAACTACTACAGTTTCAGCTATCAGGCTTCCGAGATGCCGAGCTTCCAACCGAGCTTGCTCCCCCGGGCTGTTCTCGCCTTCCGAAATGGGCTGAAATTCTTCAAAATGGGCTACTTCGCCTTCTCGTCGTTTCCGCTTTGGTCGGGCAGCTCGCGAACCGAGCTACCGGGCTCTTAGGCATTTGTGCCTTCTGTCGCGCTTAAGCTTCAAATCCGCTTGCCCCGGGCTATTTTGCCTTCGAGCCATCGAGCTCTTCAAAACGGGCTACTGGCCTTCAGCTATGGTGCCTTTCGCGCTTAAGCTCTACAAACGGCTACCGGGCTCTCGCTATTATGCCTGAGTCGAAGCCAAACCGAGCTTCGCCCTCGGGCCGTTTCGCTTCGAGCCGCCGAGCCTTCAAACGGGCTACTTCGGCCTGGGCTGCCTTTTGAGCGCTGCCTCCGCAACCGAGCCACTCGGGCCTCGGGCTATTGTGCCTGAGCAGTTAAGCTCGCAAACCAAGCTGGCCAGGGCTCCCTGCCATTCTACCTTCTTTCAACTTAGCTAAACGGCTTCGCCAAGGCCTCTCGAGCGATTGCTCAAAAACTCGAGCCATGGGGCTCTCATTAGTTATGCCTGAGCGCTAAGCCTCTATAAACCGAGCTACTAGGGCTCCGGCTATTCTCGCCTTCTTTAACTCGAGCTAAATGGCCTTAGGCTACAAGTGCCTTCCTCGAAAGTAGTTTAAATGCGATAATTGGAAGCTATCAGCTCCCGGCTATTCGCCTTCTCTGTCGGAAGCAAATGGCTTCGTACTACAAGGCCTTCCGAGTAGTTGCTTCTCAGATAATTGAGCTACTCTGTGGCTCCTAAAGAGTTCGCTCTTTCTTTTTAATCAAGCCGAATCAGGCACATGGTTTCTTTATCCTCTTCGGGAAAGCGCACGCAGCTCTTTAATGCAAAGCTTATGGGGAATCGATGCAGACATATGGAATTTCCCAAAGGTCCTGGCTTTTTATGAATGACTGCCTTCCTTTTGACGGGGTGTGTTATACTCTACTCTCATTTTTCTTCCCGCTCATAGTTCCCTGGTCTATGTCGATGGGCTTCGTGGCTCTGATCAGCACGCGAACATCGGGGCCACACTACATCGCCGCGTCTCTCTCGCTTGGCCGTTTCAGGAGCTTGCTTTTCCCAGTTTCCTATTGTCGCCGTGTTGTTCTCAGTCCTACCCATTGATGGAACTGACCGGGGAATCACTGCGGGCGGTGATGGTCAGAGGGAAAACTTGCCCCGCTTTCATTATTCCCGTCCTCCCTCTTTCTCCCTATCCCCATTTTCTTTCTCCTCCTTCCTTTTCTCTTCTTCTCTTTCTCTTTCCTTTCTCCTTCTCTTTCTCTTTCCCTTTCAGGGTTTTTTCCTCGACTGTGTGTCAAGCCAATGTGAAGAAATCCGCCATTGGATCAGAATTTTCAGATGTGAAGAACGACTTTGTTGATTGTAATTTTTTTGAGATGTAAAGAAAGATTTTGTAATCCTGAGGTGATTGTAACTCTTTAAATGAAATTTTGTATTTGTGTTATGTGACTTTTTAGAGCTTCTACCAACCAAGGTCCTTGCTTCTCTTTTCTCTTCTTTTTCCTTGTGTGTTTTTCTTTATGAGGAGCAGAGAACTGTTTGTGCCGCTTGTCTCCGAGGTGCAGGGAACGACGCTGTTGATTGTAATCCTCTGTATTAACTATAACTCCTTTGAAATAAAGAACACCCATGAACTATGCTTTTCAGACTGACCTTTCCGAGCCGAGCTCCTCATGACATTATAGCTATTTTTTAACCCACTATAATATTATTAAGAGCTTAAAATGAACATAGAGATCAAGATATTTAAAATCAAAAGTTGGGATAATATTAAAGCATCAGCATTCCGAGGTCTTACTGTAGAACCGCTTTGAGGTGTCTCGGGCTGCTTCATGAGGTAAGGTGGTTTTCCTTCTTTCTATTCTCGGGAGTTCAGAGGTCGCTGTGTCGGACTATGCGGGATACAATACAGGCCCTTCCTAATCGGGTCCCACTTTCCCATGCGCAGGGTCTTTCCTCACGCGTGTTTTATAACTGTGTCGCCAAAGCTTGTAACTCCTTGCCTGAATTCTTCGTCATAATATCTTCGTCGTCTTTCCTGATAGTCCTCAATACGCTTCGTGATTCGCTTCACGCTTTTCTTCTAAGATCCAAAGCCTAGGGCAAAGAACCTCTCTTTTGTCAGGTTCACGCCGCACTTCAATCCTAGCAACTTTAATCAGACCTCGATGTAGCTACTACTTCTATGCCAAAGTCCGTGAGCTAATGTGGTCTCTCGAGTCATGACTACAGAATTGCGGTTCCCATACCCTGGAGGTATTCTACCCATTTTCCTTTAAATCTTTCTAATTTAGTCTTCAAAGATCGCTTAAGAGTCCTTATATACTTCACACCACTGGATCAGGGACGAAATGATGAGTAGTAGTTCTTGATTCCGAGTTCGGCACAGAAATCCCTGAACTTAGGATTGTCGAACTGTTTCTCATTATCAAACACGAGGGACCTCGAGATCCCTAACCTGCATATTATAGAACGCCACTTGGGTTACATACCTTATGTTCAGGATTTGCTGCTAAGGGTTCAAACTCTTACCACTCGTAAAGTAGCCCACTCGCTACAATGATAACTTACATCGTCTCCCAACGGGTGTGGGTTCCACATGTTCACTCCCCTATCACGGTACGCAGGTTTCATCATTATTCAACGGGAGATTAGATCTAGTATGCTCCTCGATAAGCTTTGCATTTTTCACCAGCCTGTCAAGGCTTTGCTATCATACAATAATACCCCGCCAAGGTTTTTCCTGCTAAGGTCCGAGCTCCGATGTGGTTGCCACAGACGCCTTCGTGTACCTCCTCGAAGCTTTAATCATGCCTTCCTTCCCACGCACTTAAGAATGGGGGCGCAGGTAAGCCTCGCGCAGGTCCCCGGACAACTGCAATCTCACGACCCGCTTCCGGAAGCCGAACGCCTTCATTGCCGGGCAATGTTCCTTCTACTTCAAGTAATCCCAGACGGGTCCATCCAGCCTCGATTCGACATCACAGGAGACTTCTCCGTTGTCGATGCTTACCGAGGGTCTCTGTGAGGCTCACCGTATCGGGTCAGCCTGTGTCTTCCCGTGGAGGTCAGCTCGCCATGGCCAGATCGCCGAGAATTCCTCTACTCTGCACATGCTCGACCTAAACTCGTATCACTAATCTTTGATAACTCCCGCACCTTCTTAAGGTACAGGATCATCTTCTCACTGGCCAGAGGAGTCTTCTATCTATTTTACTACTCAATCGGGAGCGTCCTCGCTCACTCCGCTTGATCGCCACTGAGCGGGCGAGGTTAAGCCCAGCCATGACACCCTCATATTCAAATTTCGCTATTGAGGCTTGGAAGCCGAATCAGGCGATTCACATCTTTCCCATCTCGAGGTCGATCATACCTACACCGTCTGGCATCAAGTACTGGCCACAGTAACCCAGACGTGGGAGGTCGAGCATCACAGCTTCGACAAGCTCTACCGGGGTGAATTCATGATGAAATATGCCAAGATCCTGCTTCTTTATCATGTCCTAGGTTTATATATGGATGCCGAACTCACTCAAATTTCTATAGCCCACTCACGCCCCAGAGGGGTTTCGCTGATGATTTGCCTACCTGACATTCAGCTCGGGACTCTGGCTTCAGACAGCCGCTAAGGCCTGAGCTGGATGCAGTTACCAACGCCAGGATCGAGCCTTCCATCTTCGATATCTTCCTCCGCTCCTCGTGAGCTCACTAATAGTGAGCATCGGTCGTTGCACTCCTTATCCCGCTCTCTGACCAGGGCGGCACTAGTTGAGAAGTCTGAAACGGCTAGGTAGAGAGTGAGGAGTTCTCCCTCATAAGGGCTTACTAAAACGGGGGGAGAGCTCAGGTAGGTTTTGAGCGCCATGAATGCCTCCTTACAGTGTGCATCCCATTAGAAGGCCTTTTTTAGAACCTGAAAGAAAGGCTGACATTTGTCGCTAGCCTTAGACACGAAGCTACTCAGCACAACTATTCTTCCAGTCAAGCGTTGAATTTCCTTAATAAGGTTAAGAAGATGTCGAAATGCCTTTATCTTGTCCCCTCTGGATTTGCTTTATTCTCGGTCGTGACTATAAAACCTCAAGAACTTTCCGCAGACTCAAGGCACTTGGTCGGGTTTAACTTCATATTATGCTCTTCGCACTAGAACGCCAGCCAGTGGGCATGTGGAGCCTGGCCTAACTGATTTTTAAATATTCTATATACTCATAGACACTCCAATTTGCTTCGAAGATCCCGTCACCAACCTTCCTGGGTAGGGTGGCCTTGTATTCTTTGTCCGTAGGCACATCTGATGGTAGTAGTTCCTGGCCAAGAATCAATGAGGTCCATCATGCTCACATCCATATACCGATCTAGTTATACTAGAGAAGGTGTCCATGGTGCCAGAGAGGTTCATGACCGGTCAGGGCGGTCCACTATTGATTAGTGCTCAAATAGTGCTATTTTAAGCCCTGATTATAATAGGTTTTGACCACTTAATCAACTTAAATAGCCCAATTGGTACATTAAGGTCCCATTATACTACTAACTCCGCATTTTTGTGGTTATTTTGGTGTGATCAGTTAAATTAGCCAAAATCTTCATGAATCAAACGCAAGAATCAAGCTGAACACGGAACTACATGTCAAAAGTCAAAGGAAAATGGAGCAAAAGGGTAGAATTGAACACCGCAGAATTTTAGTGTATGCAAATTCTCAAGAATCGTTAGACTTCAGTTGCGAATTTTCAGAACTCCTGTCCTATGTCCACATTCACCCACCTCGACCAGCTTTTTTGTGACTTTTTCCTAACTACCCTATGTATTTGGTGGTACTATACATTTTGTAATTTCCTTGTTCTAAGTCAGATATAAGCCTCAAACTAAGACCTCAGTACAAGACAACTTTGATGCAATAAACTCTCATGCCAAAAAACTCTTTAAATTTTCCCCTCGGCTTTTTCTTCTTTCTCCTTACTTTTCACCCCTTCCCTTCACTCTCGCCTTCGCCAAACACTCCTCGAGGGTGACAACCTCATGATGGTTGGCTAAATCCCCCTATCCCAAAGAGTGGTGGCTATCACAAGTTTAAGGTAAACCATCGGTCTTATTCTCAACTATGAAGCATTTATCTGGCTCATTTTTGCTTTCTATCTTTCACTACAAGTTTAAACCCTGATGTATCCTCAATTCCTGACCAGTACATGGCACCTTTAGGGTTCAAAGTGGGATATTGATTATTAGACCACCGAGGATCGCTGCCATTTACATTTGTCGTCAGAGGGTAGGTCAAAGGATCGCTTTTACTCGCATTGGAAACATTAATGACCAATAAATGTCAGACTTCAAGAGAAAACTATTAGGGTTCAATTTTTATAGCCAAACCAAGATTCGGTTCAGGAAATGACTATAGTTCATCCTCCCCAACGCGAGGAATAGAACTCGAGGACCTCGCAGTTGCCCTGGAACCTCTAACCCAGTGGCCTGAGGCTTCAAGGAATTCTTTTACATTTTATTTCACTCTATTTTTAGTTTTCCAACAATCAACTTCTAATCGCTTTTACAAAAACCTTTAAATCCAAAGCAAATTCACCGTTTTGAGCTCACTATAAATCATTTGTGCAAAGAAATCATCCCCGAAGTTCGACCTGAAGCCGCTTATACCGCAATAGCTAGGCTATAGCAAAGAGAAGGTTTAGGTTTATAAATTTTGTCGTCTGAAGTTACCTAGCTACACGTTTACGTGTGAATCAACCATGAGGTCAATTCGAGGTAGAGGGAAGCTATCTTTTGGGCAGGCCTTGATGATATCTGTGAAATCGATGTAAAGTCGACATTTGCCGTTTGCTTTTTTGACAAGAACAACATTGGCCAACGACTCAAGATATTCTACCTCCTTGATTGCATCTGCTTGGAGGAGCTTGTCGACCTCTTCATTAATCGCATTCTGCCTTTCTAGGGCGAAGCTCCTTCTTTTTTTCTTGATCGGCTTGAAGGACGGACTGACGTTCAACCCGCTGGTGACACGCTGTGTCGATCTACCATGTCTTCCTGCCTAAAGCACATCTCCATGTTCTCGCTTAAAAGCGGATTTATATTGCTTCGACGTCTTTAAATTAAACCTTTGCATCATATGTGTAGACGAGTAGTGTTCTTATACCGTCAAGCTCTACGTGTGCTCTAGTTCTTCTAAGGGCGCAGGTCGGGTGGTTACCTCGTCTCGCATGTCGAGTTTGTCCATGTAGATGTTGTCGACCATTTTTTGTTTCATTGATGCTGAGTAACACTCGCTACGCTGGGCTTGTTTCTCGAATCCATTCTACTCCATTTGCAATTGGGAATTTGATAACCATGTGATAGGCGGAGGGGATAGCCCTTATGGTATTGAGAGAGGGCCTACTGATGAGCTTAAAAGTCATCTATTTTTAATCCATTTTTCTATTTGATTTTCATCCGAAAAGGAATAATTAATATGCAGAATTATATTAAAACTCACTAATTTGTTATTAGTAGGAGGTGAAAGAAAAGAAGAAAGCAAAGAGAAAACGCAAAGAATCGTGGAGTAAAAATACGTAAATGGCAGGGTAGAAATGAGCACTGGTAACTAATCAGCTAGCTTCAGATTGTCCAAGAGTGCAAGTCGACATCAAGAAAATTCACAAGGAAACTTGATGCGGTGTCGCGACAGCATTACAATGTGTGCAACCAAGACTAACTAAAGACTTAAGAAATGATGTCGCGATTAACATCGTGGATGTCGCGATCGAAGATCGATGTCGCGACAAGGGATAGAGGTCGTGATAAGAGAAGCACCTTGACGCTATAAAGGTTTGAAAAGATGAAACTATGTGATTTGCCGTAGTCGCGACAGGACCGACGCCGCGACACCAAAAGCAACCGCTTTAAGCCGCAGCGCCATAACTGATGTCGCTGACAAGAGACGAGGTCGCGATATGAGACTTGCTCGCTTGAAAGCCGCAATTCCATAAAGTGATGTCGCGACAAGGATTGATGTCGCTATTATCAAAACCATCAGTTGAAGGTCATAGAGATCGGCCGATGTCACGACAAGAGATCGGCGTCGCGACATAAGAAGACACACAAGTTCAAGGTCGCAGACTCGCCGGCGTCGCGACTGTAAGAGATCGGCGTCGCCGTAATAGAACGCACTACCCAAAGCCGCAGAGCCATAAAGCGATGTCGCTGACAGAGATTGACAAGCCACATCGTAAATCATCGCGAAGGATCATAAGATACGAGTTGATGTCACGATAAGAGATAGTCGCCGCGATATCGACGCAACAGCTTAAAACGGAGCCATGAAAGATGTCACGACAAGAGATTGATGTCGCGACATCAGAAACCATCATTTAAAGGTTGCAGAGAATAAGGTTGATGTCGCGACATTGATTCCTTGTCGCGACATAAGGTGCTTGCAAGAAAACAGCCAATATCATGACTTATCGGAGCAACGCTTCAACAAGTGCTAAACTAACTAATGTCGGCTGCTGGCTTCGGTGTCGCAACCTAACAAGAATACGGGCCGCCCATCGGGAAATCCACAAAGACTCGCATTGGAATTAGTGGCCCAACTTCGTAACCCTATAAATACTAAGCCGCTATCACCGTAGTGCGCCTCGCTTAATTTGAAAGAGAGACTGGAGGCCAAGGCTCCTCGTATTTTTATTTTTCTTTTCTTTTCTTTTTCTTTTCTTTTTTCTTTTGTTTTCGTTTTCTTTCCATTTTATTTTAGATTAGATTATGTGTATTTCGTCTAATTTGGATTCAATCGTTAGTCAGAAAAGGATCGAGCTGAATGTAGATGTATATTTCGGTACTATCACTGTTGTTCGACCTGCATACCTCGGGATTTCTAACCCCGCCTCCGATTTACAAAGGATTTTCTTGATCACAAGCCAATGTATGGTATAATCAGTAATTTAGAAACCCAGCTTCCATTGACTTGACGTTATTGTCAGAAATAATCTTTCCTTCAACATTTTATTAATAATAGTTGAACTTCAGATGTTAAATCGACTTGCTGATTTTGAGTATTCTTGGAATTGATCCCAATTTTAGTCTCTTGTATCCATAACGAGGTTGTTTCAGCTCTGATTTCCAGGAGGCCCCCGGTGACACAGAAGGCATTCCTGAGAGTAAGAAACAACTGGGAAGGAATGAACCTGAATTTGTTGATCTAACGCGCCCGTATATTTAAATCAATACATCCTCTTCTCGCTTGTAACCGTGAATGAGCTGGAGTGAGTTATAAATTTAAGTATACAGAGAGTGCTCACCACCCGACAGTGAATTCGATCCCTGTTAGCAAGGATCCGATCAAGGAAAGAATAATCTATTCTAATTTTGGAGGGCGAGGAATCCAAGATAGTGCAAACAAAGAATGACTAAATCAAGGAGCTCAAAGTTCAAATTCATGTCATGGGTATGAAGTATTGAGAAAGAAAAATACCCAAAACAAGGCTACTAGTTTTAAAAGTAGTTATTTCACCCTCTGTGTTCGAGAGAAACAGTTAAGGTGAGATGATGAACTGGGTGGCTTGGAGAGATCCAGTCACTTTATTAATCCTTCGGACTAGTTTTAAAGATCCGTAGTTCGAAACCAAAGATGCAAAGATGCATCGTAGGGAATTGATTCTTCACAATAGCCATTATTCAATGTTTTCTTGCAGATAATCAAGCAATCTAAATTATATTTTGATATTTCAATATTCAATCTATTTATTGTTTATTCATTTTTCTTTACATCATTCATTTCAAGCTTTCAAAGCAAAATCTCATTATCGTATTATCGCCCAAATAGTAATGGAGCTTAAGTAGTCAGTAGTTGATTGAAAAATTCTTGAGATCTCATCGATATCTGGACTTAAATCCATTTTATTACTTGCTCCACCTGCGGCACTTGCAAGATAATGATCAAAACCACAATTTAAAATGGTTTACTCTTAAAAAAAATATCTTTTAATCAAGTGATACTTAAAGAAACTCACACTCGAGTTTAATGGTTTATTTCATGAGGATTAGATAATAGTCCTTAGGTGTTAACGTTATACACTTGTGTACATACTCTGATCCAGTCAGCAAGTTTTATGGCGCCGTTGCCGGGGATTAGATAATAATCTGTACTGTGTTATACACTTCAGGTATTATTACTCGATCCAACTAACAAGTTTTATGGCGCCGTTGCCGGAGATCAAAAGAATTTAGTAAATAGATATTCAGACGAAAGAAGGAAATGCTAATTTGGACATTTTGAAGGAAAGAACAAAAATAGCTTTTTCAAGCAAAGGGTTATTTTAGCCACTCAACCTTTAACAAACCATATTGAAAAAATAATTGTTGACCAGACTCATCCTATTAATGTAAGTGTTTTGATTTCAGGGACAAAATTTTAATGCATAGGAAACAGAACACTGATCTGATTCCAGCAGACACAGAATTAGAGAGAACACTCAGAAGCTTGAGAAAGATAAAGAAGGCAGAAAACTCAACCATGGCAGACGAAAGACAGGATCAGAATGAAGCACATAGAGAAGCAGCTAGAAGGCCTCCAATCACTGATACTATGGAGGACTTCTGGAAGCCTATTATTCAAGATGAGTACTCAAGAATCAAAGTGTACCAAATTATTTATGCAAACAATTTTGAACTTAAAACCAAAGACTAATTACAATGGTCCAAAGAACATCGGGCCATCGGGTCATCCCACCGAGGACCCAAACGAGCACCCTGAAGATTTCAGATGGCTAAATACAAGAAGTTGAATGGGTGAGACCGTATTATCAAACCGCATCTATTCCCATTCTTCTAAGAGATACGCCATTTACATTGGTATGAATTCCTACCATATGGTTCCGTTGATACATGGAGGAGTTAGTAGAGGCCTACTGCAGATTCTTTCCCCCACCCCCTCACCTCGTATAAGGAGGAAATCATCAGGTTTTTAGCAGGGGGGAAGATGAAAGCCCTGTGTAGCTTGGGGAAAGATTCAAACGGTTAGCCGAAGATGTCCAATGCATGATAGATCTCAAGACTCGTATGACATCAGATATCATGCCTCAATGATATATCAAAGGATCATCGATGCTTCCACGCATGGAGCATTCAAACGAAAAGTACACAAGAAAGAGAGTCGATCAAGACTAAGAATGCAATATGAAAACTCCTTCGGAGCTTTCAAGAGGAAACAGCAGAGGAAAGGGGATCATGGAGCTGAGCAAGATGACCCATGGAGGCCAAGTCGATGCCATTATGCACAAAGTTGGACAAGCAAGAAAGAAGACAATACACCGCCTACGAGATGTATATGAAAGAGAGTTATCAAGGAAATGCCGAGGAGCTATCAAGAACAATTTATGACGTCAAGAGGTTAAGTATCTGGGTGAGTCAAGAAACTACCATTTCAAACCCAATACTAACCTGCCAGCACATTATCACCCAGCACTAAGGAACCATGAGAACTTCTCATATGGTGGAGGGGCTTCACAAGGCCCAAGGCATGGACAAAACCCTCAACAGGGTTATCAACAACCACCAAGGTTCCAGCAGCAGCAGCAAGGAAATGAACACGTAAAATGAATATCAGGTCGAGGAGGGCCCACCTTTGAAGAACAGATGCCGATTTCATGGGGATAATAAGAAGCCATTTAACCTTCATGAACAAAAAGCTCACAGAGTCGGAAACAACCGCACCAATTCTCAAATTTTTCGTAACACCACCAATGCATCCCCAAGAACCTGAGGACACAGTAGGGTACCGGCCCTAACCTCAGAAGCGAGGAAAAATACCTTCCCAAGTGACACAAAGAAGAATCCGCAGACTCGATGGTTGTGCAACCAGAGCGGGAAGAAAGAAAAGATGAAAGAAAAAATGATGAATGAAGAAAGAAGAAGAAAGCCTTAAAAGGAAGAAGCACTCGGAGAAAAGAAAGAAGGAGGGATGTGAAGGATATCAAGGGCTCTAGGACTACAGTCCCATTTGCGTAGACCGCAAATCAAGGATAGAGGAGTGAAGCAAAGGTTTTGGAAAACCTTCGTGGCTAGAGATCGCATGCCCTTACGTATGGTGACTCGTGATGCCACTATATGCAAATTGCTAAGGACATGCCGAAAGCAAGAAAAGAAAGATAGTAGAAGAAGGATTGTGAATCTAATCAAGTACTTGCAAAGGTCGTGATAAAGAAAGAATTGCCGTGAAAAGATGAAGGATCCAGGAGTTTTACACCCTTGCATCATCGAGGCTGAATTCCGTGAAGCTCTCTAGCGACTCAGAGCTAGTATAAACTTGATGCCTCTTTTGCTCTGCCAATTAAGTTTGGGGAGGTTATTCCCACCACTACTTCAAATGGCGTATTGTGATCGGGATGGTAAACCCGAAGGAGTCATGGAAGATGTGGGCCGTCACCGTTGAAATTTGTTTTCCAAAGAGACTTCATTATTCCTGACATGGAAGAAGATTCACAAGTACCTGTTAACAGGAGACCATTCCTAGCTACTCTGAGCTACCCCGATCGACATGCAAAAGGAGTTCACCTAAGGGTTGAGAGGAAGCCGCCGCTTTCAACCTCGATCAAAGCATGCAGACATGTATTACGTATTTGCAGAAAATTGCAATGCACTGATGATGTCTATATACCTACAACCCTGATGTTCACAATGATTGTAATGCTCAAATTTTTATCAATGAAAAAGAGATGAATTCCTAGTATATTGAAGATGACCACTCTGATTGTCCATATAACAGTTTTCATTCTATAGAAACTGTGTTGAGCCTGAAGACAAAACAAAAATGACAAAGGGGAAATTCATCAAGAAACCATGGAATAGGGGCTAGTGTCAAAGAATTGCCAAGTCATTTGAAGTATGCTTACTTAGAATCACTAAAGAGAAGACCGTTGATTATCTCTCGCTTAGACTTAGTGATGATGAGGAACGAGGTTGTCGCAAATCTTAAAGAAGCATAAAGAGTCTATAGCTGTCCATCAAGAATCAAGGGTATCAATCCATCACTCGCATGCACAAAATTCTCGCTTAGAAGAAATGATTCGTGCTACGCAGTTGAGCTAAATCAACAAAATTTATATACACTCTGTTCCTACTACGCCGGAGTCAAGCTACTGCAGTATAGTGGTCTAGGGTCGAACACGGGACGTGGTTTTCATCCTAAAAATGATTTATGATAAGTGCGGTTGCAAGGCTTTCTATTTGGACTCTTGGATTTGTGTTTCCAAAAAACAATGGAAGTAGCTGAAAGTTTGAGAGATTGTAAAACTGAAAGGCGCAAAAAGTTAACTTTTGAAGATTTGTGTCACTAACTTGGTAAGTTAGGCAAACAAGTGTCTCGGGTTTTATCCTCGCTGCTATGACAAGCAACCTATGGGCCCAAGGCATAACCGATCTATGTTTAACTATCAACCCTCACCCTTGAAATCAACCTCTATTTGAGTCAACACAGTAGCATGCATCTACGCCCCTTTAATGCTTGAAACCCTAACATTCAATATCATCTCGTAGGCTCAGAAAGACCATCGACGAACCACGTTGCATCTAACAATAAGTATGCATCAGATCCTCAAGCATGGAGTAGTGATACAAATCAATAACATTTAATGCTATTCAACCTCACAGTTTGAAAACCCTAACATTTAAATATCATTTCAGAGGCTCGAAGACCATCTAAAGAACCACAAAGGCATCTGGCATTAAGTATGTGACTCGTATCCTAAAGCATGGAGAGTATTACAAATCAATAACATTCAATGCTATTCAACCTAATTTGTAGATAGGGTCATAAACACGCATCTATGGCTTTAATACGTACAACATGCCATGCCCCACCACCAAGCTAGCTTCCCTTCCTCTTCAAAGAAAGGAGGCTTAGCAAGCATCTTCAGTTGTCATCCTCAAGAGGGGTGTTTGCGCCCAAGAAAGTAAGAGATAGAGAGAGAAGAGAGAAAGCAAAACCTAATTAAAAAATACGAGACTTTATTTACAAAATGAAAACTTACAAATTCTTTCTCTCCCCAAATTGTCAGTTTCCCCCAAAATTCATATCTCTATTACAAAAGAGTAGGTTTATATAGGCCACCAATACATGAAAATATCAAAAGCCTACAAATTCAAAGTTAAAGGACAATAGAGTACACCAAATTGAGTCTGCTAGCATTAAATACAAAAGGCATGATTTGAGAGGTAGAATTTCGCTTGCCGGGTTCTCAGGTAGCGAAATCACCAGGCATAGCAAAATGTGAAATTTCGCTATGGTCTGCACTCGCTAGCTAGCGAAATTCTTCGTGAGTAGTTTAACATGAAATTCTCGCTTAGGAACAAAGGCTCACGAAACTGAGTTCGTCTAGCCTAAATTTGGAGATTCACAGAGTCATACGCTAAGGTTGGCAATTTTCAAGATCCTACGAAAAATTCAAGAACTCTAGCTAAAATTCCGTGCTTTGTCGACTTCACTGCATTTCATCCTCGCCTTCAATCGCATCAATTTTTCTTCACTTTGCCTTCGCTTTTCATTGATTCTCGGGCTGGTCGATGGTCACACCGAGTTCAAACTTCATGATTCATCATACATCCCGATATTGAATCATGTGCGCGCAAAACCCGCGAACAAATTTTAAAAATAACCTCTAAACGGCATAAGTGATACTAAGAAGACTCGAACACTTCAATCGTATATCGACTGACAGCGAGCAAAAAGCACTCAAAACCTATCTAATATAGGGTTCAAAATTGTACTTTTTGGGCACTAATCAAGAAACTTCAAAGCCATCTGTAGAACATCAAAGGAGACTGAATCCAGTGATGAAGGAAGTGGTCAAGAAGGAGGTATCAAATCGTGAATGTCACGGTTTTATCTATGCAATTTTATAGTCCTTAGGCAGCCCAAACATGGGTTCCAAAGAAGCGGTGGTCATCGATCCGCAAGAATGAGAAAATGAATTGATTCCAACAATAATCCGTGACGTGGATGGAGGGTATGCATTAGATTACAGTGAGTCGTAACACTACCCGTAAATATCATTTCCTTTACCCTTCATTGATCAAATGTTGGATGTGATTAGCAGACACCCTCATTTTATTTTCGATTTTAAGATTCAGTGATATAATCGGGATTACATTACACTGGCACCTCAAGAGAAGACCACATTCACATGCCCCTTAGCGGTAGCTTTGCTCAAAAGGATGCCATTCACGTGTAATGCCCTCTACATTCCAAAGGTGTATGATGTCAATATTTTCTATTCTGGTTGGAAGAGTAGTTATGGGAAATTTTATGATGACTTCACTGTATGGATCCGCTTTTGATCGTTGCTCAAGAACCCGGAAATAAGGTTTCAAAGGTGCTAAGACAAACAATTTAAAGACCTAATTGGGAAAATGCCATTTATGGTAATGTATTGGTATTGTTCTTGGGCATAAATTCTCTGCGCACGGATCGGGAAGGTGACCAATCCAAGGTATCCATTATCAAAACTTCAGACCCCCTACCACAAGAAAAGGAGTCAGAAGCTTCTCACATGCTGGATTTTTATAGGAGATTCATCAAAGACTTCTCAAAATAGCCATACCAATTAGCGCCGACATCGGGAGAAGGACACAAGGTTTAATTTGATGACTCCTCAGGTCGCTTGAAGAAATCAAGATCAAATCGTTCATATTCCATAACGGCTGCAACTGCACGGACCGGGTGATTTGAAATAATGTGTGATGCCATGATTTTGCAATGGAGTCAGCTCCTAGGGTAAAGAAAGTGAGAAAATATTCAGGACCATATACTATGCTAGTAGAACCTTCAATGAAGCACAAGAAAATTACTTCAACAACCTAAAAGAGATGCTAGCCATAGTATTTGCTTTGCGGGAAAATTCAGGCAATACATTTCAGATCCCAAGTTATTATTCATACTGATCACGCAGCAATCAAGTACCTGATGTCAAAGAAGGAGCTGAACCAAGATTGATGTGGGTGCCGTTATTGCAAGAGTTTGACTTTGAGATCAAGGATAAAAAGGTGACAATGTGATAGTCATCACTTATCAAGAGTAGAAAGAAGCACCACTGCAAAGAGAGAAAGTAATATCGACGAGAACTTCCATACGTGGGCAACCTGCTTAAAGTTTCCTTCCAACTTCCACGGTATGATATTGTGAACTATTTAGTTTCAGGAGTAATTCCTTCGCACTCCGCCATCAAATGTAAGAGAAAAACTCGTAACCGACAAAGCAGTATTATATCTGGGATGATCCACCGTTATTTAAAAGATGTGCTTGACATGATAATAAGAAAATGTGTGCGAAAATGAACAAGGCAAAATTCTCGAATGAATGCCATGCATCACCATATGTGGGTCATTTTCTGTGAGAGAACAGCTCATAAGATACTCCAACTGGTTTATTGGCCCACCATTTTCTCGTGAGATCGTGGCCGAAAGGGAGCAAATCAGGCGACATAGATGCCAAAAGATCGGAAATATCAACAAAGAGAAATGAAATGCCCTAAGAGGTATAATGGTGGTGCAAATCTTGATGTATGGGAATAGATTTGCATGTGGACCATTCTGACCATCACTGAATCCAGACATACCGCTGTTAGCTGATTATGTTTCCAAATGGGTGGAAGCAAAGGGTTTATTCAAGGAACGATGCTAATACGGGCTTGTGAGTTTCTTGCAAAAATATTTTCGAGCGCATTCGAACAATCTTAACTATCATTAGCGATGGGAAGCCATTTTGCAAACAAAATATTTGCAAACTCATGAAGGATCAACCTGTGAGTCTAGCTTATCTGTCGGACGTCTGGACAAGCGAAATTTCCAACAGGGAGATTAAAGAATGGCAGAGAAAAGGCGTGTGGGCTCGGCGGGAAGGATTGGTCTTCCAAGCTTGATGATGATGCACCCCAGGCTTGAATTTGCATACAAAACTCCCATTGGAATGTCCCCATGAGAATTGTTTTGGCAAACCGTGTCACCTACCTGCAGAATTGGAATTCAAAGGCAATGTGACCATCTAAAAATTCGAACTTAGATTTTTAAGCTATGAGGAAGAGATTGCTCAAATCATCGAAGCTGGAAGTCGAAATGAGCTGTGTGCTAGGGTGTCTGAGGATAAGGCAGAAAAATGGCATGATCGAAGGATCTCTGGGAAAGAGTTCGGACGGGGAGCGATTCCTCTTTATTTAATTCCTAAGCCCGAAATTGTTCCAGAAAATTCAAATCCAAATGGAGTGGAGCCATGCGGTGGTGTCAACAATACATTTGACGATGACGATGGGGCCAATCTGGAGAAGAATTCGAAGTCGATGGACAAGGCGAAGCATTATCTAAGCGAGGGAGGAAGGGAATGGAAAGGCTCCAGCGGGTTATCTAGAAGGGAAGAACGAAACAGCGAGTCCATTTGGGACTCAGCTGGCTGCAGCGATGGGAGGCAATAGCAGAAAATTTAGATTACATTTTTAGATTTTTTGAATTTTGTTGATCATTGAGTTTAATTAGTTCATATAAAGATAGATTTAAGTTTGAGAGATTGTTGATTTAATTAAATTTTCTTGAATCATGCGTATCTGTAAATCTGTAGTGAAAAACAGTGAGAAAAACAACTCCAGAGACACCTCCAGCAACGCGAATGTCTCAAACATGAACAAGGGTAACTCTCCCCAAACAAACTGTGAAATATGAGTGAATTACTTGTTGAATTTACGATTTGGGCTGTGGAATAATGTCTAAAGTATAGGATTAATAAAAGGAATTTAAGTTTTGAGATCTATTAAACTAAGGGCATAGAGTAGCGACATGAAGCAAGAACTTCAGAGGAAGTACAAAGTCAAGTGCATGCGAAATAATATCCAGAACTCATGTGATACAACTTCTGCATCCATGCCTCTGTGTGTATCTCATTATACCCTCTTAAATGCCCTAAAGTAATCATCTACATTAAAAGTGGCGAAATTGATGTCGTATGTAATTAATGAAAATAATAATTATACAAAACTTGATTGAATTGCAAGCTGTTGATTTTTTACAACTCAGCTCCACTTTCGAAAACGATTCATCCTCCGCTGCCTACGAGTCTCAATTCCTGAAAACCCTAGCTGCAAAAATCTTCGAGCTTTCCTTCCGTTTCAAATGGCTGAAACGCAAACCTCGTACCTAACCTGGAAGAATCACATGAAAATATGTGCAGCTTGAGAAGAAGAAATCCGACCCGAGAAAGCGGAGTGGAAGAGATGCCCGCGGAAGCACCGGAGGCACCCGCGGTTTAGAAGGACGGAGAAAGGGAAAGCAAGAAGAAGAAGTAGAAGATTTTGTATCAGGAAGCTTATTCCAACTGGAAAAGCATTATGCCAACAAGAGGTTAGTGTCGAAGAAGAGATTCGAAACCACACTGCACCTTCAGGAGATGATTGAACAAAAGGGTTGGGAACCTTTACGTGCATCACAAGAGTACGACTGCAGTGGTGAAAATTTTACTCAATGCGGTGACGGGAAAGATAACCTTGTGTTCGTTAGAGGAGTGTGGGTACCATATGGAGACAAACAGTGTAGCATGTATGGAATGGCCGAGGCACAAGCATGGAGTCAGTTAGCTCTTGGAAAGCAAATTTTGAAAGATTGCAAAGGCTCATGACCGGAGAAAGCCTGGCCCAGGACATGGTGAAGAGGGCAAAAACGCTACGAGCAGGGGAAGCCTTCTGCGAAAGGAGCTAAGGTATGGATTATTCTTGGCCTACATTTTGGTCCCGACCAAGCATTTGTGCCGCAGTGAGGGCGGGAAACAATTGTATCTTTGTATGCTATTTTAAAAGGGTACAAGCTCAATGTAGGAGTAATTGAAAATTCTGCAATGAGGTACCATGAAACAAGAGAGGGTTGATGCCTCATGACAACAATATTGTTTATGTTTAAAGGCTGGGGTGAAGGGTAAGGAAGAAGAAGAAGGGTCCACATGACATCACCACTCCTCTTGACGGTGAGCAAGGGACAGACAAAAGAAAAAGGGTGGTAGTTAAACCATGAGGAAGAGCTCATTTACTTGACAGAAGAGAAGCTTTGGGGGTTGATAGCGAGAAGAGAATCGAGAAAATCCTCTGAAAATGCTTCCATTTACTGAGACCTTGGTAAAGCTGGGGATGAAAGAAGCCCCTTAGATTTCTCCATCCCCCCTTAGCTAGTTCTCCTCCTAGCACAAAACAAAGCATTGAGAGAGCGGGAGGGAAGCCCGGGGAAGAGAACAAGAGAAACGATTCAATAATGGAGGTCCTCGATACCATCTGAAAGAAAAAAGATGGAAGAAAAGGAAAAATTAGAATGTGCAACGAAAAAATTCTGAGGAAAGGTTTATGAAAAAGAGTTAAAAAGAAGGAATCGAATGGAGAAGAATTTGAAAAGAAGAAAAGAACAAATGAAAAGTTCTTGATAGCAAAAAAGGACTTCAAGAAAGGGTGAGGGAAAGAGATCGCGACCTTCTCACAGAAACTCAAAGATGAGTCATGAATCTTTTATAACAATCGAGTTTGAGCGTGATTCACCATTTCTTAACCATCATGAAAGAAAAAGGAGGTAAACGAGGAAACTAAGTCAAGGAGAGAACAAAATCAAGGATTCAGAATTTTTATACAAGTCTCTACAAAAGATTTTGAGAATAAGCTGGATATTAGGAATAAAAGAAATAAAGGATCTTTGAGTCCCTGTTGAAAAATATAGAAAATTTGGATCGATTAACAACAATCTTTCCAAATTCTGGAAATATCTACAGAATGGAAAACACAGCTGAAGAGCGGCTTGGGAAGAGACAAGATGAGCTAAAGCAAGAAGGTTGATCTCTCCGATGAGATCTTCATTGAATCAGTTAGGAACTAGAAAAGGAAAAGAGGAGTAAATTTCCTCCATTCTGACTCATTTGAATACCCTGACTGGATCCTAATATCTTCTTTTACCCTCTTAAAAGAAAAGATGAGACTTCTTCCCAAACTGACCTTCTTACTTAAGCCATCTTGTGTATCCAACATTTTAATTGAATCAAAATAAAATGATAAATTTGAAATGAATTGTTGTGTTATTTGGTTGTTAAATTTGTGTTGCTTTTTGTGGTTTTGCATAGTTAGGAAAAATAAAGAAAATGGAATTAGTTCAGAGGCCAAACTTCACTAGAGATATAATAAGATAAATTGAATGGCTTGATTAAGATTAGAATAGTGAAGAAATGTATAAGAATAAGGGCCAAATGAATACGAGTTTGATTGAAACACAAAGGGAGTGCAAAAGTGACTTAAGTCTAAGCGATAAAGTCCCGAATAGAGGAAGGTAATACACAATAGAAAGACAAGACATATTTTTGAGTTTGTGATGCCGAACAATAAATTAAGACTCTGTTGAATATCAAGTATTTAACTACTCATCAACTTAAAGTAGTCGATACAATCCACATAGTTTACAGTCACACCATTGTTCAATCCAAATTCTAGAATTTGTTAGATTATTGATTGAGCGAAATTCTAGGTGATCTGGTGACAAGAGATGATGCGGGCCGTCTTGGATGGTTAAGCCATTACAGCCATCCCTATTCATATCTTCGATGCATACACCTTAGTTCGAGAAATTGAAACCCCGACAAACATTTTCAAAAAAAAATAAACAATGAAACCCGACCATCTGAAAATCATCTACGGTAAGAACCTATGATTACCCGGAGTTCAAGGAGAAAGAAAAGAATAGAAAGGTTTGGAGTGTGGGTTTTGAGGAACTCGAAAAGGAGGAAAATAAAAAAGAAGCGAAATATGAAAGAAGAAAAGAAACAAAGAAGCGAAAATGCGATAGAAAAGAAAGCTTATAGGGATAAGTTTTATCTTGTGGCCTAACTCTCTTGAACAATTAAGTTCTTAGGGGTGTTTCAACACCTAGTACCTAATGCCATCTAGTATGGGAGCTGCAACCCAAAGTTCGCTAAGGTGTTAGAAAGCCTAAAGAGTTCAAAAGCATTCTTGTTATATCACTGAATTGTGTGAGCAAAGGAAATTTCCCCGGGTTGAATTACACAAGTGAGAAATAGGGGCATACGAGTTAAATTGAAGAAATCAAAGAAATGTCCCAACATGAAGTTTAGGGGAGTTTATTAAGAAACTACAAGAAGAAAGGGAAATGGAAGAGGAGAGAAAAGGTTCGGGAGTAATCTTAGCTTTAAAAATTCATCATCTTTGCAATACCAAGCAACAATATAAGCCCAAGGCGATTGTTGATCTTGAAGAAATTTGAAATCACCTACATTAGTGGAGATCAATATGAAAAACAACCTATGGAATTTGGAAATATGAAACAATCAAAGCGTGAAGGACTTTGGGAGTTAAGTGACTCGGTATGAAGATGAGAAAGAAAATAATCTCTTATTCAACGGGATCTAATGATTGTGTGGTTTGTAAAACAATTTCAACGATTTAGTTTGTATACTATAAAGATTAAAACTAACCTTAAGCCCGGACTTGAAGTTAGTGTGCAGGAAAACAATGCATTCTTTGTATTCCCACCAAAGGTGGCGCTCACTGAGACGAGAGCAAGAAAATGTCCTTTGTTGGAATGAAACGATTCTTTCTTTCCTTTGCTTGAGGACAAGCAAAACTTTAAAGTTTAGGGGAGTTTGATGAGCTTAAATTAACTCTATTTTAAATACCATTTTTACGTTTGATTTGCATCATAGAAAAGGAGGAATAATTAATATCTTGAATTATGAAGAAACTCACTAATTTGTTAGTAACGAGGAGTGTGAAAGAAGAAGAAAAAAGCGAGTAGAAAAATGTAATCGATTGGGTAAAAATACAGAAAATGTGAGCTGAGAAATGAAAGCGTTGGAGTGAAAACTATTATTACTAGTTTGGGCTTGCATTGTCCGATTCTATGCGGTCGCGACAGCGAAATTCGAAGGAAACTTGATGCGGTCGTGACAGGCGCATTACAATGTAACAGCGAAAGACTAACGAGAGACTTAAGAAATGATGTCGCGACAACATCGTGATGTGTGACGAAGATCGATATTCGCGACAAGGGATGGAGGTAAGTGAGAAGCTACCTTGGCTATGTGAGTTTGAAAAGATGAAGCTGATGTGATTTGCCATTGTGATCGCTGACGGAGGGTGCGATCGCGACACAACAACAGGTTTAAGTTTGCGAGGGCCATAATCGATGTCGCGACAAGAGATCGAGGAGCCGCGACATGAGACTGCTCGGTTGAAGGCTGCCCGATTCCATAAAATGATGTGCGACGAGTTGATGTCGACATCGAAACTCCTCGATTGAAGAGGTAGCGAGACTTAAGGCGATGTCGCGACAAAAGATCGATATCCGCGACATAAAGAACCTAAGTTTAAGGCTACGCGAGAGACTCAGGCGATGTGCGACAAGAGATCGATGTCGCGACACTAGAAGACTTGACAATTCAAGGCTACGAGCCATAAAAGTGATGGCGACAAGAGATTGATATCAGCGACATCAATCATCGATTGAAGCTGCGAAGACATAAATGATGTCACGACAGCAAAAGTCGATATTCGCGACATCAAACGGCGATTAAACACGTGGAGCCATAGAGTGATGTCGCGGCAAAGATTGATGTCGCGACGCCGAAACTTCATCATTTAAAGGTTGTAGAGAATAAGGTTGATGGCGACATTGATTCCTTATCGTGACATGAGTGCTTCTGAAACCGAATATCGCTGACTTCTTGATAAATCTTGTAAGTGCCAAACTAGCGATGTCGATGTCGCGACAAGGCTTTGGTCGCGACTGACCATTAACATGGGCGATCCATTGGAAATCCCAGGCTGCATGAGTGGAGTGGGGTGACATAGACCTATAAATCACGAAAAGCTTGCTTTCTACTAGCGGAGAAAAGTGGCTCTTATGGCTGACTTGAAAGAGAGATCTGGGTTCTTTGAAGGCTCCTGTATTTTTATTTTTCTTTTCTTTTCTTTTCTTTTCTTTTCTTTCTTTTGTTTTAGTTTTCTTTCAACATTTGAATTAAATTAAGTAATGTATTCAGATTTCCCTGGTACCGGTTGAGCGTTAATTGTAAGGATTGAGCTGAATGTGGATGTATATTTCTTAAAATTACTGTTTGGTTGTTCGAATTCGGACAAGTTCTGGATTTCAGACACCCGGTTCGATTCACAGTGGTTTTCTTGATCAACAAGCGATGTATGGGTATAATCGATGAATTTAGAAACCCGGCTTCCATTGACTTGGCGTTATTATCGAAATAATCTTTCCTTGATTATTTTATTAATAATAGGCGGAGCCGGATGTTAAATCGACACTTCTTTGGTTTCATTATTCTTGGAATTGATCCCAGTTCGATCTCTTTTACGTATCCCATAGAGGTTGTTTTTGACTCGATTTCAGGAGCCCCTCTGGGTGACACGGAAGAAGGCATTCTGAGAGTAGAAAACAATTTCGGAAGAATATTGAACACCAGATTTGCGATCTAATGCTCCTGTGTTAAATCCAATACATCCTCTTTAAACATGGCAGGAATTAGGTTGAGTGAGTTATAAATTTAGAATTATCTGAAGGTTCACTCATTAGAATAGGTAGATTGATCAAGTGTTAGCAAGGATCACGATCAAGGAAAGAATAATCTAATTCCTAAAGTGCTGAGGAATTGAGAACCAGGTATGTAGTGCGGCCTCGTGATGACTAAATTGGAAGGAGCTCAGTCTGTGATCCATATTTATAATTAATGAAATATTGAGAAGAAAAATACGGAGCAAGGCTACTAGTTTTAAAAGTATTGGCATTCTTCACCTCGTGTTGAAGCTTAGTTAAGTGAATGATGAAACCCCAGTGAGTGGCTTGAGATCCGAGTCACGCTTTAATCCTTGAATTGTAGTTTTAAAGATCACGTAGTTGAAAACCCAGGTAATCTGAGACTAAGAATGATTCTTACCAATAATGAAATTGAAATTCCGTAATTTTCTTTGAGAATAAAGCTGTTAAATCTAATTTGTTATTTTGATATTTAATAACAAATGTCACATTTATTGTTTATTCATTTTTCTTCACATCCCATTCATTTCAAGCTTTCAAGCAAAATCTCATTATGTTATGGGAGTCGAATAAGTCGACTTAAGTAGTTGGGGTAGTTGATTGAAAAAATTGAGATCTTGTGGGATCGATCATCACGTTTAAATCATTTTGTTTCACCCATCGGAACTGTGCACACTTCACGTTATCTTGGGATCAAACCACGAATGGTTTACTCTTAAAAATATAATCTTTTGATAAGTGATACTTAAAGAAACTCACATAAAGTTTATTGGTTTTATTCTTTTGAGGATTGAATGTGGTCATGGGTAATGCGTCTATAACATTATCACCCTGCGATCCGGTCAACGAGTTTTATGTAGCGTTTTAGTTAGATAATAATCTTTTATTACATTTGTGTCATTTCTTCACATATGCCTGCACCACAGATCCGATCTGACACACCACTGATAACATGTTTATTAGCCTAATGATTTATCTACTGTGAAATCTTCTTTGTTGTTGTATTGTGTGAGGGGTCTCGAGGGTGTGCAGCTGAGTCGGTGAGTATTAATGACTCGGCTCGTCAGTTTTAAATGGAGTAGAGCTCCCAAGTATTCATGAGCATTTATGGTGATGAGCCGAGTTTGGGGGTGCTCCGAGCTCGGCTCGTTCAACTACAAACCCCCCCTTCATAAGCTTGGTTCACAAGCCTGTTCCTGACTTGGTTCACGAGCACATTCTGGGCTGGTTCACGAGCATGTTCCACGAGCACGAGTTAACGAGGCGCTCACGAGCTTGCTCACGAGGCTTGCTCCGCAGGCTTAGCTCCACGAGCTTGCTCACGAGCTTGCTCACGAGCTTCTTTCGCGGTATATTCACGAGCCTATTCACGGTGACAAGCTTAGTTCGAAGTGTTTCGGGCTCGACTCGTTTAACTTATGAGCCTCAAAAATGATGTTGAAATTAAAGAAAATGTTCATAAAATATACCATCTGACTAAATTAAAAAAAGAAAAGATAAGAATAATAAAGATTCAGTGTGGCAGTTGAGTTCAAAGTTCAAATAATTCATCATGTTCTATTTGTAAGAAAAATTTGTTGTATTGCATCGACCTTCTCCGTGTTCGCGAGGCATTCCACGAGGCACAGTCATTGAGCTTGCTCACGAGCCTATTCATGAGCCTATTTACGGTGGCCAGGCGGTAAAGTGCTTCTGATTACTAGCTCATTTAACACAGCCTCAAAATGATGTTCGAATGCTTAACTTAATAAAACGGGATTAAGAGGTAGAGGCTTCTCAGCAGGCAACCGCCCGGCGCTCGAGTAGCTCGGCTCGGTTATAGCCCTAGGTCTCCCAAAGTGAGCACTAGTTGTATTGACCTTAGAGGTAGCACTCTTTCTCTAGAGAATCCACATAGGTAGGTGTTGACTAGTTCTAGCTTCTCATTTGATGCTTATTTATTCCGAAGAAAGGCGTCTTGAAGATGATGTCGGTAGAGCTTCCGTGTGGAGCAGGACCACTGTCAGTTGTTTTATTGGCTCGACAGCCCTTATCACTAATTAGTTGTCATGGGGATCTTTTGACAGCCTTCCGTGTCGAGGAGTTCGAAAAAGGTTATGGTAGTATCTGTAGGGGAGTTTAAGATACGGTTTGTATTTCTAATGTTTTCCCCAGTCTAATCTTTGTGATGTTTCTTCTTTGAGATGGACTCCCCGCCCCTTGCAAATCCTCCGGAGATCACATGGATCTCTCCCGAGACGAGTGATGTTGAGGCACAGGGATTGTTACGATGGTGGTGGTGGATGCACGGTCGACCTGAAACCATAACGTGAAGATGCCCGTCGGATCGGGTGTTCAGTCTTCCTTCCTCGGTTGGATCACGATCATTAGTTTGGTGTCCATGATCTGTAGAACTCACAAATATTATTCATGTGTCTCCCACTTTACTGGTTTGACCTCACATTTGAGATGGCCATCTCGGAATTTTCATGTTGCACTTAGCGTAAAGACACCACTATGACAGGTATCAAGGGGTGAATTACGAAGTGAAAGCCTGATGGCTGAAGCTTAGGTGAGGTGGTCCCAGGTGGTCTCTGACATTCCCTCGCCCCTTTGGGGATCGTTCTCTCTTTTCTCTATCCCTCCACACGGTTGGTCCCTCATCACCTCTGGGAGCTTCGTTCCGTTTCTTGTCGCCCTTGCTCTTCTCCTTTTGAGTAGAAAGGCTCATTTGCTTGGATAAAAGGGCTTCTTCACTGTTGATATGCTTCTCTGTTTTTATAGTGACATCTAGATATGCTTGCTTGAAGATCTTAAGATAGAACATGTCTTATTTTCCTAGCCTTGTGGTGAAAGCGTTGTGAAACTACTAATACGTAATATCAACCTTTAATGACTCCAGCGTTGAATCTTTGAACATATGACCTCGAACCTCTGCCCGAGTTTTGTTTAGCAAATTGAGGAAGGTGGTAACCCAGCTGGCCATGCCGCGAGTCACTAGCTCAAGTGGATGACGAGAATCGGTGGAGAGCTCGTGGTTGTGAGTTGAGATGGTGAAGTCTGTCAAACCAAGCCAATCTTTGGGCCTTTAGCGTGTTAGCGAAGGCTGCATGCCTCAGGGGTCCTGATACCTCAGGTGCAGCTCCATCACGGTTCTTATATGTATTGAGGTGATACATAGGGTCTTTCGTTAAGTGAGCGTTCGATCTCTTGACATTAGACACGCTAGAAGAGAAGTGGCACCCGGTATGAACGGGGATTCAGTTTGTTGCACCAGAGCCTCCATAGAGACTAGAGCTCGACCTTTTACCACTTCTTCATCTCGCCGAGCTCTTCTTTGGGATCTGTGAACCTCTCCCACTCCAGCATTGGCTCCCATCTCCTACTATCTGGATGGTCCATACGCCTCTGTGTTCTACCATGCCTCTCTATATTGCGATTCTTTCCAAGGTTTGTAGTCAAAGTAACTCCTAAGCTTGGCTATTTTCATCACCCATCTGCTATAGGGGAGGATGGGGTGTTGCTGTTCTTCTTAAGTAATGGTGTTTTAGCCTTCTCGGGCCTGTCTCGCCTCCTAGGGGCATTGTACTTTCTTGGCGAGTTGATCCAACTCTCTTAGCAAAAGTTGGTTTGTGAGACGGAGCGCCTCCATCTCGTCATTCTTAACAAGAGTTTCTAGTATTAGCCTCCGAGGGGAGGAGTGACTGCTCTCACGTTGCCTTCTTACAGTCATCTTGTCATGGGGATTGGCGTGAAATGTTGCGCGTGTTAGAGTTGATGCCATCGATCCGTCAACTTTGTTGTAAGAGCTGTGGTTCACGATCGGAACCAGCGTGATCTTTTAGCAAGCGGGCTGGAGCTTGCTGGAGTGCTGGGCCGATCCGGCTCTGGATACTTGCCGCTCCTATTAAGAATAAAAGCAAAAAGGATCGTGGGGTTCACTGTTGCCTCTCTGATCCCCCAAGCCAGTTCTTCAATTGGAAAAAATCAACTTCTTCTGGAATGAATTTTGATGTACCTTTCTATGATGGGGTGGCCTGGTATTTATAATGGGTGATCATGATAACTTTCCTAGTTGGATGATACCATATTTCTCTCATTGGGTGAGGGATTTTCTTTCTTTATCGTTTACCAGTGTGAGGATAATTGACCAATTATTAGGAAATATCCTACTTCCTTAATTGGTAGAGATTTAATTAGGGAAATTGGGTACTTTCCTTTAATACGGGTTCTTTGGGCTGAAGGGGTGAGTTGGGCTCTCGTTTTGGGCCTGTGTTTGGGGGATATCATTGGGTCGAGCAATTGTTTGGGCACCTTCTAAATCTCTTTAAGCCTAGCATTTGGAGCTTGTGTTCTAGACTGTGCCTATAATTTAAAACCGTGGGGAACTATTGAACTCTGATGTTATTTAGATCATTCAATTGCTCATGGTGTGAGGAATGGTTGGATTTCAATGTGTCAATTCTAAAGTTCGAGTGGGGAGGGGTCTCTCCTCAGGTCTAATGGGATCTTGATCCCCATGTTGCGAGATAATCAGGGAGTAAGAAAATTTTATCCATTGAGGGCAGGATGCCAATTAGGTGGAGGCATAAATCTGTCTGTAAAGGCCCGAATTCTTGATCTTAAGAATTGAGTGTGAGAAATGGAAAGGAAAAATACCTAGATATTGAAGAAGGGTTATATCCTACAATAACTTATTAGACCCATGTGTATCTAAAAGAGCGTGATTCTACAATTAGTATGAAATGTATAGTGTGAAGGAATCAAGCTCTTTACATTACTCCAGGACAAATTCAGCATTCCACTCACAAATGTGCACTTTCAAGGAATGCAAAATTGATTGTTAAATGATTATCACCATCCACAATTATATATTTATACAATTTTAAATTAAGTAGATTTGGCATTTGATGAGATTTTAGGATTAAGTTTTTAAATAAGTTTCTTAAAGTTCAAATTAAGTTTCTTCACGTCTTGTTTTGGTCACCTAAATTGTGAAGCCACGCTGTCAAAGGTGAGTTATCAATTCCAATTAGAGAGAACCTGAATTCTCATTAAGTGCACGATATCGAAATTCTAGAGTCCACTTCGCCACATATTGTCTTCATACGGAAATGGATTCAGTGTTAGTATCCGCCTCATTTCAATTTTAATTAATAATACTTACTTTTGTTTCAAATCAGTTTTGGTATTCCATTCACTCCCTTAGCCATATTTTCTTATACCATCATTTAGTCCTTGTAAGTTTTAGAAAAGATTGTTTCCTGGGACTTTTAGTCAGTCTTCTTCAGTAGTGCTTAAGTGTAGGAAAATTAGTCAATAAGTTTTGTTTGCATGTTGTCAAGGACTTCTAGTTAGTCTTTTAGTAGCCATGTCGGGAGAAAATTGGTCAACTCAAATTTTTTAACACCGTTGCCAAGAGATTGGTTCACTTTTCTGTTGAGTTGACAATTTGAAACATTTGTTTTTTAAGTTATAGTTGTTTCTTAGCTGATTTTTTCTATTAGTATTTTGTACTTTGTTTCTTCAATTTTTCTTTACTTATTTGTTGAAGTACTTATGGAGGAACATTCAATAGAAGATAGATTACTCCATGAAGCCAAGCAACACTTCTTCATCGATTGGACTAAGAATTCACAATGACTCACTCATGAACAGAAATTATTCTTTACCCATCCAAGGAGTTCAAACTCCACATTAAGAGAAAGAAGAGTTGTCCTTGTTGAGAGCTGATTTGACCTACAAGAGGATGAGAACAAGAAGATGATAAGATCTTCTGAACGAAAATTTCAAATTCAAATTACCTTCCAGGTGTACTAGTGCTAAGATTGAAAAAATCTCCTAGCTCCGGGAAATGGGTAAACAATCAAAACACTCAAGGAAGATTCTCCACTAGGACCTCTCTAGTAACACTTTGCCATCCAGAATGAATGCATGGATACTCATACCCAGTAATTAATGTATTTTCTATCCCACCAAAAATTTGTGGAAGAAGAGTGAAAATGTTTGGGGTGAGAAAAAATACCACTCTAACAACTTAGAATGAAAAGTCATTGAACGATATAAATGAAATTTGAAGAAAGAGAAAAGTCCAAGTGATGGCTATTAAAACATCTTGGTGAATTGACACATTACCTTCCCCATGGTTAAGTAACTAGGGCAGTGAAGGATCTACAAATTCTCAAATATTAGAAAAAAGAACACTTATTTACCAGCCATAAATGACATGGATAGACGTCAGCAGGAGGCTCACCTTCTTGTGGAAGAAAGCAAGGACAATCTTCACCAACCATTACCTTTATTGAGCTTGAAAGAGTCATGTGAAGAAAAATTTTACAACAGCTACCATAAAGAGATTGCATCATTTTGAATAAATCACAACATCAAATGTCGTTTGCATCTGCCATCACATAAAGGGGCTTCTCTTGGAAGAGTGGCTGGTCACCAGCCACGATTAAAGATTATGTGAATTTCTTTTCCACACCTAAACTAAGGAAGGAATCATCAGCCCAGGCTGAATGGTTATGAAAGAAGTGTTGTCATCTAAGAGGATGATTGGTCAAATGGAAGCACTGATACTTTTCCAATGAGTCTAGCTGGACTCTAAAAACAGAGCACCTCTGCAGGAGACTAATACCAGCCTAAGTAATAAAGGATTCTATCATTTCTCTTTTTCTTTTCTCTTTGTACTGTTTGTTTGTTTTCTTTATTTGGGATGAAATTTCCAGCAGTGTTTATTTTTATTTGTTGAGCTTTAGAATAAAGTAAGTTTGAAGCTCAACATGTTGGCATGCCTAGTTTGCAAGAACAAAGACACCATATCAAGGGCAATATACAGGTCAAAGTGCAAAAAATCTTCAAGAGATTTCTGTCTGAGGACTGAAAGGGAGTTCAATTTTCCCAGCTCTTTTTGTGCCTTTAGCCTCATTACTTCTTTTGCTCATTGCTAGACATTTAGGACAATGTTCATCCCAAAGTTTAGGGTGTTTATTTTGGTCGGTTTTATCATATCTTGCCCATATGTTGCCGCGTGCTTGGAGGGGATGAAATTTTACAGGGTAGTTTCACTGGATGATGACTTGCTGTTTTATGCTTTCCCGACATATCTTAGTTTTTGGTTATTTTGTTAGTTAGAGTTTTGAGTTAATTGAGTTTTCTTGGAGTGAATGCGATGTCCAATGAAGATCATAATTGAACCCCTTGAGATATGGACAGTATTCAAGATAATAGGACTTAATTCTTAATAGTTCTCTCTAATAGGCTCTTTGATACTGGTTTCTCATAATCCATGCACTTGGTCACTAAAAGTACCCATAACTAATTTTACTTGGTTAAGAAGAATGTTTATGAGAATCCATCTATCTTTGATCTCCATAGGTTATAAAACTTGTTCTATTATGGCAGTAAATCTGAAAACAACCAACAATTCAAATGATATAGGCCAATCTTTGAAATATTAAACACTTTCAGGGTCTTATATTAATATGCATGTGTGTTCCTCTAGTATGGAGATGTTGGGCAGCAAGAGCCAAAAATTTTGTTTATAAGAACCAAGTTTGACTTAAAATAACAACTATCTAATCCCTGCCCCTCATTAAAACCAAACTACCATAACATGAGTTTGAGACATAATTGAGAAATGTGGTAGAGAACAAGTTTACAGGGAGATTCATTCATTCCCATGGGAAAAATAACTCCCAGGTGGACTAGGAATGAGTTAGAGTTAGAAAATCAAAAGATGTGGAAAAAATGAAGGAAGAAAAAGAAACAAAAAAACAAAGCAAAAAGTATCAAGTACCAAAAACAAAAAAATAAGAATAAAGTCAAAGTGAGTCTGTCTCGTACAGCCTTCCTTCTGAGTAAAGTAAATCCTAAGGTGTATAAACACACAAAGTACTCTCGAGGCTAAAACTGGGTCTGAGGCTTCACTTTGATTTAGCTCAATGGGGTTGGTATGAAAACAGGGGGTTTTGAGCATTCCACCTCTAAACCTTGTCTTGAAGAAAAGGCTTCTTGGTGTTTATTTGAAAGAATGTAGATTTTGTGCAAAAAAGGTGATATGAGAGATAATAAGATTGATGCACCTAAACATGGCCCACACAGGGTGCTTGAGTGTCATTGCATGTTGATGTTAAAGAATAAGGGATGGAGTAGGAGCTGTCAATGCAGAAAATATATATGTTTAGGTAGTTTAGCCTAAAAAAGACACTCAACTACCCCTTACCCAAGCCTTGCATTACCTCAAGCCTATAAAGACCTGTGATCTTTAGAGTTGTGTATTAGTGGAAATTATTAAAGAACAACAAGCCTATGGAACCTAAATATTATCTTTGGGGATCCGCGTATTTATCCTAATTTTCATAAACTCATCTAGATTGCAAATTGATTGGATAGGGGAAGATCACACACAAACACAAATGAGAACCATAGTGAAATTTATGCAATATAGAATTAATTCACTATTTAAATAATAAATTATCTTGATCATATTCTCCATATTCTTGGTAGTGAAATTCTGGGGAACCACCATCACATACCCCTTGGCAAGCTTGATTACTCAGTTTTGGTTAAATAAAAGATGAAATCAAGCACTATCTTTTCATTACCTCTTAAGGAATAAACAACTTCTTTCTTTCTTTGCTTGAGGACAAGCAAAACTTTAGGTTTAGGGGTGTTTGATGAGTGTAAAACTGATCTATGTTTTGAGTTCATTTCACATGCTATTTTGAGTATTTTATATCCATATTCATGTAAAACTCATAACATTTCCTCTAAACTTGGTTTTGCATGATTTTTTTATAAACAATGATTTTAGTAAAAGAAAGATCTAACCATAGTTCAAAGAGGGTTATTTGGATGTCTCACCAAACGTTAGTGGGAAGATGAATTTTAGTATCATTTGGAGCATCAATAAACCAAATCCACTCTCAGTTTGCATTCTACATTCAAAAGAGCTTTCAACGACACCTCTGCGCCTAATCAGGTTTAAATGAAGAAGTTGTAGGCTGACAAGTTCAGAAGAAGAAAAAGCATTTCTTTGACGCGAGCTATGTCGCGACATTTCTAGATTATGTCACGACAGAGCCAGCAACAGAGCCAGAAACCTTGTCAAGACAAACCCAGATTGCCTTACAAACAAAGCTGAAGACAAAAAAGAATTTTACCTTAGTTTTATTATATCATGAAACAAATAAAACATAAATAATTACAAACTTTATTAAGTAAAGAATTTTGAACAAAACTTTCTGCGACAAGTGTTAGGCTAAGCGATGATATATACACTACTCAAAAATACTTCAATGTCTGCGAGCTCAAACTATTGATGTCGTGACTAAAGTGCTGGAAAAACCAGAAAAGCACAAAAATTGATATTTTAGCCTGTTTTCAAGCCCATTTTCAACCGAGGACTATATATACATTTTTTTTTTTAGAAAAGAGAGAAGAGAGGAGAACGAAAAAACCTCTCATTAGGGTTTCTCTCTCTAAAAAACAACCTCTAACCCATTTTTCTTGTTTAACCAGGGTTTTGATTTTATTAGATCTTAAAGTAAGATTTGGGTAGTTTTACATATTCAATTTAAATTAATTTGGCCTCAAAGTTCAGATTTCATTACTATTTAGTAAAGATTGAAACTGAATCTAGTTTTCTCTATATATCTGATTTCTTTCTTCATTTTCTTACATGTTGTTTGATTGGTGATGATTGAGATCAATAATGGAATAGTGTAGCTTACCCCTCTAGGGTGTGATTAATATGAACATTCAAATTCTGATTTGGTTTTATTTTAATGTTTGAATTTTATGGTTTATATAATTGTCTTTGTTCATATAATGAACAGTTCTTAATATTAGTAACTTGTACCCAAAAAATTGAAAGTATCTTGCTCCTGTTGATTTCAGGGAGGCCTAAGTGACATGGGATGGGAGATTCACGAGGTATGACTTGAGTTATGAGGTATGTTGGAGACTAATATTCTGGGGACTAATGAACTCTAAGATTTCATGATGATCACTAATTTTACTCATGAGTAATAGATAAACCAGTTTGAGTGATGTCAATTTAGTTGATAGGGGTGATTACTACCCAAAAGTGTTTTATAGCCCCAACGATTCTAATGTTTTAGGCACTTTTTGTGTAGTAATTGGCCTAATGACACATTAAGTACCTAGCAAGGTTGCTAATCGGTGTTTGTAGCAGGATTTTGATATTTTACATTTTTTGGAGGCTATATCTTATGTCCTCAGAAGGGTGAGATTCAGCTCAAAAAACATGAAGAAACCAGTGCAGTCGAGCTTGAGTGAGAAGAGAATAAGCAGAGACTAGAAGAAAGATACTAATAATAACTTGCCAATTTTGAAAAGGGTTGCTAAATCTGGTAGCAACCTTGCCAATTTTCTTGAGGTTGCTTGAGAATTTTCGCAACCACCATATTCAATGACTCTGCAATCTTTGACTTGCACTACTTTTGATTTTCAGTCTCTCTAGATGTAATAGTATTGTATGCACTTTTGGTAATTTATTATTACAACTATATATGGGTTGAAAGGCTAAAACAAAGAGAGATTTTTGGACATTACCGTGTCAGATTTGGGAAAACTTACATGAGAGATGTACACCATATTTCTCCTCATTTTTCTCCCACCACTAGTAGGGGAAATAGCATAAAGAATATAAATTTGCTTCTTCCTTTGTTTCCTTGGGTAAAACTAGGTGAAAGTACGGATAGAAAAGGAGTAAGGGTTTTCCATCATTTTTAACCAGAGAACTATTTTCACCATTAATGAGTTTTCTAAAATATTAGTTTCAATCCTTAGTTACCTTGAATGATCAGGTATGATAGCTTTAGGGTTCAATGGATGCTTATTGCTAGATCCATTGACACTTCGTTCGAAGATCATCATTTATGATCAAATTGGAAGGCGATTCCGTAGTGATGTTTTATTTCCTTCAATTCTGGAGTTCAATTTAATCCAGTCACTTTCGTCGGTTGGTATTTGGTAAGTTCATAAGGGCTCGATTAGGCCACTTGTGCTAGATCGGTGATGTTATTAATTACATCTGTTTTATGGACATATGGAGCGAGTCAGGAGATGTTCTTCCTTTGTCCAAGACCATTAATAGGAGTAAATACCATTTTCGGAATATTCTTTAAAATTGATTATTATAAGCTAAACGAAAAACTGATTCGGGAGATATGTTATCCTTCACGATGCAAGGAAAAGACCTAGGAAAACCCCTCATTTGCCTAAGGAACACAGACCGACTGGAACTCAAGAATTTCTTCTTTACATTTCTCCACGATTTTACTTTCCTACTTTATTTTTATTTTATTTTCTCTAAAATCCCTCTTTTTATCTGACGAATATCGAAAAATGAAATCCTTTGGTTTAAGCCTCCTTTATCGGTCATTTCCATGAGAAAACCCATCTCATGGATGATCCTAGAACCACTCTACTTCATGTAGCTATCCCTTCAAAAGCTACTAATAAATATTAGGTTATAGAATTTACTTTTAGGTCACCTCCTCTATGAGGGCGTGAATCAAATAAGTGTTGTTGTCGAGGATGGTGCCTTACTGCTAATGACTATCTTTGGTGGATACTTGTGATCCTCATCACAAGCTGGTGATTTTTCTCCTATCATTTTTTTTTAGCATTTTACTTTTAGTTTTCTTGATATCCTTTTTTATTTTATTTCTTTCAACTAACCTTAATCCTTTGTAGATTGTTTCTATTTTTGTTTGGTGTTTTGTCTGTATTCTTGTAGAGTATATGTTCAGTGGTTGAGATTACGAAGGTTGATTGTTAAAAGTTAAATTCATTTGGATCAAATCTTGAAGTGAGCAGATGAACACAACATGGAGCCCCTACCTAAAAATGACAAAACCCGATGAGAGACAGATTAAAAATTGTTCAATTTTTGGAGAGCTGCAGAGGTCAAAAATAGTTAAAGGAAGGCGCTTATTTGCTGACTCGCCAAATTTGCTTTTAGTTCAAATAGTTTTGAATAGTTTTGATACATGTTTTCATGAGTTTTCCCAATTTTTCTTTCAGCATTCTGGCCACCACCAATGGGAGAAATTGAAACTATCTTCAGCAATGCTCTCTTGATTTTCGGAGTTTTTTATGCTTATAAAGTTGATGAAGTGTGAAACTATACTTGTCTTCAAACTTACCTCTTCCCACTTTGAATAATCGCTCACTATGCATTAGGTTTTGAATATAAGATGAAAAACTTTTTCCTCCTAAACCTTGCAGAAATCACCAGCCTGAAATCTGTTGATCACCTTTTAATGGAGGTTGGGGATCTAAAAAAGACCAATGAGTCTCAAAAAAAAGAGAAAAAGAAATTTGTGACACTTACCTTGAAACCCGAGCACAGTCTGAGGGGCATATAGCGAAAATCTTTAAAGCCCAACTAGTTGGGAGTCACCGACTTTGTTGCTCGTTACATGGGTGAATAAGTGGAGTTTAATTTGTAGTGCAGTATCAAAACTTATTAAAAATTCAGGGGTGAAATCTGAGAAGAGTTAGTGGTTAAAGATCCTTGTGACTTGATGCCTAAACTATTGATTGGTTGAAGTCATCGGTGGACCGTTACATGGACAATTGTAGATTTGATGCCCACAAGCGCCCTTTCTAATGAAAAAAAAAAGTTGTGAAATAAAGTGGTTTCCTATCTATTCAGGTTTGTTAAGTCCTACCAGGTGTGAAAAAGGCTGGGTTGGGGGGAGGATAGTTTTAGCGGAACTATAATTGAAATCAATAATGTTAACATAGGTTGTGTTCAAAACTGCATGTTGTGGTTTCAATTGATTTCACTTTTGATGCTTGAATTTTACTAAGTACATACTCATACTGAATGTAGTCGTGGGCAGGATTTTGATGACTTTTGTTGAAGGTTGGGTTTTATCCCCTCATTACTTTTGAAAAATTTTTTGTTTTGTGGATATATAGATCATCTTGCTTGAGATTATTTCATTCTTCCTTCATTGCCAAGGGAATAGCAATGTGTCGGTTGGGGGGAGTGATTACTACCCAAAAAGTGTTGCTTTATACCTTTAACACTCTATCTTGAACTTTGTGTAGTAATTATTTAATTGGCCAATTAACTGTGTACTCTTTCAAGATTCACTAATCTGAGTGTTTGTGGCAAGTTTCTGTTGTGCACTGGAGGCTAACTCATCTCAAGGTGGGAATTGAGCTCAAAGCATGAAATCAGTAGCCAATTCAGAGCCCGGAGTAGAAGGCAAGTGGGAACTAAGAGAAAGATGCAATAACAAGCCTTACTTGATTCGAGGGTTGCGTGAATTTGACCACACAAAATTTTCCTATGAACTCTTTCACAAATCTTCTTTTTTAATTTTGATTTTTCCTAGTCTCTTCTACGTGTGGCAAATAATTCGCTTGTGCACTTTTTGGTAATTTGTATTAACTAACAACAGCCAGGTTAAAGACCGAAGACAAGGAGATTTTGGACATTGATCAAATAGATTTGGGAAGCTTAGTTTTCCTCTCAGCTTTCTCTTACTACCATGGCTCTGACCTCAAAAGGAGCTGACTAAACCATCGTTTCTTTGGAGTAAAAACTAGAGTGAAGGTAACCAGATGAAAAAGTGGGAGTTTTCCATGTTTACAACAGAAGAAGTATTTTCCACCATTAATGGATTTTTTCAAAATACTGGTTTTAATCCCTTAGTTACCTTGAATAATCAAATTATGATAAGCTTTAGGGTTCAATGGATGCTTATTGAATCCATTAGCATTTTGACAGATTATCATTTATCTGCACCTCTGGTCCACATTCGAAAACTGATCCATGTGATGTTTTATTTCATTCAAATCCTGAGTTCGATTCCTTGAGTCCTGTGAATGGATTCGGAAGTAATTGACTAGCTCGAGGCTCACATTCAGATCTTTCTATTCGCTAGATCATTGATGTTAGTAGGTTATCATTTATGGACCATTGGAAGGTGAGTCAAAAGATATTCTTCCTTGTCCGAGACCATTAATAGGAAAAAACTACCATTTTCCAAAGAATATTTATTTAAGGGTTAATTTATTATAGCTAAACAAGAACCAATTAGGAATTGCATATTTATCCTCCCCCGATACAAGAGAAAGGCTTCAGAAAACCCACCTCCATTTTTGCCTAAGGAACTAAAAACTCCCAGTGACCTAAGGAGCTAAGGAATTTCTTCTTTTAATTTTATCTAATTTTATTTTTCTTTTATTTTTATTTATTTTCTCTCTAAAATCCACTCTTTTTATCCTGACCCCGAATATCTAAACAAATCACCAATTTAAGCCTCTTTATCAATCATTTACAAGAAAACCCATCTGTCTAGACGATCACGCCAGACTAGTATACTATAGTAGCTATCTTTCTGCATGTCTTAGTATTCGGTATAAATTTTGTTGATTAATGCCTGACTTCAAATCAATTTCTAGATGCACGATGAAAGGATCTTAATCCCGTGTTAGAAAATATCTAATTAAGGAGATAGAAAATTTTATCAGATTTGAAGGACAAGATACCAATTAGATTAGAGAAGGCTTGCATAATCCTGTCTATAGGGGTAAGAATTCTTCAGTCCTAAGAATTGGGTGTGAAGTACCGGGAGAAAGAAAAAATACTGACTCTTAAAAGAGGAGTTATATCTATAAGTGGCGTTGGACCCATGTATCTGGAAGGAATGTGAGATTCATCTCAAGTGAGAGCCAGAGATCAATATAATTATTGGAGGGGTCCGAAGCTACTCTTCTTGCATTGCTCAGCCAGGACAAATTCAAAGCATTCAACTCATAAATGTTGCTTTCAAGGGAAATTCAAATTGATTGTTGATAATTGTCACCAATCCTTTTTCGAGTCTTCTCTTCTTACCATTTAGACTTAAAGTAGTTATGACTTTGTTTAGTAGATTTTAGGATTAGTTTTAAATCGGTTTTATTTCAGTGAAATTGATTTTTATTCCACATCCTGTTGGTTTTCGTAGTAAGACCCATATGTCGGGGTTCCTGGTGATTCAGTCAGAGGAACCCTCTGATCATAAGTGAGCTTACGATCCTCCACCTGGACTCTAGAGTCATTTATTCCAGTGCTATTCTTCTTTTCATTTCAGTTTTGATACGCTTGCTTTATTTTAATCAGTTTTGGTGATGTTTTACCACATTCACTCCCTTATTATCTTTCTTCTCCACATCATTCTGTATCCTTACAAGTTTTTGGCGCCAGTTGTGGGGACTTTAGTTAGTCTTTGGTAAGTAAGTGATCTTAAATGATAGTGACAAAAATATGAAGGTGCATTTGTAGACAAATAGCATAACAACCATTCAAAATCCCATATACGGACATGAAAAGATTAATCTAAGTACCTCTGTGAAGATTGCATCTTAACTTGCCATGAAATCAGGTTATAGTCAAATTTTCAAATATATTGCAATTCTTAATTTTCTAATGTAAACTTGTTCTTTAGTAAGTATATCATATCCATCATTTTACGTATTATCATTAAGTCTTTTATAATTTATAACCATTCTACTTTTCCTCTTTTTGTTCACTATGTTTTGTCTTTAGAAAAATTTCTTTAATCTGTAAGATGACTATGATATTCTTATTATCTAATTTAATAAATCATTTTATATGTATTTTTATAATCTTCTATCTTTATCTGATTTGCTTCTATTTCCCATTGTTTTTATCTTATACTCTAGATTTTATCTTTAATATATATTTATGATTTTATTGAGCTTCAGTAAACTCTTGGAACTTTAAAGATCACTTTGATACATCACTAGTGAAGATCTCTAACCTCCACTCAAGGTTCCTTCCTAGGTGACAAAGGAAGAGGTGTTCTCTATGTAACAGATTTGCTACCGATCGACACACTTTAGAAAAGCAAGAGCTAATTGAATACTTTATCCTGCATATAGTTAGATTCAATTAAGAGAGCATTTTAGCCGAACTGATGGCCGAGGTAGCAGAATTATGTTGGAGAGGGCTTGCAGATCTCATCTAGTGGAGGTGGCTCTGAAGCCTTAAGAGATGGCTAAGAAGTACCGAAGGAAAAACAAATGATCTTAAAGAGTATCAACCTCACATAGCTTTAAACCCATTGACCTGGTTTAGGAATATGGTCATCTAAAGAGTGAAAGGTGTATTGTTATGGAGGCATTCCAAGACTACACTACCTCGCTCTTGGAAAATCCCAGAGTTCATGTCCATGACTGTAATTTCATGAGGAACTTTGCAAATTGATAATCAAAACACTAATTTCTTTCCCAGTGTTATTTAGTCTAGTGAACTCTCTAACTCGTAGTTTGTAGTCTTTTATTGAAATATTCATTTATTTTTAAAAAGTTAAATCTATCCTGAAAATAGAGGTTCAAATAGTGAAGATCTTGAGTAGTGTGTGTCGGATCTTTGAGTCTTTCTAACGAATCCCTATAGAATTTATTTCCGACTTTAAAATCTACTATTACTGTAGATGAATTGTGCACATGCAAAGATATTAGACCAAAACCAATTTTAGCTGAAAATTCATTACACACAACAAAGAGGAAAACAATTATATTATAGATAGTTTTATATCTTGACCATAAATCGCTTTACGCGCCGCTGCCATGATAGTTCTAGCTGGTTGGCGAGTTTTTCAAGATACAGGCTCCACCAACACTCCTATTGATTACCGAATTTCTCCAGTGAAGCGTCATCCATAGCGCGCCAAAAATGTGATGACTTCAGTGTCGTCCACCACACCCACACCGCCATTCCTCGGCGTCCGTGGGCAAGTGAGCTCAAAATCCATCAGATGTACTCCCACTTCCATCACCACCTTCAAGGGCCGGAGTAAGCCCGTCAGCCTCTATAGTGATTAGCCTTTACCGCTAACACGTGGAGACACTGACAAAATCTCCAACGTGTTTCTTCATCCCGCCTAGAATACGAGGATGAAGACTGCGGTGTATTTGTGCCACCTAATGCACCGCAAATAGGAAACAATGGAAACTCCCTAAGGATCTCCTCTCTCACCCGCTGACTTGGGAACCACAACCGTCCTTATACCCGAAGACTAATATCGTGGAGAAGTCTTCTGGCCATCTGCATTCACCATGCCCAAATTCTTAATGGATAATATCTCTGTGTCTTGTCCTTGGAACTCGATCACTCTGCTTGGTAGGAAGTATGAGCTTAATTAAACTCTAGTACTCTCGAGTCTGATTCAGTGCACTTAACCTGTCCCACAACCTCTATAATTCACCACCCCAGTCATTAATTGAAGCCAACACTCCCAGCAGACTTCCGCATTGATTAGACTAACTGACCATATATTTTCTTTATAGTTAGATGAAAACTAGTGAACAGGTCTCTCCAGATAAGATTTATCCACTCGCGCTGCTCTCTGCTACTGGAGGCCCTGCCAGGTAAAAATGTACTTCAAACTCTTGCAGTCCGAAACACTCAAACCGCCACTATATAGATAGTGGTGCTGCTCTTAAGGCAAGAGAATGGCCAACTCCATGTCATGTAGAACTTTGCCTCATGGTTCTTAACCGCTGAACTATAGCTGACGCCCCTAGATCAGATCAAAACACATCCAAGTCCATCCTTCGAGGCATCACAATACACTGTATACCTCTGTCCCCTCTCTGGAACTATCAAAATAGGAGCTAAAGTAAGCCTCTTTTTTAATTCCAAGAATGCCCTCTCACACAAGTCATTCTACTCAAACTTGACCTCCTTCTGGGTCAATCTCGGCCATAGGTGAAGAAAAGACTGATTAAAAGTCTCTTGTCGAATCCTCTAGGTTAGCTCCTCGGCCACTCTGAGAAACCCAGATCCCAAAAGACTTAATCTCTCGATCTCTCCTCGCCTATAACCGCCCTAACCTTCCTCCGAGTCCACGAATACACCTCAAGCCGATACCATGCCCAAGAATATCACTCAATAAGCCGGAATCACACTCTACCAATTTAGTATAAATCGGGATAGTCCCTAAAATGACCCTCATGCTCCTCCCCTCATACTGAGTAGATCAAGATGTCGTCAACTAAGACCACTAATTTAACCGATCTAGAAAGGGTTGAATAATTCTATGAATGAGATCCATGGAATGCCATTGAGGTACTCGTTAATCCAAAGGTACATTAACTGTACTCATGGTCAATTAACAGCCGTTTGTAGAGAGTTTCGCTTCCTGGGTCTCTGTGACTGATAGGTTCAGAGATCTATCTTGAATAAACCCGCCCTCTCAATTGGATCAACAAAATCATCAATCCTCTATGGAAGGGTACTCTATTCTTTGTTATAGTAATGATTCGTACACAAAGAGGGTCGAAGGTAATCAATAAAATTTATACACTTGTTCTTACCATCATTAGAGTTGCTTACCGCAAAGATATGGTTCAGTCAATACGGGACGGGTTTTCATCCTAAAAATGATTTGCACAAGTACCAAGGTAAGGCTTATTTGACTTCTTGGATTTGTGTTTCAAAAAAAACAATGGAAGTAGTTTGAAAGCCGAGAGATTGTAACTGAAGTGAAGTGTAAAAAGTTAACTTTGAAGATTTAGGTCTAACTGTGTTAAAGAAACTTTATATCCATGCGACAGATGAACATTCGTATATGTACCTGATTATGAATATTGCTGAATCGGACAGGCACCCTTACTGCCTGAACTCACATCATACACCCAGATTATCCAAAGATCGTTCAATGAACTGATAGCATCGGATGCACCACCCGGCACAGAGACACAATCACACGATTTAATCGTTATCGAACCCACGAAACTCAACATCAACGAGTGGATCGCGACATTCATTGAGCTCGGCAGTCGATCGCGCGAGACGGTTTGACAACGGTCAGCGATCACGTTATCGTCACTTAAAGATAACGCACCGTCATATTCTGAACAAGAGACAACATACATCACACAATTGTTCTCAAGAAGAGGTCACTCTGAAACATCACCCAGAGGTGTCAGCGGTGAGAGAGGTGTAAACCCAACATTGACTTATTATGAAAAATGAAAACTTACAAATTTTCTCTCCCCAAATTCGTTGTTTCAAAATTTATATTCTATTAGAAAAGAGGGGTTTATATAGGGCTAATTAATACATGAAAATATTTCAAAAAGCCTACAAATTTGGCTGGGTTAAAGGACAATAGAGTAATACACCAAATTTGAAGTCATGGCATTAAATACAAAAACATGATTTAGGCAAAGACTATGAGGAAGAATTTCATTAGGTATTTAAATCACCACATAGTTTAAATATAGGGATTTCAATAAATGAAGTTGAGCTAGTTAGTTATACTGTAAATTCTCGGCTAGCTTAGAGAAATCTCTATGTGAGTAGCGAATCCATGAATTTCACTAAGAATGAAGGTCTAGCTTAAACTGTTTGGTCTAAATAAATTCTGAGATTTCACAGGTTATGAAGGCTACTAAGCCATAAATTTTCAGAATCTCAGTTGTAAAATTCTCATAACCCAGCTTAAAATTCCAAAAGCCTTTGCCGATTCCACTGCATTTCATCCCCGCCTTCAATCGTGACCAATTTCTTCACTTGCCTTTCGCTTACGATTCGGCCGGGTCGGGCGGTCGACATCAGTTCAAACTCAAGTGATTCATCATACATCCTAACATTGAACTGCCATGCCAAACCGCAAAACAGCCAAAATAACTTAAAGGGAGATGGGTGGATACCAAGAAGACTGAACACTTCAATTGGCATTAATGACCTGATTAGTGCAAAGAAAAGCTGGCTCAAAACCTATCTAATAGGTTCAATGTATTGGGCACTCAATCACACTCTTAACTAAACGCTGTTAGTCCTTAGCAATGCAAAAACAAAAAGGAGATAGCCGGTGATTTTCAAAAGGTTATGGAGTCAAAAAGGTATATGTACATATAAACATTGTTTTAAACTCAAAAATTGACATCAAAATTTAAACTGATACATGAAAGAATTTTAACCATACAAGAACAATTCTAGGTCAATCTTGGATCCAGATTCTCAACTTGAATTTCCACCAAGGCTAATGGTTTTTTATATAACCGCATTAAGCCAATAAATTGCAAAATTTGTCCCTCCCCAACCTAGCACCCGACATGGCCTTAAGTCTGAACAACCTAGATAAGGATAGTTACGACTCTTTTCTTTATTTAACTACACCAGAGGATGCAATGCTTTTAAATCTCGACTTCACTCAAAGTTCGTAATCTGGATTCACCGATGACTTAAATCATTTATGTTTAGGTATCGTCAAAGGGATCATCGGTCATTTAACCCAGTAGTCACCCTTACTCCAGATGACTTGGGTAATATACCAAGCAAAATCGCTAGACTCACTCATCCACCACAACGAACACTCAAATCGATGACTTGAACCACCAAGGTATAGGGTAGAACAGTTTCAAAGGCTTTTGCCATACACTTAGAGACTGTAGCCAAGCTACAGGTCCTCTGGTTTCACTTTATTTTCTTTTTTTCTTTTCTTTTCTTTTTCTTTTTTTTTTTCTTTTTTTGAAGACAATATCACTCCTTATGAGGGTAACATAAACTTATCTGAAGTTGCAACATGTTATGGCTTCATTTATAAAGCTTAAAGGAAGCAACAAATTATTAGCCTATTGAAATAACTGGAGGCAAAGTAGTGGGAATTTATATAAAGAGAGAAATTTCAAGTCGAGTATGTCGAATCAGTAATTGACCAAAACTGTTTTCAAGCATGGAATTTGTCAACATAAAGGTGATAAAACAAAGGATTCAATCCTAACTAAAAGCTACTCAATTGTCCATCTGTAGCAATTCAATTGTTCAATTGAAAAAGAAAGATACATATAGGAAAAGGCACAAAACATGATATGTGTACAAAAGTCAGAGCAGAGTAAAAGAACTGATATGATACAGCCAAATGGCTAGTACATGCATACCAAAGCTAAACATACAAAATATCACCGCTTACCATGGCTAATTACAAGTCCTGGCAAAATTAGCAGGCGCTGATAAAAGTCGGTAACTATACAAAAATCATAAAGAGGACTCAACACTCACCGCTGCGGTGGCGTGTGGCGGTCTGAGCGCGCGCCACGTAACATCCAAATAAGTCGCGTCGTGGCTCCTCTTTCGATTGGGGATACGAGAAGACCTGTGATGGCGCCATGATCCGCTACAGAGGCACCGGGTCAACTCTGATCCCGATGCTCGTAGTCATGGTAGGAGCAGATAAAGTATCCATCATACCAGCCTATATTCTTCTCGAGCCGGCAATGACTGCATCTCGCATCGGCAGCGCCATAGGATGGGGCCAGGAGTATCCGCCGCAACACATGTGTCCGGTGGAGGAGGATGGAGGCGGGGACATTCGGTGGAACCGACTTCACAGACATCTCGGGCCTGTGGCGCAGAGTATCATCCGTATGGTGGTCCCACCGACCGCAGATTCTCCCGGTCCCGTGGTCGGAAGTGGAAAGATACGGGGGCATTTAGTCATCACCCATCTTAATCGATATGATCAGGGGCATCGACCTCATCTCGATCCCGGGCCCGGGGATCCCATGCCCGAGAACCCGCGCGCAGGAGTTCCTGGGAGGCAGGAATGCCTTCGCCGGGCCAGCCCTTCCGATGACCTTTCTCTCTGGTCGTGCTAGAAAGTACTACCAGCCTGGGAGGGATCAACCAAAATCCCCCGGATCCGGTAAGATAGAGCCTCCAAGATGGCCTCTCCTCCTCGCATAATGCCGCAGAGGAATAAGCTCTGCACGGGGCCAGATGGTCGATCGCCAGCAGATCGAGGCGAGCTGCGCTTCTCGTAAATATCAGTCCGCAACAGCCGGTGTCTCGCCATGCTCAACCATCTCGCCGATGAGGCGGGTAGGGCCCAATCTTCAGAACTTTGCATTGCCGGCGGTATGCAGCCAAGAGTCGCCGAGCCACGCCTCGAGTACCCGCGCGATCATCAATACCGGAATCAGCTCACGCGACTAGCCGATCCAGACGCCATCGAGCGAACCGGCAGCGATTTCAAGTCTCATGGACTCAAGATCTAGATCATCCTCGAAGGCGGGACGCCGTAGTACCACTCCCGATGGAACGGCCACGGCGGAGCTCGCATATCCCGGGAACGGGTTCTCATAAATAATGGCCTGACCCTCAGCATTTATACCAGGTGATGAAGTCGCCTCCGCAGCTAGGAGCGGATCAGACGGTCATGCCGAGGATGATGACTGGCCTGGCCCGATAAAAGCGGCTCCTGAGGCCCGGGCCTCCAACTCTCCTCCTGAGGTACAAGATGGGGCAACTGAGTCCCATCCACGTGTCTCGAGAAGGCTGATCCCCGAGGCTCGCCAGCACCGTCAGACCGTGATTATACCGAGCTGGACCTAGCCGGGGCCCTCTCTCAGTGTATCGACCACCATACAAATGCGGGCCCACCTCAAGTACGAACTATATCGAATATGAATAAACTCCTAAGAAAGCCTGACGACAAATACACTGATGCAATCGAACTAAACTCGAGGTCTCTAAGATTTAATCGAGGCACTCGAAATAGTAGATGAACCAGGCTCACCGTGAATAAACAAATCTACCGAACCGGCAACAAAGGCTCAAGAAAAGACCAAATGCCGAGGCGTATGGCAAATAGCCTAACCGGGCCACGGCAAAGTGACTTGTTCAAAGTCAGTTGGTTCGGGTCAAGATATTAGACCGAGGTACGGTATGGCCAGGGTGCATGTACATGGCAGGCAATAAATCATGCATTAGTCTTGCTGTGCATGAACCCGCAAAGATGTGCCTGGCAAGACGAGACCGAAAGTTTGTGGTGGAAGTGGTCGGCTACAGAGACTGACTAAGAATATATGAGACTGGATGCTGGGGCCTGAGCAAAAATGCGAGTGGCTTCATTGGAGGCGGGAAGAAATGGCAGTTGAGAATTTTTCTACTAAAGCTGAGAATAGGCTCGCAGGCAAATTAAGGGTCTCTATTCCATTTTTCGCTTACTGCGACTCACTACGCTGGCCTTCGAAATCCAAAAATTTTAAATTAAATACTACTATAAAAATTAATATTATAAAATTTACTATAGAACTATAAAATAAAATTTAACAAACAATACTATACTATATAAATGGAAGTACTAAATATTAAAATTACTAAATTAAAAAGTTTTTGCTAAAATAACTGAAATTAACATTTGTTTAATTTAAAACAAAAAGAACATAGAATCGCAATTCCTATTGAGGAAACACCAATCGGTCAAAAATCTCAACATTACTTATAAATATGAGAATGATTCTCAACCTACGTGATGATTGGTTGTCGCATGGTTTTAAAGTACCAATCGTTGACGGGTTCCGTTTATGGCTTTGAATTGACTAATTATTTGCGCTGGTGTTGCTGGCAAGCACAATCTTCATCTTCTTGGCTGATTACCTTGCATTTCCCCTCGACACCGTGTTTTCTCGCACACCGGACAATTGGAAACAATTTCATCGTAAATTTGATTTTCGCTTTCTAACAAACTTCGTTTGCTGCTCAAATGGCATGTTTAACTCAAGATCATGTTACCAAAGGTTAGTTGCATGACTCATTCGGTAAATTTATGATTGCATTTGTTGCATGTAAATGGTCTTCCTCAGTTGATTGGTACATGATCGTTCACTTCAAAATCATCAGGGGTCACACCACAAAATCTACCGGGCAGTAGAATTTGTCTTATTTATTGCAGAGATCTCAACTATCCCCTTAGGGATTTCTACTGGATCTATCGGCCAATGAGAGTGATGTTGGTAGGTTTAAGTTCACCTGTAAACCTAATCGGCTTGTATGATCGAATACTTATTAGATTCACACGCTCCTAAATCAAGCAATGATTTGTCTTATGAATTCTGCACCAATATTGGACTAAATTGTGGGAGATCCTGGATTCAGATTTGACAGTAGTATTTGCTTTGGATTATGGAATCGACTTTGTTCTAGTGTGGATAGCTGTTTTACTCAATGCCTAACTTTTCTTTGATTGTGCAAAGATCTTTCAAAATCTTTGGTATGCTGTGTGACTCTGTTTAATTGTCCGTCGGCATAGATGTTAACTTCACTCTGCCTTACACCTCTAAAACGCCCGCTGTTGAGATGCCTTCTTTACCCCGCGCTTGAAATGGAGGTGGTATGTGAGATGTGGACTTCTTAGAGTAAATAGTGCATCAATCTTTCTCCTTGTACTGATTCCTTCAATGTGTTTTGGCACAGTCGATCAACCTCTTCCACTCCCTCGTGCAATTATATAGCCTTAACTTCCAGCTTTATTCCCTCAATTGTTGGATGACCCACCATGGATTCCCTTATAGATTTGGAACCTGTTTGTGATGGAAACCTCCCTTTATCTTGTACCTCTAGCAACTTGTTGATCTTGGAGGTGATTGAATAATCAGAGTTGTCAATTTTTTGGTCGAGATTGAGCTCAAGCCCATCTATTCTCTTATTCAAAGGTACTTTCTTAGCAAAGAGATTTAACTTTGAAAGCAATGGGTGACATTGATTCCTTTTTGTTCTCAACAAAGTTGCCTACCACCTTACCAAATTCAAGATAGCTTGTTCATCGAGAAGAGGATGGGATGGTTGTTGTTGTGATCAGGGAGGGGAACCAAACTTGTTCGCACCAAAGTACAGGCAGGGGGATTGGTCCCATGCAAGGTTAGGTGATTCCCTCCAATTGAATTCAGGAAACACCACATGAGCACATTGTTGTGGCTTGTATTGTCTCCATTGTTTCTGTATTCCTCGACATCAAATCCTTTCTACTCATGTGGGCTTATAGGCCAAGTGGTTCTATCAAGATTGTGGATTGAAATTAAGTGTGGATTGACCAGATTATTTTTAGTTGTTTAGAAATTTTGAGCCGCTTTGCCTTCAAGCTCCTCTACTCTAGCTAGGTTGAAAATCCTAGCTCTCATTTCTATTTCCGGTGAAGGCATACATCCCACCCTTTCGCTGGATCGTGGTCTCATTACTATCTGAATTCTCAGTGGTTAGGCTCATCCCAACCCTTGAAGTTTCAACACGCACCTTAAAAATCCATGGTTTGTCCGATGCTTACTCTGTAAAGTCTCCTCCACACATGAGTTTCCAAAGCTGCCCATGGGCAGGAGATATTCATAGGTAACATTGTTTATCGAGTGACAAACAGAGGAGGAGGTCAGCATCACAAAACTTCCTAACACCGGCAAAATCTCACCATCATGAGCTGAAGGTGGAGCACTTGAGCCTCCCTTTCAGTCTAAAGACTTATGAGAATCAAGAACTTCTTCAATTCCGCCCAGCCTCACCTCAATTTCTAATGGTTCTAGGCCTCACGAGTCGAGCCACATTCGCCTGTCCTTAGAAGGAGTCACCGGAAAATGCTTTTCAGCTCAGCAAACGACAACCATCATACCTTCCCCTGAAGGCAGTAAACTCTCTCAAAATCCCTAACATGAGTGCATGAATTTCATTTTCCATACCATGATATGTGGGAGTAGGGTACTCAACATGGCCTCACTCGGCTACATCTTCAAAGAAGAGGAATGATACAGACTTGGCACTAACCCAGGAGGTGGATGTGGATCCTCGTGGCCTCTATATGCATTTGATCTGTTGGGGTTCCGGTTGGCCTCGTTGTTCTCGTGGCTGGATCCATGGTATCGCTGTGTACACTTAACTCACTAAATGGGTCAAGTCATGTACTAATCCTGGCGTGGTTTATCTGAGGTTTATCCCATCACTGCATACACCTGTTACAAAAATTATAAGAGACAACAAAGAGAACCAACTATCTTGCAAAAAGATTAAAATTAACCAACAAAATTAAAAACTAATCAATGAAAAACTAAATAGTAAAGTACGTTAAGGTCAACTGGCAAGCATCAAGAACCCGTTCAAAAAGAGGTAAAGAAGCAATTCTTCAATTTGTGATGTTGATCACAAGTACACTTCAACTTACCATTAGTAGTTTGGCACCATCCCCGGCAACGGGCACTGTATTTGACTGTGCTTACGCAGGCTGAGCTAAAATCAACAAAATTTATATACATCTGTGTTCTACTACCAGCTGTGAGTCGTTACCTGCAGATAGCTGGTCTTGCCTAACACTGGACGTGGGTTTTCTCATTCGAAGGATTTTACAAGTGCACCGAATTTAAGGCTTTCTATTTGGACTTTGGACGAGTTTCAAAAAACAATGGAAGTAGTTTGAAAGCTGAGAGATTGTAAAAATTTAAAGTGAAGTGTAAAAAAAGTTAACTTTGAAGATTTAGGTCACTAACTCGTAAGCTAGTACAAACAAGGTCTCCGTTTATCCTCGTTATGACAAGCAACCTATAGTCGGCATAACCGATTTTATGTTAATCTGAACTTTCAATTTTGAAATTAACTCCATTTTAGTCAACACAGCAGTATGCATCTATGGCCCCTTACCCGCTTGAAACCCCAATATCGACACTTGAGGCTCGTGAAAGACCATCTAATGAACCATGCTGCATCTAGCACAAGATGCACCGTGATCCTCGCGCATATGGAGAGGAAGGTTAACTAATAAGATTCACATGAGCCCAACCCCCGCTTGAAACCCCAACATTTAAATATCATTTCAGAGGGCTCAAGACCATTCAAAGAACCACGCTGCATCTAAAGTATTAGTATGGGAATCAGATCCCAAAGCATGGGAGAGTATTATCCAAATCAATAACATTCAACGCTATTCAACCCCAATCGAGAAGATGGGGTCATAAGTCATGCAGATTTGGTGTTTTAGCTGGCAAGAGGATGGGGCCAGGGAGAGTAAAGCTCATTGTACTATACTGTTAAGTCTCTTCTCTTTCAAAGAAAAGGAGCTTAGTTACATCTCTTGAGTTGTCATCCCAAGAGGTGTTTGGTGTTGCAGCAGGAAAGAGAAGATATGAAAATAAAACTCCTAACTGTAAGATGACTTTATTTATAAATGAAAAACTTACAAATCTTCTCTAAACTGTTGCTTCCCCAAAATCTCTTATATCTCTATTAGAAAAGAGAGGGCTGAGTATGTAGCCACCTCAATACATGAAAATACTAGGAGTCACAAATCCTGGCCATTAAGTTAAAGGACACAGAGCAATACACCAAACTTCAATGGTTATATTATTAACATAAAACATGATTTAGGCAAAGACTTTATGAGTGGTGACTCATAGGGGAAGTAATACTCACATAAATAAAATAGAAAATTTCGCTAAGCTGACAATTTACATAGCTAAATTTCAAGCAGCGAATAAATTTATGTGAGAATGAATCATGAATTTTCGCTAAGAACAAAGGTCTAGCTTAAACTGGAAATTTGTCTAGCCATTTTGAGGATTTCATATGTTATGGCCTTCACAAGGTTAAGTAAATTTTCTAATTCTAGCGGTAAATTTTCGCAACTCTACGGAAAATCAGGCTTTGTTGATCTCATCGCATTTCATCCTGCCTTCAATCGCATCAATTTTCTTTCACTCTTGCCTTCGCTTTTCATTGATTGGCTTCGTTGATGGCCAGACTCGAGTTCAAACTTCAAGATTCATCATACATCCCAACATTGAACGCTAAAAGTGCGCAAAACAAGAAAACAGCTAAAATAACCTCTAAACGTGCATATGATACTAAGAAGACTTGAACACTCTAATCAAGTATTATTTTATTCATTAGTGCAGAAAGCTAATTTCCAAACCTATCTATAGGGTTCAAAATTGTACTTTTTGGGCACTAATCAAGTAACCCTATTCAACTTCTTATAGTCAATACATAGTCGAATGGTCTTGTCCTCTTCTTGGAAAACAACACCAAAGCTCCCTAAGGTGAAGTGCTCGGTCTAATAAATTGTCCAACAATTCTCGTAGAGTCGGACTTTTGAGTCTCGCAACTCAAGAGGTGATATCTGGTGCGAGTCATAGAAATAGAGATGTACTAGTAACCTAATAGTGAAGTCTACAACCTCGCGAGGTAATCCCAGAGTTCATCTGGAAAGGTTCATGTTAAAATCACTGGGGTGGGGATTTGAACTCATGTTTGTGTTGGCTCTCTGGAAGAAAAACATTCAACCTGCATCAACTCGTCCATGCAATCTAGAATCATACACTTTACTGGGGTAAAGAATCTGCTTATCCTCGAAAACATAACACAAACATCATCCTGGGTGTGTAGGGCACAACCCCTCTCATACGATCATAATCAATGATTTAATTTAAGTGTTTGGCTAACCAATCCATTCTAAGGATGACATCAAATCTCGACATGTCCAGACTGAGGTCTATAGCTGAGCGTAACCCTTAGATCTCTAACTCACAACCCCGATATATCTTATCAACCCTCACCCTAGTTCCTAGGGGAGAACTCACATACAGTGACTCTTCCAAGTTTTCAACCTCTAAGCCCAAATCTTTCACACATGATGCAACAATGAATGAATGAGATGCACCATAATCAAACAACACTCTTGCCCATAAGAGAAAGAGTAGAAATGTACCCTGAATGACTGATTGATCTACAAGTCTAGTCTGAGGTGTGATGGCGTAGACAAGCCCCGAACTCGAAGCCCTCGACTCAGGAGCTCCTACCGGACTCCGACCCACACTCCCGGTCTCCATCCGGCCTGATTGCGGAAATAAAGCAGGCATGTGCAACACCCCGAGACTGAAGAGCATCGGTTCCCATGGCCCATGGTGGGGTAAGAAGGAATAAACCGAGTCTACGAACGTCCCACTGATGACTAGGACCGAGGTGTCCCATAACTCTGAGGACAATCCCATTTCTAAATGTCCACTAAGGGTAATCAACATGTCCTCGCCCTAGTCGCCGCAGTCTCTAAATGCCTCCCATCTCGGGCGATCGACCTTCGCTCTTTGCCTCGATAGAGTCGTGGCCTTGTCCCCAAACCCTTACTGAGCAGTGGGTCCTACTTCTTTCCTAAGCTAGAAGAAGGTTAGCCATTCTTCCTCTTATCTTTAATGTCCGCATCCCGGATGCTCCATGCGTCGTCCACCTCCCTCTCAATAGCCATAGTTGTCTTGACCATCAAGTCCATATCTTGTAGGAGAAGTCCCATTAATTTTAATACCCCTGATGGACAATTTCTGCATCATCCTTAAACTTTTCACTTTGCCATGTCCGTGGCCACATAATCATCGCTGAAACACGCATCCTGCGAACTTAGCCACGATTCGGGAGCATTATCATCGCTCCTTTGTTTTAGTCTCTAGAACTCGAGCTTCTTTGCATATCTCGTAGATGTAGAAATACTTCTCATGAAGAACATGGAACTCTACCCATGTCATTGCCCGTAACACTTCAAAATATACCCTAGTCGTTTTAAATCGCGTTTGTGTGGTATTGCAGATACCTGAATTTTCAGAATTTCAAATGCGTAAACATGGAAATTGAGAAATCTATAAATTTTACAAGACATAAGGGTAATATGGAATTTGTCAATATGGGAGAGAAGTTTACAGATAAGAAGACATTCATGGGTTAAAATAGAAATAACATAACTTGATTTGTAAATAAGAAGAGTAGGAGGACTTAAAAGGCAAATAAGAGGAAAATTTAGCTATAAAAAGTGGAAGACCAACTCGTCTCCTAAAATTTAGGCTTCAATGCTTTGGAGCAAACCCGTAGGAAAGAAGAAGAAGAGAAGAAGAAGCAGTTAAGGGAAGGAGAAGAAGAAGGAGTAAGGAAGAAGAAGCAAGTTTAAGGTATGGATACATGTTTTCAGTTGTAAGGGAACTACTGGATGTAAGGATTTCTCGTTTGGGTATTTGATCTTTTCTAGGGTTTTGTTAGGAATTTCTTCCCAACCCTAGATTTGATGAGAGTCAGGCTTGGGTAAAACCAAATGATACAAGATATGCATGGAATGGTATGGATAATTGATTTGAAGCTTTGAACATGTTCTAAAGGTTTATGAGAAATTAGTTCTAACTCCTAGATTTGTCGTGGCTAGGTGTTACCACCCAGTTTCGAGGAATTAGGCTGAGAAAACCTTAGGTTTTTGGTGTAAGATAAGTATTGAAAGATGATTTGAGTGTAATAGAGGTTACAAGATGAATAATGAGGTTTTGATGTGTGTGTCGAGTATCGAGTTGGTTCGGGTGGAAATATATGGAAAAATAGAAGAAAACCACCATTTCGGGCATTTTCAGGTTTAGTAACGGCAGCCAAATAAGTGTGGTAAATTCCAGACTACGTGTGTTCTGAAATAACCGGCACCGATATAATTAAAGTCTTTTTGGCAATTCTATGACTCTAATGTTCTATTTGACCAAGAAAGGTTGTTCACCATAACATGGTCATTTCTTATCCGAATCTAGTGATTCAAGTTACTGGGTAAACTAGACTTCAAGGAGAACAAATCTCGAATAGATATACAAATTTCAACCCATTCGGGACCGTAAAGTCACTCAAAGTAGGTTGGTGTTCAAGCCAATTTCTAGTCTCGTTTTGGAACATAGAGGCCTCCGATCGTTTAGTATTATATCTCGAGTTTCAAAGGTTCGATTTAGGGGCGACCCAATGAGAAGAACCCTAGCACCTTAGCTTCAAATGAGTACAAATAACCATGTCATGTTTGGAGTTAAGACTGGAAGATGAGTATTTATCGGGTCTCTAGTGTAATACGGGCAAACCGACTAGTTTGGCATGAAAATGTCATAATCAGGTTCGGGATGATTCAATTCACTGATTCCACTTCTGCAAAGCAGATCTGCAGAGGAACAAGAATACAGAACATGAATACATAGCTTTCATACTTCATAAGTTAAGTATATGAAATGCCATATAAATGTGCATGAAACAGAAAAATATGTGAAATGAATATGTATGTATGTGTTCATGAAACATGCACATGATACGGAACATCAAAACGAACTGAAACATGAACATGAACATGAAAGGCAATATGTTATGAACACATAATGTGGTTAAGAGTGCCCTAATTATTCTATAAGAATAAAAATAGATTATATATGATTATTATCACATATAACCAAAAAAGATAACAAATGATATGAAATACAGGAATGAACAAGTGATAGCTAATTAAGAAGGCTATGAATAGATAAAGACCTGAATGAACATTTTAATAGATAAAGACCGATAGATCTACATAAATGATAAGGAAGGAACGCACGTGATTGGTGATAGGTTATGAGTTCTTAAAGACATATGATAATACGACTAATGGACCAAGAACGAATAGTGCGGGACAACCGACCGCCACAAGACCCCCGTTACGTGGGCGTGCACATTCTCTGACCAAGGCTTCCAAGACTTACCGCTGCTGCCGCACTCGCTACGCAAGCGTGCACGCCTCGGCGGGGCGCTACCGACACTCGCTAATGCAGCAAAATGATTCGAATGCGTTGCTCACACTCGCTGTTATGGCACTCGCTACGTCGGCGCACGTTCCGACGGAAGCTTCAAAGACTTCGCCAAGACACTACCGCACCCTCACACGTGGGCAGGCATGTTCGATCGGCGCTTCTAAGACTCCCGCTATAGTGCCACGACATTCTGGTTAGTGCTACTAAGACTTTTGCTATGGGCGTGAATGTACCAGCTTGTACCATACCATACCTTCCGCCTCGTGTATCGTGTCCCTCTCTATTCATGGTTCCCGCCTGTGCAGACCACCTTTGCATATGCGTAAAGGTGTAGATGCCGATGAATACACTTATATATAAAAAGTATATGAATAAGACTCCGCATGCTTTAGCATACTTCGCATCGCATAAGAAAATTTCTCGTACCATATGTTCGATTTGTTCATTATGTATTCTACTAGGAGATGTATAGGATGATATACATATATATCTATATCAATGAGCCTGATAGATAGGAAATACGTAAATGGATATTATCCATATCGAGTAGGACACATCTTAGATATTTCTAAGGAATCATGCCTTAGCATACTGCTTTCGCACCATATGACAGAATAAGTAAAGTATACACAACCCGAGCAAAGTCATGGAACATAAACCATGTAAATTTGAATAATGAACACAAGAGAGAAAGGAATTTAGCTTCCTCTCCGACTGAGCATCTACTGCAGCCTCGTATAGGCTCTACTCCTACTGAGGGAGATGCAAGAATTCCGTTAAAAGTCATAAGGCAAGGCAGACACCATGTAAATGATACATGAATAGAACATGACTCGAAACCCGAAAGTCATGAAACATGTAAAAGAGACGACCCTGGAGTACCTTGACATGAATATGAGATAAGTCTGGGCATGATTATGATATAAACCTATAAACTGCTTGTTTTGGATATGTTCAATCAGATGAACCCGATATATGTATTTGATGTGATTTGTACCTGCTATGGACTAATGTCCGTATCTGATATGTATCTCAGAGGAAGTCCGATTCGACCTCGTATGTATTTGATATGACTCCCATTTGTTCCGACTTGCTATCGTATGTATAAGTTTACTCGAATATGATCCGACCGCCATACATGTACAAGATATGAATTGCAACCCGTAAAGATACGACACATGGAAATAATACGAACATGATAATAATGATATGGAATCAAAAAGGATCAAACCCATGTGGCGATATGAGGTGCAAAGTCAGCATAATGACAGTTTCTATAGCGATAAGGTAAGCAATGTAAAAGATTGTGACGATCGACATTGTTACTGGCTCCGCCCCCGCCATCTTCCCACTAAACTTAAAGCTAGCACTCCAGTGTTCAACTGCAGGTAATGAAGAGGAGGCAAGAGGACAGACATTCCACACCCGCAGGTACAAAATAATCTCGTAGATAGGTGCTCACCATGTGCTAAGGTTTCCCGCGATCTCTCGATGTTTGTATTGACATGTATATGTATAAGTGTTTGTATAAGTAAATGGACTCAAAGATATGTGTATAGATTTTTGATGGACACCACCCGGTGTAGTTGGGTATTTTGTATTTTGTATACGAGTATTTTGATACATAAAGGAGAAGACTTCTTGAACCACCAATGTCTCTAAAAGAAAGTAAAGAGTCCTGGGCCTCAGCCTCGCGCTGCGTAACATTGCCTCCAAGTTCTCGAGGCTTTCGACCCAATCCCACCATACCGGGATTCAAATCTTCCAGTCGAATGTAGCTAGCCTTATCCTCATGGCATCGAAGGTGATCTCCATATGATGAATGTAGATGTAAAAATTGAGTATTATGGTTAATGGAGTGGAGAGGACCATCAGTTGTTTACAGACATCGGACTAAAACTGAACCTTCATTTAATCAAGCAATGGAAAACTTGGCCTCTCTTTCTATTTCTCTCCAAGCTCCTAAGAAAAAGATCTCAGTGAGATGTTCTCCCAAAATATCTCTAAAATTTAATCTAGATTCAAAATAGATAATCTAATAATTAATAAATTTATAGAAAACTTAGAAGAGGTTTTAAATCCCCTTATTTTATGAGACTGCATAGATCCAATAGGAAGAATTACTAGGGAAATTTTATTTTACAGAGCCTTTAGGAAAGAAATATTTGATATTATAGGAAATTATATTAAAACAAATTGTGTAGTACTCCAAATAAGAGCCTCCACTCAAAAATTAGACAAAGAAAGGCTAGTATTTGATATACTTAGAAATAATTTAGAAAATAAACATTTAAGATTAACAAATTCAAAATAAAAACAACCAGGTATTTATCTTATTTATTTAAAAATTTAGTATATGTCTAGGTTTGAAAAATTACACACAAATAAGTCATTAATTTTCATAAAATAAAGGTATAAACCATAATCGTAGAAAGCCTTAGGAATTTACTTTCAATACCGAACATAACAATTACTCTGTAAAAATGTAAATAGTCCCTTCCCTATAAGAAACAATTAAGTTACATAATATTATACTAGAAAACATTTTATAGAAAAATTAGAATAACTTAATAGGAAAAGTCTATATGTTATGCATCATCCGTAAGAACATATGTAAGATAGCAACAATCCCTAAAGATTAGTCATTCAATTAGAAAATCTAGATCATCTTAGATCTTAGAATGAAAATTTAGAAACATATTAGTTCTCCATATTCCTTTAAACTCATGTGTAACTATAAGAAAGAATTCTATAAACATAACATACACTCAGTAAAATCTAGAAAACTGTGATAAAACTATTAATAAAATAGTATATTTAATAATAAATTTCTAAAAATTTAAGAATTTCTTAATCCAGACATTAATAAGATAAACATTTAGAAAAATAAAGCTGAAATAATAGGAAAAAACCTTAATTATATCCATTCATTAGATCTTATAAAAGAAAATAGAACACTAGCACACATAAGATTAAACACTTAGAAGAATCAAATACTAAGATTATTATTCAATTAGAAAAACTTATAGAAACAAATAAAGAGCAAACAAAATTATTAAAAGAACTAAATAGGATTAGCATATGAATATATCAGACGATAAAATATAACTTCAATAGAAGAAGCTAAAAAATTTCATAGTTCACCAGAAGGCCTAAGCTCAAAAGTCCCTGTAACCAAATCAGATTTAACTATAATAAAACAAAATAATATAATAATATTATTATTAATTAACATAAATCATAAACTTGACAAACTCCAAGATACGCCTAATAGTTTAAAACCACAAGATATAGAAGATCTCATCAAAGGCATAAGTAATTTAGAAATAGGAAAATCAAAGAAATCGATAGCAATGCCTAAGACTTATACATTTGGAACAGACAAAGATAAACAAAAAATCAATGGATAGAAAGAGATCTTTCTTAGGAATTTCTAGAACAATATTAAAAACGGGAGAAACAAGTAATAATAATGATAGATTGCTTAGACAAGCTGATAAGTATGGAACAAAAATAGATGAAATTATACATCCAGAAATAGAATATGAAAATTTTAAAATCAATGGTTTAAAAATTCTAGAACCAAAAGTAATATACAAAAAGAATATACTAGAAAAACGAAAAATGTATTAGAGAAGAAGAGATCCAATGTTTAGGAAATAATATAATTGTACTAGAATTATTAGGAAAAGGTGTGATAGATAAATTAAAGAAAAACTATAATTTTTGTCATTTATGATTAATAACTATATCTATTAAAGGATTAAGAAGGAAAGGTTTAGGAACAAGGCTTGAGTGCATATATATGATGATAGTTGGACAGATATGGGAAAAGCGATGATAGCAAGTACAGAAATAGATATGAATGATAATATAGGAATAGTTTATTGTATGCCGTAATTTTATGATGGTCCTCAAAGACTTACAATAAGATATTAAAATAGAATCAAAACAAAAGGGTATGAACAACAAGTGAAAGGAAGTAATTTAGTAATCAATATAGGATTTATTTGAAGATGTACAAATTATAGATAACAAAGTAAAAATAAAAGTAAGATATAGTAAATTTATTAACTACCAAAGAGAGAATGGTTAAACCACAAGTAATAAGTGTAAAATTTAGCAAGTTTTAGAATGGAATTTAGGAGACTTAGTAAAAGAACATAAACAATTATACCAAAAATTCTATTAGTAAATCAAAATACTTTAGGAGAAACTAAAGACAAGACTTCATAGAAATATAAAAACAATAACAATCACCAAGAAAGTGAAGAATACCAAGAAGAATTAATGGAAACAATAATAAATTATATAATTTTAGAAGGAAAGACTTATCCAATAAAAAAATAAAATTTTACTAAGCAAGTGGTTTAATAACGTATAATGATGAATTACTAGAAATAGAGAAGCATTAGCATTACAACAAGGAAAATTGAAGAAGATGAAAGGTTAGCTTATGATAAATTTTAGAAATACAATGTTATATAGAATTAAATAGAAGAAGCAAATGAAATAAATAGGACTAAATAAAAGGAAAATTAGAGAAGATGGAAGATGATATAAGTACTATAGCCTCTCCTACACCTTTTACTAGAAGCCAACCTATGGGAGCAACACCTAAAAGAGGAGGAAATTTGCCTAAACCACAAGTAACCCATATAAATAGACCTGGACCAAGCCAAACATATGATGAATCTATAGATTTCATACCTAAAGGAAGACCCTACCCAATAGAAAAACCATACAAATTCCATGGACAAGCCTCATGACAAATATTAAATATAGCAACTCATGATCCACAATTATGGAATAGTAATAGATGTATGGAAATACCTAGTGGTAAGAGAGAAGCATGGAAAACATAATTCCAAGAAACAGACCCAAATCATGTATACCATTTAGAAACCTTTTTAGAGAAAGTACAAGAGCACTTCGAATCATATAAAACAAATTTTAGAGAAAACTACAATAGTATACTTAGTTTGGGGAGCTAATCCATATACCTTGCAAATCGTATTAGTCTAATTGTTGGAGAAGATCCTGACTTTGACATATTACTTTACAACAAGAAGCATTATTACATTTAGAACAAATGTAAATAAAAGATTGGAAATATATAAAAGAATTATGCTGACATATTATCATTTTTGTGCCATTTCAGGAAATGGATTTAACAAAGAATTAGGAGAAAAACTATTTAGAAAATTACTAAGAACTTTAGGAAGAGAAATAGAAGCTTCATGGAAAGAATTAAAAGGAGTCCAACAAGATGATAAAATGGGAAATCAAGAACCATGTGGAGCATAGCCATGGATAAACCATATAATGAAAATGCTTAAAAGAAAATATAGTGAAATACATACCCAAAGACAAAGAAAATTTGGGATTTCGCCAAGGATCCAAACGAGGAGTTTGGGAAATCAAAGGTTTCAGGTTTAGAAAGTGTCCAAGAGGCTTCCTAGAGTTTCTTCTACGCTCCAATAGGTAGGGATCCTTCCTACCTTGGTTTACTTTCCATTTTTGGGCTGGAAATGGTTGGATGCCTGAGTTCCACCCAGCATCCCTGCCCAGTGTCGAGCCTTCGCCAGGCAAGGACACGGGGTCTCTAGGCAGAAGGAGTCTTCGCCTAAGAAAAGGAGGTATTCGCTACAAAAGTGGGTCCTAAGAGAGTGGAACGCACGCCCCAGGTGAGCTTCAAGGACAAGAAATGGGAGTTTTGGTCTGGTTTGTGCGAAGCAGAAGGAAGGTAGGCTATCTAGGCGAGCATGTGACGCGTCGAGGCCTGTTCATGGCCCGTCGTGGGGCCTATTGCGGGCCCGATTGCGGATTGTTCGTGGCTTTCTCGTCCATCGGCGCGATTGGTTTGAAGTGTCATTTCTTAACTAAGGAGTGACATGTTTTGATGTCAATATGTGTGTTCTAATGTATTGACATATGATGAATTTCTATGTGCAAATAGCCATTACATGGGTTGTTTGTGTGTGTGCCATTGCTTGAACATAGAATGACTTGTTGTATGTTGATGTTGATATATGCATTCATAACATATTGACATGAATGAAATGTAGTATGGAAGTCAAAATGCGTGATGATTCATTCACGATAATCTGGCGAGTATGTGGATTGTGTTGTCCATGTATCATTCAGGTCACACACGTGGGTAATGATATTTATTACGAATGGCACACGACACATGCGGCAATGTGGACATCGTGATTGAATGGGTGTGAGCGCATGGTTATAAATCAACATCAGGTTCGTTTGATCGCCGGTTCTGGCCTGTTGACGGTAAGTCCAACAGTCACTAATAACAAAGTGGTAAAGAAAACTTATGTCGAGTAATAGCAGCAAAAGGATAGATACTTCCTCAATAGAAAGACCCAAGATTTTGTGGTTATACATAAATCCAATCCAAGTGAGTTCGTGAAAGTGTTTAGTGTAGTTTGTCAGGCGACACCAAAAATTCGCTGCCCACAAAAGATACATGAGTTTTGTATATAAATGATCATCAAGGTGTAACATCCAAAAAGTTTTGCCTGGAAACAAATAAATTTGTTTTGCAAAGTTATCATTGCATTAATCCACAAATGATGGATTTTATCACACATTGGCATTCGTGATTGTGCGGTGAGCTCCAGCGACTCGGAATGTTGAGAGCCTGGTGAAGGACCCTGGGAATGGTACATTATCGAGTCTCATCTCATTTCATGGCATGGCATGGTGGGATTCCATAAATAGAAATCGTGATGTTTTTACGCGGGGAATGTGAATGTTGATTCGCAGCCAAGAGGGCATTCTAAATCAACAAAATTTATAACTCCAATACTCATACTACCGTGCAGCATTGCTACTATAGTATAGCGCTCTGTGGATAGTCCATGTGGATGGGTTTTCAGAGAAATTACTACCGAGGTTTACACCGGGTGATTGTAGTTTAGATATTGGGGTTGTGATAAAAAGGGGTTGGTTTTAATGGTTATCAGTGAAAATAAAACATATTAGAATGTGGAAAGAGGTACCTTAAAGTATCAGGACACTAGGCTTAGGTTTTTTATGCAAATGAGGGGGTTCCCGAGTCTTTACCTCGCATTAGAGAGGATAACATATAGTTATCTCCCAAATCGGATCTTCATTTAGGTATAAAAACTTACCCTCTTTAAATACCTTTGAAAATGGCATTCACTAGCCATTAATGTTCTCACAGAAATGACAAGTCTCTCGACTCACCTTCCAATGGCTCATATAAATTATAACTAACGAACATCATTGGATCAGCATTAAGCATCCAATGCTCCAGCTCACCAAATATTGACCACATTCATGGTGATTCAAGGATGAAAAACTAAAGTTGAAGAGAGAATAACAAGAATGATACAAAGGAATGTTCGCGAGAAAACATGGAAAACCCTTAGTTCTCCTTAGGATCCTTTACCTAGTGACCTTCACCGCCTCTGGCTGAGGAAAGGGTTTTAGCCACTCATCCTCTGAGAAATCATCCTCATAGGGTGTTTGGCTAGTAAGAAAAGAAAATAAAATGAGAGAAAATGAATGAAAATTGGAGCTTGTTCAACAAGCCTCCCAAAAATTCAATAAAATAAAAATTAAAAACTAAAAAAATCCTTTTACAAAGTGTTATTTAGGCATTATATACCACCAAACAATACAAATTAGCAAATTGTATAAACTAAACACTATTACATGGGGAGAATTTGGGAAGAAAACAAAAAAAATGAGAGACAAAAAGTCAAAAATAAGGCAATACAAATTTCGCAACCCTCGCAAAATCGTTTCCTTTTCTACCGCTGCCCACTCGGGTTCTGTAGCTTTGAGTTCCAATTGATTTCTTCATGCTTGAGCTAGATCCCTATCTTCAATATATATAAACGTGAAAAACTACTAAAAATTTTATAAAATTTGATCGAAGCATTGCTAGGTCCTGAACGCGCAATCGGGTCAATTCGCCGATTACCATGCAAACAAAGTGCTCAAACCCGGAGCAGTTAAGAGTATGGAATAAATTATTCGGGGCAGTAAAATCACCTCAACCACACACATTATTAGTCCCTTAGCAAAGAAAGAAAAAGAAAGCAATCAAAAGCAAGATGAACTATATATCCACAAAAAATGGTTTTTAAAAAATGAGGGGATAATACCCAACTTTCAACAAGAGTCACCAAAATCCTACCCAAAGACTATCTCAGGAAACCTGTGTGCTATGCAAATTCAAGTATCAAAACAATGTCAACTCCTAGAGAACCAACCTGAAACCTTCCACAAAAAACTAAGTGTTACCTCATCATTAACCAGCAAATGAAAAGCCTAGATACTCCCTTGAACATAATCCTACAGTAAAGAACCCAGATTACATGACAAATACATCAATGATGGAAGAGGACAAGTTTGGGGGAATATTATTTCAAAAGTACTTGGAAGGATAAAAAGGGTTGAGACAGAAAAATCAATTGAGGTGAGTAAAGATGAAAAGAAGAAGGCACCAAGGTAAGCATACCTTAAGTGAGATGGAAGCGGTTTCTCTTCAAGAAACGGGGCTTCTCAATTGAAGGGATGGGGCAAGAAGGACTAGATCCCAAGCTCTTAAAAAGCTTTCTTTTCTTATGTCCAAAAGATTCCATCCATAAATATTACAGTCTGGCTTCATCATCAACACGAGAATCTCCATATAAGGCAGTCTCCAGCGATCCAATGGATCTTTGATCTGTATACACACTATAGCCTCCACATAATGTTCACCCCAGCGGATGCTTCAAGTATATCAACACAATCGAAGTCACCTCTTCATCTTGAACCTTCAATCTGAGTTCTCCTTTTTATACATCAATAAGGGCCCGACCAATAACTAAGAAGGGTCTTCCATGTATGATGGGCACTTCCTTATCCTCTTCCATGTCAAGAACTATGAAATCCACTAGGAAGATGAATTTGTCTACTTCACTAGCACATCCTCTACACTGCCCTCGAGATGAGGATGATCCATCCACCAATCAAGAGGTATAGTCAGATCGGCTCTCCTGCCAAGTTTCCTAAAAATTGATAAGGGCATTAGGTTAATACTAGCACCAAGATCACACAAGGCTTTTTCAAAAATTGAATTGCCAATAGAACAAATAAGGAAAATGATCGCTTCTTTGCTTGAGGACAAGCAAAATATTAAGTTTTAGGTACGAGCAGTGTGGTCTATGTTGGGGTATTTTAGCATGCATTTTGTACGTATATTGAGCTTTCGATGCTAAATCCACACCTTGATCATTCAAGTTTATACTAAATCTCCTCCTAGATTGTATTTTGCAAGTAATGAACAAAAAGTAAGCAAAGGAAGTGAAACTAATGAAGGATGCATTTCTTCATGTTTTCATTTTATCTTATTTTGTATCAACTCCTAATGATGTTCTAAAACAGCAACCTAGGATTTTGATTGTAATTTGGACATAAACCTTATATTAATGTGTTGATTTCTATCTCTTTTGTCAATTAGTTGCTAATTGCTCATTGATTCATGTTTATGCTTATTCGTATTGATTCTTGATCACTCAATATGCTATGTGACCTATTACAAGAACTGAGAAGTGAGTAAGAGGTTAGACCTGGTGAATCAACTTAATTTTCTTGATAATAGAGATATTAACTGGAATTATGTGTCATAATTGAGTTTCCTTTTCCTTAAAGCATTACTATGGCCTGGGGTTGAGTTGAGAAGCAATATACTTGTTGCTAGTTGGTAGATCATGAGCTTTCAAGAGAGGTTAATGATTAACATTGTGAGATTTCCTTAAGCATATGTTCTAATTAACAAATTTGAGAGGGAATTAATCTTAATATTTGGGAATCGCCCATTTATACCAAAATCAGTGGCCCTCAATTTAGTAAGTAACCTTTCCTTTAGAGAATTCTAATTCAGTTTTCCCTTTAAATCAGTTTGTTAGTTCGGATAAAGGAAGAATTTCACCTTCTAGCATTTCTTAATCAATCACTTCCCTAAGTGGGTTCAGACATTTCATTTCAATTTATTACTGAAATAAACGATAATGATACTTGCATTTCTTTAATGCTCAATTTATATATCATATTCAGCAAGCTAACACATAACTATCATTTATTTAATACATGTTCCCTAACAAGTAGATAATCAAAATTCAATTCAGACAACAATTGAGTTATGGAAACTCTAGACCATTCATTATGTTTACCACTACTTGATCTTACAACTCCAATCAATATTCAAGACTATATATAAGGTATATGATATTTTATCCAAGAGCCATCAAATATGTACATGATATGGTTGTTGATGGTTTCACTTAGGAAGTGAATCATATTGGTTCAAAATCTAATCAAGGTTCAAACTTTGAAATAAAAAATAACATAAAGAAATGAGTTTCAAGAGCCATCAAAACTATCAACTTACAGTAACACACAAATTTCCCCTATTTCCCTTTTCCCTCTATTTTATCCATTATAGTAGCAGAGCACCAGTGGAAGACATAGATCTGAAGAGAGAAACAAGAGCCATTACCAAACTAAATGGAACTCTTCCTCTTCTTGTATGGCCCCTCATATTAAGGCAAAGGCTAAGAAAGGAAGAAAATCATAACGAAAGAGAAAGAGGGAGGAGGCTTCTTTCCTAGTTAGGTGTCAAGGAGTCAATGTGTGAGGGTACAAGGGAAATAAGCTTTTATATATATGAGCAAAAACAATGGCGCTTTAAAAAAATGCCAAAGATTGCTTTTAATTATATGTAGTTAATTCATAACATGTTTTGAAGTGTCAAGGTTCATAAGGGCCATTGTATTCTTCACTAAAAGCACCAACATTGATGTATACCTTATACATACCATCATTTATCAATTTTCCCTAACATTATTAACACTTGTTAAAAGCATCAAGGAATGAAGTATCCTTAAAAACATTTTGTAGTCGTGCGAACAAACATCAAGGGAGATGAGGCTTATGCTTATTACAAAAGTTGCATCAAGGGAGATGAGGCTTATGTTTATTACAAAAGTCAAGGGTGATAGTAAACAAACCTACTAGAATGGAAATCTCATGAAGTAGGTTGATATGGGTAATAAAAAGTCATCTCTTGACTGTGAGCTTCTTTATCAATTATATTTACTAAGAGTTCATCCTTACGATTTTAGATAGAACATATTCTACATTGGATGAGGTCAAGTATCAACTCTTAATAAATACCATATTCCTTATGGATGTTGTGTTTAGATGCTAAGCACATTTGATAGACACTTATATGAGAATTTAGCTAGGGCCTCTTCCTATGGAAATGTAGCATATTCTCTAAAGCTCTCATGAATATCAAGGTTGGGTGCATGGTCTCTTAGCACCAACCCATTAGGTTCAACTCGTAGTTGAGAAATCAAAGTGGATAATAGGTTCCTTGAGTAACACAAAGAACATTAGTTCATAGAATTTAAATTCACCGTGTTCTATGATTCAATACTTATTTATCCTAAGGCTAGTTCACGACATATGGTCACCAATTTTGATGCATTTGATTCTAATATTGTTCCTCCCGTTCTTCATTTTCTTCTTCTACTTCACACTTACACTCATTTGAGGGATCATTAGAAGAGTATAAGTGTACATTAATATTTTTAAAAGATAGATAAATAAAAAATTTTGACTTGGCCAAGTCGATATTATCTCGATTGGCCAAGTTTGATGAGTACAGCTTTGTTTTAATTAATTTAAATTTTAGATTGAAATTTAATATCAAAAATAATAAATATTAATACTAATTATCGTGCAACCAAATTTATTTTGTTTTAAATGAAATATTATCCTTTAATCTTATTAATTTATTAATTTAATTTTTACCTATAAATTAGATATCCATCCAAGTAATTTGCTAAGTAGGGGGTTGATTATGATTTTTTTTTTTTCTTTCCCATTGTCGCACCTTCCAAGGGAAGACCCCGTTGGACTCTACCAATAAACAATGTTTAAAATGTTGTGAAATATTGAAGATATATCATTAATATTTCAAGTGTCAGTCCATCCCGACACAATATCGATCATCGATAGTTAATTGAGGAAAAAATCAGCCAATATCGTTGATATATCAATCCAACAACGATAAATCGATGACATTATCGAGTGGATTCAACGCATGGAATGATGTGCATGTCACCGCCACTTTGAGCATCGCCGGTTATATCGGTAAAATCAAGTGATATATAAAAATGGGCTGTAACGGAGACGACGGACACTGACGTTGGATGTTTTTAGATCCAAATTCGCTGAGATTCTATTAGCTTTTTGAAAAAGTTCCAATGACTACCTTTAGGTTCTAACAACCAGAATTGATTTCATATTGATCCAACAGCTAGGATTCAATCTGCAATTTCTTTAGGTTCCAACGGTCATAAATTTTATCTAATGGTGGATTTTGAATTTGTGACTTGATCCAACAACCAGGAATGATTTCTATCGATTAGATCAAGATCTAACGGTCATATTTGATCCAAAACAAACTAACGTGCCGACCATTTTTAATGTTACCAAAAAAACTGTGTAGTTTAACACTAAAATTCTACAACAGCCCTAAAATCACTAAAGGCCTTTATATGTAACTCATCCATTCCTCGTTGATATCTTTCAAAATCACCTCTTGATTTGCAAGTCTTAGACTTCAAATGAAGAATTTTATAACAATTCTCTTAGTGTTCAAGTCTTCATTCAATACAACATTTGTGCAATTTAAGGTATGTTTCCATGTTAATCAATTTATTTTTACATTTAGAATGTATCAATTTAAGTTTATATTTAAATTAAGATTATGAATATGAAAAGTAAAATTATGAACATATATTATGTTTAATTTACTTTATATGTTAAATAGTTTACACATTTTATTTATTTTTAGATATTTAATATAACATTATATTTAGATTTAGATTATAAATATGAAATATAACAAAATTGTTAATTAATATACGAACACATATTATGTCAAATATATATGTCACACATTTTATTGAACTTATGGTATTTAATATAACTTATATTTTTAGATTTAATTAGAATATGAAGAGAAAATAATTCTAATTTAATATGGGAATATGAACATATATTTTGTATGGATTCTCAGCGCGCCAAGGGCACCAGTGCCAACAGATAACAAAAACCGTAATCCCACCTATCGACCATCATAATTCATCAAAATGAACCAAAACCAAAAACCAAGAGTTAAAGATGATGTACATTTGTAGATCTACTCTTGGAGGATATTTCTAGCTTTACTTAGAAATGAAACTATCAGCTCCTGTTCGCTCTAACTTATCCACGAAGATGAGACCCAAGAACCTCCAAGGAAACGGCGTTGACGCAGAACAAACCTGATGTTAGCCATAAGTTTTATCTCCAAATGAGGACAGAAGAACAAAACTTTCTTCCTTCTTGGTTCTTCTCTAGAATAAGAGAGAACCCACTCACTCCTCAATTGGGATTAAGGCTCTCATGATCAACTACAGGTTAGGGAGCCCCATAACACATATTTATAGAGAAACCACCCTATGAAAGGACTAAAATGCCTCACTAAAGACAGGAATATGCTACACATCTCCATATGACTACAAAAGCTTTTCCGTTCCATTTCTCTAAATGAGCCCAGTCCTCGATTCTTCTAACCCTGAGAGTTCCACCCCAATGAAGTCCCCTCATTACTGGGATCACACCTAAGTCCGTTTTATATCAAGTCTCCATCTTCAAGCGTAGCTTAATCTAAATAGTTCCCACCGCGCCACCGCCATTCAACTACGTCCAGAAAGCCGGCAAGCCGCTAAACTACCAGCAACACATCATGACTCAATTGATGTGAGAGAGAGAGAGTCTATCAAAATTTTCCATAGACAAATATCGCACGCGGTTCTTCCTTTCACCACACCTATACCAACATTTGCCTGTCAAAGCATGACAAAGGTAGCTCTATCAGAATGGGGCTACGCATTACTCCAGCCCAAGACTGAATAGCAAAGCCTGTGAGGTAGGGCGTTGTTCTTACTATCGATAAAGTTGGTAAACACAATAGTGGCAAAACATACTTTTAAGCACAATGTATTACACTTCAGCTATTTAATCAGATAAGTCTACCTCTTTCACTTAAGCTGATACTGTGTTATTTTATTTTGGGCTTAAACTCTCATATCTATATACTTAGAATAACACAAAGAAAGTTCGAAAGCTGTTTCTTGCGTTACTAAAAGTTTCTTTGGTCATTTTTTTTAATTCAAATAACTATTTTTAGCATATTTTTAAGTTTTGAGATGATAGCCCGTAAATAGATAGTTATGCCACATCAATATGGTGTTATGGTATCAATACATTACTTTCCGCAATATAAACCATATAACAATATCTTAAAATAACAAAACGATATTCAAAACCAAACATCTCCTTTATTTGTCATTCAATATCAATTTCATTATTCTTGAACCAAAGAAAGTAGCACATAATAATGCAAATTAAGCTACACTTAATTTGGAGAAAATTTTCTCAAAAATAGGATTATAGTTTGAATTCCTGATTGACGTCAAAATCCTTTGAGGATGACAATTGAGGTTCCTGCACAAGCAATTTTATCACCATATTTAAGAAATAGTTAGGAAAATTAAGATTTATAAATTAAAAAATAAAAATAGTAATTTTATTAAAAAACGAATAATTGAACCAATGAAATAAGTATGAAAAATCAAGTTCATACATCAAAATTGATGATAATTGATGATAAATCAAACAAGAATTATATTCCTGGAAATTTATGCGGTTGGTAATAATTGATGGTAGAAAAAATCTATATGAATAAGATATATTATTTTTCTTTTACTGCACCTAAGGTATGAGCAATGCTTGATCTTGCTTTGAAAAGATTAATGTTTCACAATTAAATGAAAAAAAAATCATGAATGCATATCAAAAAGGATTCAGTAAGAGCAAAGGATGAGAATATAATGTCCATCTTCTTAATTTTCTCTCAATCATGATTGACTAAAATTTATTATTATAAGCAACAAATGTTCGAAACATAGATTCATGTCACATTTTAGAATGTATCAATTATGCTAAAAGCAAGTCAGAACTATGCTTTCATGTACATGACCCTAGGCTTGTTCAGCCTAGGCTTTATATTCAAATTCCACTTTATGGGTTACACCATATTACATATGTTCATGGAAAGATGTTATATTTCTTATAATTTCGTACTTCTTCTTTTGCTATGCCTATAACTCAACGAATTGGATTGGGTTTGTAATTAATTAATCCAAGTCCAAGTTGAAAAAAGAAATATCTAATTTGATCTCTAATATAAGATATCAACCCAAGTCTAAACAAAGTTCATATTTTTAAACTTAAGTTAGAATAGGTTGATATGTATATATATTGGTGTGAAATTTTAAATTATACTTGGAAAATTTTAAGATAATGATAAATAGGTAAAAATAATTTTCTTATCACTTCAATAAAGTGAAATAATAGATGATATAATAGGAACTTGATTTTTTAATTAAACATAAATAAAATAAATAATTTTACATAAGAAACAATAAATATAGCGGGACATTAAACTTTTCTATCTTATCCAAACTCGTCAAGTTTTTATTGAAAAACATCACTTTAAAATACTCCGAGTATAAAAAATAGTTAGTCAAACATCAAGTTAGATCAAACAAATATATAAAAATTGAACCTACGAACTCGTTTAATTCAAATTTACTAGTGTGATCAAAAAATACTCTCTATGTTAGACCATGTCACAAAATGGATTAATGACACAAAGACCAAGCCATATTTATCCCCTTCTAACCATGATTCTATGGATGAAGTAGTTAAGCCTTTAGCCCACACTCAAACTCCATATTGTCACAGTTACACACGTGTTGTGAAACACATGCTGTTATACATTATCACATTACACACACACACACACACATATAAGAATAAGATGTTACTATGGAGTATATATGGTTACATGTGATTGGTGTGTAGAATTAATCAATAATGTCATAAATAAATAAATATATTTGAATATAGCCCGAGAGTAGGCTCAAATGGTAAAAAGGATAGGAGGTCCCTGGCTCAAGTTCTTATGAGAAGAAATACTACAACGATCTAATCCACATTGTCACATATATCGTGTTGTGAAACATAGCTGTTATGCTGTGGGTTACTGTCATATTATATATATATATATATATATATATATATATATATGGTTTACGTGATTGAACTGGTGTGTAGAATTAATCAATAATGTTCATAAATAAATAAAAATATTTGAATATAGTCTGAGAGGTTCCAATGGTAAAAGGATAGAGGTCCCCGCCCAAGTTCTTGCGAGAAGAAATACTACAACGATCTAATATAATATATATATATATATATATATATATTAGAAATATATATATGGTATATATATATATATATATATCATCAATAGTGATAATAATAATGGTAACGCTGTTGATGGTATAAATAATTATTTTTAATCTATGGATCTCGTAGACATGGAAAGAGAGATTACCTGTAATAACCCAATGTTGAGCAATCTCCTTATGCTTGGGCGCTTCAGGCATCCCCGTTTTGTATTAATTTGACTTATGCTATTATTCATGAAATCTAGTATTTCAGCATATGTTATATCCGCGTAAGTCTTAACCGCTCTGATGAATAAGGTAGTCATGGCTCCATTCATATCCTTTCGGGAAAAAATATGCTTCCCCTTATCCGAGAAAACCTGCATAAATTACAGATACAATTAACAAAAAGGAAAGATGATCACCACTTTAGAATCCACACAAGTCAACCTAACTTAGAATAAACAAGTTGATTCAATATATAGTAATATCTTTTCCAACTTTTCATCATGGTACAAACAAACAAAGGTGTTAAATCAACAATCCACTATAAAAAGTAGGGGCTGAGCTAGAATTTGGTTTCAACGACATGTTTAAGTTGCATAAATTTGACAAATGATTAATAAGTGGGGTTGTAACCCAATGATAAAGGGGTGATGAATTTTCAATTGGGCAAAACCTTACTCTCAAGTTTGAGTCTCCTTAGACATAAAGGTAAATTTTTTGAATTTTAGAGGGGAAGGTGCCCCTGCTCAGCCTATGCTAGATCCGCTCCAAAGTCTACTCAAAAAGTCTTATTACTTCAATTTAACCTCTCATATTATCTATTTATATATTTATTGTACTGAAATCAATCCTAAAACTATGCATAAATTTAAAATAAACCATTCTCCTAATTTTTTTCATTTAAAATTTGGGGCAAACCCCCTGAGGCAAGCATATAAACATTGGCATGAATTTTTCATATGATATATTTAGATATGTCTCCATGGTTTCAGGTAGTTGTCACATAGATTTCTAGCTACCAAAAAAATTATTGAATAAAATAATATATTATTTCTGAAAATTATAAAATTTGTTAAAATGAAATAATTTAATCTTACTTCAGATTCAGTATATGTACATTTAAATACTATACATATTTCATTCGTAATATTCAAAATATAGTACCCCATGAACTTCACAGCCTTCTAAAATTCCTCTTCTACTCGTCGATATTTCCATTTCTTCCTATTTCCATAGAATGAAAAAGTTGTGCGTATGGTTTTTGTTACTTACAGTAGTATCAATAGCCCTTTGATTATCTTCACAAGCACTGAAACAGATAGCCAGTCCGCCACTTGTACCTTTAGGAGGTCTACCTGATGGAGGAATATCCTCTTCCCATTTTTTCCTGATGGATAAGAATGTACAGTTATCACCAAATTATTACAATAATCAACTCCTTTCAAATCTCATTTACGGAAGTGCACTTAATCTATGTGAAACATGATATTCATATTAAACCCAAGTTCTACAAACTTGATCGAGTCTTTAAGAATTGGCCATTTAACATGGTGTAAGAGCTTAGTCTAGATCTCTTTCTACAATTTGATTGTTTGATCCTAATTTGTATTTTTGAAAATTCATACTGGACTCAGTTTGGTTTGTTTGACTTTTCATGTATAAGTATGGCCTCATGTGAGGGAGGGTGTGAAGCATGAAATTATTATTAAACTCAAATCCTACAAACTTAAGTTTTTAGGAGATTTGATCGTTTAACCATCTATCTCATATTCAATAGAATTCGAAGAATCAAACAAGCATTGAAGCCTATAAATTATAACAACTTTATGCATTCAACGCTTTGAAATGATTCAATCTTCATGTGACATGCAGTTCATCGGGTGCAAATTGATATAAGCTAGAAACATAGACAATTTGCTTACAATTTGCGGTTGTAAATATAATGCAGATCAAGAATGGTTCCACTGTGGCAGGCATCGATGATGGCATGAAGTTTGACACCATCAGGAAGGGGCTTAACAATGATGGAGTTGATATCATTGTCAAGTATCATACCCTCCTTCCTGAAATCAACCGGACATATGGTTTCATCATATCCATCCTTCTCGTCCCCGACGAAATCTGGCTGCCGGATGCCATGCCCTGAGAAGAAGAACACCAGCGAGTCGCCGGACTGGCAGCCGTCCACCAGCCATTTTAAGGCATTCTCAATGTTCTTTTTTGTTGGAATGTCTTCTGCTGTTTGCTGATCTTCTGCAGTCAAATTGAACCCACAAACATGAAAGTTAGTAAATTTTCATTTGCTCTAGACCTATTGTCCATATCAAAGCAACGGAAAAATCCTATATTTGTTTGAGCTTCACTTTTATGAAATTCAGTTGCTTAGATGGTTTAATTTTTTATTCAGGACTTACTCATAAACCGTTCAAGACATGAATGGGAAGCTTGTGCTTTAACTTTCTATTAATGATGAATGCATAAGAACACCTCGATGTTACTTGCTTGTCGAAATAAGTTTGTTGTATACTAAGGAAAGGGTTTTAAAGATATCTTTATAAATATTATATGAAGGAAAAAAAATTATAATTAGATAGAGTTGTGTTCTTTCTTTCTTTTTTTTTGTTAGTGGAGCACATGGAAACAAACGAAAAATCTTTTTATGGACTTTCATGCAAACAAGGAACAAATGTTTGAATTGTTCTCTTTCTGTTGTTATATGAAAGGAAAAAAAATCATAATTAGATGCAGTTGTTTTCTCTTTCTTTTGTTAAAGTGGAGCACAGGGAGAAACAAACTAACAATCTTATATGGACTTTGAAATATGCAAATAAAAATCAATATTCATACAAACAATCGTATATGGGTTCAAACCCATTAACTCCCACCAAACTACAATCTAATACCAAATTAAACTACCATTTTTTTAAAAGCTAAAACTTGTATGATTTGAGTTTAATATGATGAGTATTATGCTTCTTAACAATTTCCTACCAATTTTTTCTTATAATTAATAAGAAAAGTTACTTTTAGAATATTTTATAAATATTATGTTATGAGAGCAAAAAGTTACGACATGAATTTATATAGATTATGGAGGATCAATTAAAGATGCGAGGAACAATACGAGATGTCAACTTAACATGATATGGACAACATGAATAGTAAACATGAATACATTATGGTATGGACAACATGAATAGTAAACCTGAGATCATTTTTCAGGGTTAGAAGTTACATGGGCTGTTTGTGGGCTGTTTGGTTTTCCGTTTTTTTTTCTGAAAAATACAAAAAACACAAAAAATATTGAATCTAAAGAAATAGAAAAGTTTTCAAAAAAAACGCCAAAAAATGTGTTCTTTTTGTTTTTAAAAACTATTATTAAGAACAATTTTCAAAAACATATACCCTTGTACTTTAGTTTTCAAAGAACACCAAAATGGTGTCCTTGTGTTTTCAAAAACTGTTTCTAGAATAGTTTTCAAAAACATTAACCAAACAACTCCTATATTTCTTTTCTCTACAAATTATCTTGTGGGTTACTCCATTATTCTCTCTAATTTGTGAATACAACCATTGTTGGGTATTGATCTTGTTAAAACTTGGTCTCCCCTGTCTAATAATATTTTTATCTAATCAACTATAAGATTAGTAGAATTCAGAATACCTGTTAGGATACGAATGGACTCCTTCGGGAACATGAAACGCTGCTGAGTGAGGAATTGCTCCATCTTTATCACATCATTAACAGTTCCCTTAAGCCTGTATTTAAGGCCCTTGTAGCTTACCCCAACAAGAAGTGCCCGTTTATTTGACCTTTGTTGGAAGCAACCAGAGTTACTAATTTCCTTATTGATCATCAGAGAAGAAGAGCAACTGATCGACCGGGAAACTCTGTTGTGGCCTAGACTTGATTGTGAAGCAGTCTGGATCAACATATTATAGGTGTGGCAATTTCTGCAGTAGATAGTCCGGGCTGTTGGTGGGTTTTCGAGTTTGATGGAGCACTTGCGGCATTGAATAAAGCTCATTGTCTTTGTTCTTTTCTTGAGAAACTTCTCATCAGATATGGAGGTATTGTTCTCGGCAATGGGGGATTTAAAGGTGAAAATGACTGAAATTTTCTATGAATAAAGAAAATAAATTGTAGTATTTTCTTTGTGACTTTGTCTCTTTATTCTCTATAAAGCGTAAAGAACTAGATACTCCCCCTTTATCTTTAATTAGTGGATGAAGAGAACAAAGCCACTTAATCACTTTTTCTCTTTGAGTTACTTTCGTGTGTGATTCCCACTTGATGCGATTATGGGCTGCAGCCATCGTACATTAATCACATTTTCTCAATTCTCTCTCTCTTTCTTTTCTGACACACAAACTTTAGAAAAATTGGATTAAAAAGGACAACTCTCTGAAACATTTGCAAGAAATGACATCTTGAAAAGGGTCAAAATAATCTTGAAAATGTCATCCTTGTTATGAAATACATGAATGAATATTCATTATATTCAACATAACCTATATACAACATTCGTAACCCATACATTCGTAACCTATATACATCAATGTATATTCAATGTACCTATTATGGCACATTCGTAACCTACATTCTAAGTATGAATGCCCATCTCCCTTTTCAATGTATATAAGAGAATGAAAGTGAAAATAAAATGAGCTCTCTCGACTTTCTCTACCATTTTTGGGTACTTATCTCTTTCTCTTTTCTTAATCTCTCTCTATTCTCTCTATTATATTAACATAGCATAATGTTTTACAATATGTTATCGACACGAAGATCTACCAATTGATAAATATTTTGTGCAATGTGAGTATTTTTTATTAATCAACATACTTCATCTTCTTCTATCAATTCTTCTTTTTTTCTTTTCTTGGCACAGCCAAATTTTCAACCCTAAAAAGTATCATACGCTCCTGAAGTGGCTGATTGAATGTTGAAAATCCTTCTATTAAATTTAAGGATTCATTTATTTTGCAAAAATTATCATGCAAAATATTAGAAAAGCCCAAATCCACATCCTCGAAGTGAGTGGAAATAATTATCTATCCTGGTGCCTTGACATGGAAATGCACCTCCAAGGGCAAGATCTTGCTAACGCAATTACAGAAGAAGGAACCTCAAATGCAAAAGATAAAGCAAATGCGATTTTGTCGTCGTCATTTGCATGGGAGCTGAGACCTCAATGGCCCATCCTTTCGAGACCCTCAAACCTTGTGGAAGAGGTTGAAGGATAGGTATGATCATACTAAGACTGTTATCCTTCCTGACACAATATAGTAGCAAAATCTCGGACTCTGAGATTTTAAATCGGTGTCGAGCTATAACTCCGCTTTATTTGATGTTATTGTTTCTCGGCAGGTTATGCGGTATCAAGCTCACGATGAGGGCTATTGAAAACTTTCTCCACCTTCCATGCTTCGAATATTGTATTTGCAGCGACAATGCAGGCAGCGTCAATTTGCCGCCTGATTTAATTTCTATGCTCCTCCTTCTTGAGCAAACTAATGAATTCTTTGCTCAAAAATCGCTGATCTTAGACACATTGGCTCTGAAAGCATTGCACAGCACATGCAAACTCGAGAAACTTATTGGTCATTTAAAGGCCTAGCATAGCGAATATAATCCTCGAAGGGGTGGCAAAAATTTAACCACCTGAAATCTAACTGGCCCCGAATCATGACAAAGAAAAGCCAAAGAAGGTGACTAATGAAAGTATTTGCCATCGTTGTGGCATGGCCCGGTACAGTCCAAGCAGCATCGTGCGCGGCTTTGTTGAACTATACGGGGCATCTTTAAAAATGCGGGCAAGCGTGGTGAGATCTCACGCCATTAAAATTAAATCACATTGCCATAACACTTTATTGGAAGCTGACGATATCTCTACATTGGTGGGACTCCTCTTGCTCTGAGTAGCAAATGCATCCCACTGGATGTCTCGATTTCTTTGAGGACCTTTGATTGCTTTGTTGAAGCATCGGAATTTGAGGTGGATGACATCTTTGATTTCGAATTTTATGATTCTAATAATTTTTCTTTTCTAGTTGTTTTCTTTAAATGTATTACCTTTTATTGTTCTTTAATAGCAGGATATGCAATGAAATGCTTATGAACTTGATATAATATTTATTATTTTGCAGAAATTTTATTTGACCACATAATAATATGAAAATTTTATGATATGACACTGAAGTTGTCAACATAAATGCAAATGGAAAACAGGAAAAAGGAAGATGTTTGTTTTGCTTGATAGTGCATCAACGCATACCATATATTTCGTAGTAGACACTTTTTCTCGAGTATGACATTCATTAAGACATATGTCCATACAATATACGGTCCTAATGATTATTGATGGTTTCGGGAATCTACCACGGTGTTTTGCCAAAAGGTACCATCCTGCATATTGAGAATGCATTTCTAAGCAGTAGATCAAAAAGGAATCTACTTAGCTTCAAAGATATGCCATAAGCCCAGAGTACCATGTTGAAGGACTATTTATGAGCAAAATAAAGAATATATTGGCATTACACTCTTATAAGATGGGCTGAAGACCATCCAAGGGAAGCTAGAAGCTTCTTCTATGGGTTTGTATTGTGTCATGATTAAGGCCGTTGAAACCTACTCCACCATATCTTGGAGATTGGTAAATCCTGATCAGTTTGGATTATGGCATGATCGCCTTGGTCACCCTAGCGCTACAATGATGCGTAGAATAATCCAGAATACAAAAGGGCACCCTTTAAAGGATACAAAAGGTATTGTTGTCAGGAATTATAATTTGTGAAACAATTACAAAGGAAAATATTATCAAACCTTCTATAACAGTTTGATCTTGAATCCCCTTTATTCCTGCAAAGAATTCAGGGGGTGATATTTGTGGACAATCTGACCACGAGTGGATATTTCGATATTTTATGTGGTACTAGTGGATCCGTAGATGGTCCCATGTTTGTCACATTATCTACAGCGCAATGTCACCTTTACGTTTACTTCTTATGATTATAAAGCTTCGGGCACAATTCCCTGATTATCCAATTAAAGGTATAAGGATGGATAATGCTGGTGAATTTACATCAAAGAGTTTTGTCGTATTAATAGCCGCTCGGAATCGAGGTTGAGCACCGTCAGCGTATGTTCATATTCAAAATGGATTGGCGGAGATCCTTGATTAAACATATACAAATCATTGCCTATTGGTGAGACGAATCTCAGCGTCTGAGGATGGGGTCATGGATTTATGCGGGTGCCTAATAAGATTAACGCCCCCTTTGCTAGTCTCCAGCAATCTCCCTTCAGATGGTTCACTTGGTTTATGAACCTGATATTTCACATTACGCACCTTTGGTTGTGCGGTCTGGTGCCTGTGTTGCAAAGAGCAGAGAAATGGGTCCTCAACGCCGTTTGGGCATTTATGTTGGGTTTAATTCACCGTCCATCATTAGGTTCTTGGAACCGACCTGGTGATCTTTTTACTGCCAGATTCGTAGATTGTCATTTCAATGAGACTATGTTTCCATCGATTGGGACACCTAAAATTGAAATGGCTGCGAAGCAAAAACCAATTAAGGTTTTCTCCTGGAATGAGAAAATTTTATCTCAATTCGACCCAAGAACTCCTGAGTGTGAAAATGAGGTGCAACGCATAATCCGTTTACAAGCTATAGCCAATAGACTTCCTGATGCATTTAATGATGCCACTAAGGTAATGAAATCTCATATTCCAGTTGTAAATGCTCCAGCTAGGATAGATGTTCCCGAAGGACAAGCTAAAATGGATGAAAATCCCCCACAATTGAAGCGTGGTAGACCAATAGGATCAAAAGACATTGTTCCTCGAAAACGAAGGGGAAAGAATTAGAATCCATCGGAAGAGCTGATGCGCCTTGCGCAGCGAAGAGGCACAAACCCATGAAAAGATCACCAACCCTAGGAATACTGAGAATTCCATTACATATTGTAATGAGATTTGGGATCGAAATAAAATCATCATTGATGATATTTTTGCATTCTCAGTTGCTCATAAAATTATGGATGATGATTGTGAGCCGCAATCTATTATTAAATGTCGTCAGCGAGATTGGCTGAGAATGGGAGGAAGCGATTAAATTTAAATTAGCTTCCCTAGCTAACGAGAGGTTTTTGGACATATAACTCACATCCTCGATAATGTAAAGCCCGTTGGATATAAAAATGGGTATTTGTGAAGCTTGAGTATGAAAAACGAGGTTGTCGGGTATAAGCTCATTTCGTTGCGGATTCTCCGGCACAGTTGATTATGATGAGACATATTTCACTGTGATGGATATGATTACATTTCGTTTCTCATTAGTCACGAAGTAAATCTTTGAAAAATTGGAAATGCATCTTATGGACATTGTGGCGAGCATATCTATATGGCTCATTAGACTAAGATATTTATATGAAAATTCAGGGGATTGAATGCACGATCGTGCACTCGATGGCTTATTCTCAATAAAATTGCAAAGATCTTTGTGCGGGTTAAATCCGATCGCGCATATGGTATCAACGTCTAAGTGAGTACCTAATTAGGAAAGGTACAATAATGTTCATACGCCCATGCATGTTTAATTACAAAAATCGAAGCCAGGACTGTATTGTATGATTTATGTCGACGATATAAATTTAATTGGAACTCCAGAAGAGTTAGCTAAAACTGTTGAGTATTTGAAAAAGGAATTTGAAGTTAAAGATTTAAAACAAACTTTGTCTTGGTCTCTGACTTAGTATAAAGCAAATGGAATAATCGTCCATCAATCATCATCGTTGAAAGATTACTTAAGCGCTTCAACATGGACAAGGCTCACCTATTGAGCACCCCTATGGTTGTAGGGTCCTCTTCTAGACCCAAGGGGATCGATTTAAGTCCTAGAGAATCTGATGAAGAGATACTTGGTCCTGAAGTACCATATCTCAATGCAATTGGGGCTTTGATGTACTTGGCACAATGTACGAGACCAGACATCGCTTTTGCAGTAAATTTATTGGCACGTTTTAGTTATGAGCCAACTCGGAGACACTGGAATGGAATTAAACATATTTTTCGTTATCTCCGAGGAACCATAGATTTGGGATTATATTATTCGAATCTACTACCTACGGTTTAGTTGGATACGATCTTTGGATATAGATGCGATCCATAAAGCTGCGGCTCTGGCCCGGTTATTTATTTTGTTATAAATGGCACTTAGCCATTTCTTGAGCGATTCTCGAAGCGTCGCTAATGCTTCCACATCTTATAACCACTATGAGATCATTGCTTTATATGAAATTTGGGAAGAGAGTGTGTTTGGTTAAAGATCCAGTATAACACATATTCACAATTCTTGTTGCTTAACCACGGGTTATAAATTCTCCCACTATAATTTATGAAGATAATCTTTGCTTGTATTTGCACAAGTTAGGAGGATATATCAGGTGATAGGACTAAGCATATCTCGTAGAAATTTTCCTATACTCAGACTCAAGAAAGTCGACAAATTGATGGCTGTGATTCAATCCATAAATAATCTTGCGAGATCTTTTTGCAAATCATTGCCAGCGTCAATTTTGAGAAATTAGTATATGGCATTGGTATGCGGCGATTCATAAGATGCAAGATTAACTAGCCCCACGTGATGGTATGTAGCTCAGGTGGGGGAGATGTGTGAACTATGCATTGCACTCTTTTTCCCTTTTATCCGGTTTTTGTCCCATTGGGTTTTTCCGGCTTAAGGTTTTTAATGAGGCAATTAATGCATCCATAAAAGGGAGAGATCATAAATATTTATGCACTGTACTCTTTTTCCCTTTTGTCCGGTTTTTGTCCCAGGGTTTTTCGAAGCAGGTTTTTAATGTGCGTGTCGTTGTCTGCGTTTCATGAATACGATGAATATTCAAGGGAGTGTTATGAAATACATGAATGAATATCCATTATATTCAACGCCTTCTCTTACATCAATGTATATTCAATGTATACAGTATAACTTTTACATTAAAGTAGCTTTCCCAAATTCTATGATATGAATGCCCATCTCCCTATTCAATGTATATAAGAGAATGAAAGTGAAAATAAAATGGCTCTCCTCTGACTTTCTCTACCATTTTTTGGTGCTTATCTACTTTCTCTTCTTAATCTCTCTCTATTCTCTCTATTATATTCTTGCAACGCAATATTTTACAATAATCCTTTCATATAAAAATGTTCCTGAAAGTGTAAATAAAAAGTCCCCTAAATCCTTATAGACGTTTTTGTCTCATCGCCATATTATAATTTTATCGACATCGTATCATTTTATCCTTTTTTTATTTAAAAAATAATTAGTTTTGTTTAAACAGTTATCCTCAAACTTTATGACAGTTAAGTGGACAAGTCAAATATATTCAAACATATTATCTAAAATTTATATTAATATTTATGTCCTTGTGAATTAATTCTTAATTTTAAAAATCTTAGTAGAACAAGTTTCAAAAAAAAATCTTAGGTAGAACAAATTAATTAACTTATAATTAATGTTTTAAGGCTGGCATTGCTGTAAAAGAAAATGTAAGAGAAACTAATAATACATGTGAAAGTTCACAAGCGTGCCTATTATTTTTTTTCTTTCCTAACTTTTATCAAGACCCATCAAATAAAATAATGAAATATCAAAATGCATCTACTTTTTTCTTTTATTTGCTATTTACTTTTCTTGAGAATTTTATTCGTCCCATGTGTACAACGTAAGAACTAGCTAGCAAAACGCAATGAAAATTTATTAATCTGACCCGTCTCATGGGACCAACCAAATTAAAGAAGGATTCAAATTAATTCTAGAGAAATTATATAACTTTGGTGCATGCTTAATTAAAAATTTAGAAATTTATATATTAATTATTAAAAAATAAAACTATAAACTATGATTATGTAATTAAAAATTCCATAAATAATTTAGATATATGTCTATTATGATTTATTTTAAGAAAGCCGCTTTCAATGCTTGTAAGTTGTTCTATCTACCATATATATATATATATATATATATATATATATATATATATATATATATATATATATATATATATATATATATATATATATATATTCATAAAGAAATCTAGAAAGAATGAGAGAATAAAGTTTTATTCCCTTTACTTCAATATATTAAATATAAATAAGATAATACTATTTATAAGTGTTTGGGGAATCAAAATTTTCTTGTATTAATCTCACTATTTAAAGTAATTAGTATTTACTTTACAAAGGTGGTCAACATTCCTTTTGCAAATTGACCATCATTCACACCTCTTCTTATAACACTTCCCATTGAATAACCATTATGAAACTTAAGGAAATTTGTTAAGACTGTCTCGTTAAAAAACTTGTCAGTAAAACACAATGGGACAAAACTTGGACAAAGGAAAAAAAATATACAGTACACTAACATCCAATTTTACTCCCCCTTTATGTCAATATCCTTTGGTTGACACATTTCAATCTTATATATTAATTTCTTGAATGTTGAGGTTAACAATGACTTTATGAATAAATCTACTAGATTATCACTTGAGTGTATTTACTGGCTTGTGATCAAGCTTTGTATAGATTTGAAAGATAGCTCGCATCTGCATATCCAAGTAATTGTGGCTTTGACTCGTTTGAGTAAAATAAACTCATATAAGTAGCTCCTCATGAGATAAAGCAATACATGTTTAATGTCATTCCAATATCTTCAAGTTTGAGCGCAATTGTATCTAACTAATAAATTGACAAAAAAAACAATATTTGGACGGTACAATTTGTGTAAAACCTTACAAAAAATTCAATTTTTCTGAAAAAATGTAAAACGGTAATTTTGGTTGAAAACCTGAAATTTTTCTAAATCTCAAATGATGAAGCAGAACCGCGAATTTAAGTTATGCCATGAGAAATCTAAGTTACCTAGTCGAATTTTATTAATTCAGGAATATTCGAATTCGTGTTTTCGAGCGCGAATGTGAGTGACACATGGCACTTGGTTGAATGGCTTATTTGGAGCCATGTGTCAAATGGAGAGATGAGTCAAACAAAGGAAGGGAATGTCTAAGGGGGACCCATGGAGACCATGTGTCAAGCCCTTAGAGGAAGGAACTTCAAGCCTTTGGATAAGGGGATAAGGTGAAAGAAAAGAGAGCCCGATAGGAAGGGTATGTGGCAAGGAGGGAAACTGGCAGGCAAATTAGAACAATTCGGTGGAGAAAGGGAAAAAATGGAGGGAAAGATAAAGAGAAAGAAAAGAAAAGAAAGAGGAAGAAATGAAAAGTGAGAAGGTACCAGCCTGCCACAGATTTTACTCTGAGAGAGATCGGATAGTCGGTTTTGGCCGAACAGAGGAAAAGTTAGATCCTGTGCGGTGGGAACTCACGTGGGTGTAAGAATTCGGGGTTTTCACCAAACTCCGAGAGGTAGGGGTTTTTCTCCTACTTTGGTTATTTTTTGTCTAAGAGCCATTTAAATGGCATGGGTTTTCTTTGGGTCGTGAGTGTCGTGATGTTCAGTCCCAAAATTTTGGGACTAAACACTGAAATTTACGGACTATTTTTGAGTAGTCCAGGACTGATTTTTCGGTCAGTGTGCTGTTTTTTTTTTGTGTTATTGAAAAAAAATGAATAACATGTTCATTGTGTGAAAAAATTGTTAATATATGCTTATTGATGTATTGACATGAGATGCTTGATGGATTGAATTTATGTGTAGAAAATATAAATTATCCATGATTTATTAATGTTGCATGTAGTACTCATAATTCATGTAACATGAATTGGCATGAAATGGCATTTTGCATTTCATATGCATGGGGACATCACGTGAAATGGTGTAAGTGCATGACATAGGTTTTAAATGAATTTGATATCGGAGGGTTGCCCAATAAACAAATTATATAGGAGTATGTCCACTAATAGTTTGTCGGAGTATGTGCACTAAATATTATCGAAGGGTTGGCCAGTAGAATTTTGTCGGAGTATGTCCACCAAATTATATCGGAGGGTTTGTCCATCAAATTATATCAGAGTATGTCCAATAGATTTATATCGGAGATTGACCAATGAGTTTTCAAAAACAAAAATCTTTTGTTTTGAAAACAGATTTTCATACATGGCAAAATATATGTGTGAGGGAGTCGGTGGGGACTCGAGACATGGGGCAAGGCATGTAGACATTCGAGTAGGAATGTGCATACTTGTGCTTGAATGTGTGTGTGGTTGTCATTGCATGTGCACTTAGATGGGGAATAGCCCTTGTAAAAGAATTTATCTATTGGGCATTGCTCACTTGCATCGTGGGAAGAAATCATGCCAGTCTTTGGAAGTACAGGAGATGAAACACATCTGAGGCTAGTTGTGAAAAAGGCCAAAATTCAGCTTATTCATGTATTTTGTAAAATTCTGGATGTTCATCCAGGTTATGTTTAACTTTGAGCGGAAGACCTAGTTTCTGTATATGTAAGAAGCACAGAGTTGTAATTAAACTCATTTTGTATGATTAATACAGTTTGGAAAGATTTTCCAAGTTTCATGTTGCCTTTGTAATAAAAAGGCTATGGTGTATTGAATTTAGGGTGTTTGGAAAGAAAGAAAAAAAAAAGTTAGAGGTCACGAATGGCTGAAGCAGACTCTTGCCCATTTCGGGTTTGGGTCGTGACGAGATTTCTCTGGAGTGCGACGGGGAATTTCTAGCCCATGTGCATGACATGGCCCTCCCAATGTCACGACATGGTTCCAGTACGAGAAATTGGCATTTGAGTCCGACAAGGAGTTTTCCTTGTCGCTCTGCGAAGTGTGTCTTCTTTGGTTTCTTGTCGCGACAAGGGCCCTCCCTGTGTCGCGATGGTGTTTCATTCTCTATCGTGACGATGTCGCAACAAAGGGTCCCTTGTCGCAGTAGGGAGCAAGAGGTCGGGGTCTGACAGGGGTGGGACAATTCGGATCATGACCGGGAGGTGGTTGTGTCGCGATAGAATCTGATGGGGTAGTGTCGCGTGGATTCTATGTCGGCACACTTAGTTAGTTAGGCAGGGCGATTTTACGCGTTGCTCTGAAAGTTTTGGGTCACGGCGAGGAGTTGACGGACGAGGGTTTTCTATCGTAGCAGTATTACTATGTCTGACGAGAGTTGCGAGCGAGAGGAGATATCTTCAGCGTAAACAATTCCTCTTCGGGGACAAAGTTGGCTAAGGTAGGGAAAATTTATGTCACGACAAAGGATTTTAGGTCGCGACAGAGCTGGCCACGATAGATAATAGGCCATGTGCACGCGACAGAATAGGCCAGGGGCGCACGACAGGCCTTAGGCGTGCACGATAAGGAAAATTCTGTCGTAACAGAGAATTCTCTATCGTGACAGACTTAGACAGGGCTGGCCACGACAGATTGTTCACGATTTCTCTGTAGCGACAAAGATTTCTCTGTCGCGACAAACTTGTTCATAGCCAAAAAAAAAAATGACCCCCAGGATTTCGGGCGTCACAATTAGCAAGATACATAAGTGTACTAGTAGCACTAAGATATGGTACTTCGAGACCAAGTAAAATTTTCACCCTTTTCGCAAGGATGAAATGGGTCATTTTTCACATCAAATGATCAAACAATCATTGGGGATCTTAATGGATGTGTTTTATCCATATTAAAACGTTTTAAAATTTCTTAATCTATGCTAATTAATGAACCTATGCTCTATTTGGAAAATGCTCGATCTGCAATCCAAGGCAAAATTACATTTTCGAGATCTTTTGTGGCCCATACTCTCGAATCGGGGGTCCATTGACAACTTCGTCGACCGCGAAACACATTGGTAATCTCATATCATGAGTAAAAATGGTAACTTCGGGCCCATACATCCATACTCATCAAAACATAACCAAACATTACAATAGTTTTCAAGAGTTATTACATCGCTCTTAATCTGATACATATATTAAACTAGTTCGTTCTAATATACACAAAACATATGAGTCAAGGCCATAGTCAGGCCGGCTTCATAACCCAGACCTCACGAGGCGCCACCGTCTGCAGACACATACGTACCTAAAATAATTTTCCCTACGACAAGATGAGTAATGCCCGATGGTTGAATTTTCTGCTAAGTACACTCCCCGCCTAAAATTCACATCTTGATGGCACATCCACAACATCCACGTTCCATAAATTTACGATGCATACCTAGAATGATTTATATCATGCATGAAAATGTTTTCCATGCCCATACCGGAGTCACCCACAGGCTCCTCACACATGCCTATGCCCGAGTGTGAAAATTGTCCGCCGGTAATGCCAATGACACCCAAGCTTGCCGAGCCTTTGCCCGTGCAACACCAGGCAATTTGCCAATGAGTAACCATCCAGTCAATCCAGGCTCATCACTCGACTACAGGTCCTAAGTGATGAACATGGCCGTGTGTTTTCTCTTAGGCAATAGAAACTTTTCGGATTACAGCGGGTCTCTGCTACCCACTCTGAGAACTTTTCGGATAGTCTGCGGGTCTCTCACACCTACATGCGGGATATTTCGGATAATACCGCGGGTCTCCTACACCCCCGAGTTCCAAGGGCCTTGACACACACTAATTATTTCTCATTTTATAATTTGAGTACTAGTGCTTTGTGGACATAGTCACAGACAAACTGACCCACATTCGCGAGAATAATGAATAACCATACCATGCACCACACTAGGCTAGACGATGTCCATAGTGTACATGAATGCGATGATGCCAATTCATATATCCAATTCGATGGCTCTACGGCAATTATATTGCATATAATTCAAACTTTCATGTTAACACATGGTGGCATGCATTAACATATCATTTCCTATACACATTTCAAGTCATTCAATTCAAGCAATAACATGCGAAAACACATGGAAAATTTTAGTCGACCATCAAGGACTTAACAGATCCCGTAACAATCGTGGGTTTGTCATGGGCGACCCACACAAATCAGTATCGATCCCACTTCTTTAGGCAGAAATCACGTGAATTTAAACCTCACACCTGAAGCCCATTTCTATGGCTTTTAAACAAGGGAATATCAGTAGGGAGAAAACCCACACCTTAAGGTTTGTCGAAACTCCGCAAGCCCAGGTACCAGCGTAGCTCTTCTTGAGTGGGGGCTTGACTTTGCCTCTTGGCTCGTAGGGATTCGAAGGACCGATCACCGAGAATTCTAAAGAGAAGGTAGAGCTTCTCTCTTTAAAATCCCTCTCTTTTCTCTCTCCTTTTCTCGGTTTGCTATCTCCCTTCCCAAACTGGTTGGTCGACATGGAGTCGAAGGGTATTAACTATAACTGCAGCGTATCTGACCTACTATTGGCTCTTAGGATTTCCTTATCTACTTATCCCTCTACTTCAGGATTTTCATCAAATGGCATCATATGTGTCAACCCATGGCTGTGGCTTGAGCTCATGTTTGGCTAATTTTTCACATGACACGTGGCTCTTGAGCCACTTCCAAAGCGTGTCAAGTGTCCTTATTACCCTCGTTGCCTCAGTAAGCGTGATGAATTAGGCTTGTCTCGAAGTCGACGAGGTCGACGTGGTAAGTACCAGATTTCGAGACGATTCAAATTTAAAGTTCGTTTCGTCATCAGAGATCTGAAAATTTCGGATTTTTGACCCGAAATTACACCATTTACTTTTTGAAAATTAGAATTTTCTCGGGTCTTATTTTCATTTCAAATTCTCTCTTCAGATTTTTTTTCAATTTCTATGAGATCTTCAAGAGTTCAACAAGGTTTCAAATCATCGACATATAACAATAATCTAAAATCCGATTTGTGAGTTCTTAAACTAAAAATGCAAGCATGTAGGGTTATTCACATACCCTTTCTTTAATAAATATGCAAGAAGGCAATTATACCACATGTCTCTGGATTGCTTCAATCCATATGAAGATCATTCTAACTTGATTGAGTATATGCTACGGGGTTTTATAGTATTTACTTCAGACAATTTAAATCCTTCAAGGATTTTTATATATATATCATTATATATGGATCCATATAAATATGCTTTGACAACATTCATGAGACGCACATCCAATCCTTTAGAGACTACTAGGGTGCTTTCATACAAATGCTCATTTGTACCCAACCTGCTTTATAATTTAAGACATTTGGACTACAGGTCCAAAAACTTCTTGTTTTATTAATAATTAGTGTAATTTTTGCTTGCATAGCCTTTTTCCATTTTGGTTAATCATTTCTTTTTTAGTATTCTTCAATGTTTTGTGGTTCAGGATCTTCATCATTTTGTATGATGTCTAAGGCCACTCAGAAAATACCATAAAAAACTATATTATTTCAACCTCATTTTTCATTTTTATGCATATAACTTATTGAGATCTCATTATTTTTAGGTACATATACATTTTCAGGAGCTTTTTGTGCATTTCCTACATCTTCAGGAGTTCTTTGTTTATTATATACCTCTATAAGGGCTTATTTTTCATCATGTACCTCTATTGTGGCCTTCTATTTATTATGTACTTCTATAGGAGCTTATTGTCCATCCTGTGTTTGCACTAAGGCCTTTTTGTTTACTATGTATTTCTAAAGGGACTTCTTGTTTATTATGTGCCTCTATATGGCTTGTTGTTTACTATATGTATCTGTAGGGGCTCCTTGTTTACTATGTGCCTCTTTAGGAGCTTCTTGCTCATTGTGTACCTCTAAAGGGGCCTTTTGTCTTATTTGTGCTTCTTCAAGAGTGCCAAGTTTTTCTTATATTCTCATCTTTCAAGGAATTATGTCTTTGAGCCAATAGGTTTCCCATGCTTTAGACGTGTCTTATATTCATTTACTAATTGTCCTACAAGGATGTCAATCCGTGCTAGAATATTTAAAAATCCGGATATGTGGCTTCATCACTTTCTTTATTAAAGAATGCATTTAGTAATTGGTTCGTAGTATTTGAATGAATGAATCCTTTGAGCTTCCTGGTTCCACATTAGTCGCTGATAGTCAGATGAGACATCATAGATGCATTCAAAGTAATTTATTTTCATTATTACGGAATCGACTTTTCTTCCTTTGATGGTGGGAGCATGTCTAGTTAAAATAATAATTTGTAAAAGCGAACAAAGCGGCACATGAGTGTTTATTGGACAAAAGAATCTTTTGGTTCTTTAATGGATGCCCATTAGGGATGGCAATAGGTCAAATTTGGGTAAGATTTTAGATTCCCCATCTCCATTTATTATTTCTATCCCAATCCCCATCAGATTTAGATTTTTTATCCCCATCCCCATATCAATCGGAAGATCAGGTCTCATACCCTACCCAAATACCATATTCCAATTTGTAAAATGAATTGTTTTAAAAAATCATGAATATTAAAAATAATTTTTCGTATATTATTAATAATAACTATTATGATGTGATTTCATGAAACCAATAAAAATACAAACACAATCAAACATTATACAACAAATAACAATGTACTAGAAATAGTCTATCACAACAATATCATCCTATACAAGTCATAAACTGAAACAACTTCGATATCAATAAATAATTTCTTTGTTATATGCAAGTACCACCATTTAACAAAAATATTTTATAAGTTCAAGACAAGTCTTAAATATATATTATATTTATATATTTAATTGGGTCTTCGAGTCGGGGACGGGTAGGATATACTCAGACTTGTCCCCATCCTTGAACCCTAAAATCTTCGAACTCAATTACTCGAATATTTAATTGGGTCTAAAATGTTCCTCCATACACTCCTCCGTTCAGATCAGCTATCGAATTCTTCATCGGTTTTGAAGGAAATTGTCATCCATAATACCCGTAAATGTTTTATGATTCGACGTATTATTGGAGACCCAAATTGACCTACCTTGTCATGCTAAAGAATAAAAATCTTTGGGTTATTGAACTTCTAGTCACAACTACATATAACTTAATATGCTTTATTTCTGCTCTTCCAAAGCCTTTAGTTAAATTTGTATTAAATATGATGCTTACACTGGCACTTGTTAGTGTCAAATTGAAATATATTTTATCTCTGAGAATTGTGAGTGGTTGCACAATCAACAAGACTTATAAGACCATCATTCATCTTGAAATTTAATAACACATAAATTTAGATAAAAATATAATCTGAATGACAAGATGATATTTTTATTAACTCACAATAAAATATATATTACCTTTAAAGCAAAGCAATTCGTTCTGATAATGTGTTGTAAACCAAATAAAGTAGAAGATAAATTCAGAAAAATAAATCTAGAGAACAAATGAGAGGATGAAGTGTTATTCCCTTTACTTAACATATTAAATACAAATAAGAGAAGACTATTTATAAGTGATTGGGAACTCAAATCTTCATGTAATCTCACTGTTAAGGCAATTAGTATTTACTTTACAAATGTGGTCAATATTCCTTTTGTAAATTGATTGTCATTCCACACACACACATATATATATATATATATAAATATGGCTTAAGCTTCCACTAGCATTTTTAATAGGATTGGGATCATGCATTGATTTAGTTAGCCGATACAAGTATTCTAACTCCTTACTAAATAAAACTGAATTGAATCTCCATTTTTTTCATATAGTTTTCTTTGTTTTAAAATGAAATAAACGAATATTTATTCAATAAAGAAGAATTTGAATGTTTCATTTCCTATTAAAATAAATATTTTGATCTAACCTACAGGATTATCAATTAAAAAGCAATGAATATTAAAGGGTTAAAGGGCATTTTTGCCCCTAAACTATGACTCAAGTGTTAACTTGGTCCTTCAACTCATTTTTGTGTCTTTATTACCTTTGTACCATTTAAAATCAATCATTTTTCCCTTATCTGAAGAAACAACAGCTAAGGAGATCTACTAATTGTTGTTGACATGACACCAAAAAAACAAGTTACACTTATTTGTAGATATATGGAAGGTCTCAAGGCTCTCAAGAAAAAAAAAATTAACAAATAATCATAGTCTCAAATAGTGAATTACTTTAATAGATCTGTTTATTTCGATTCTGGTTCAAAGAAAAACCCCAAAAAAAAAAAACAAATAACAAAATAACAAAAAAAAAAATTCAAACTAACAAAGTTGACTTTCAAAATTCTTAAACTAAATCAACCTTGTTGATTGTTAAAAACTTAATCAAAATTGATCAATGTTAACTAAATTTAAACAATTTTATAGGTTTTTTTATTTTCACTTGCATCCAAAATTGAAGATTGTTGAATGATATTTGAATAAATGAGTTTCAAATCCCTCTTTTCTCTACCTCTAAAAACGAAAATATAAAAATAAAAAGAGATAATTCATATGTACTTTTTCAATTCTATGAATGTTAGAGAAGATTGTTCAACCTTATTATTAAAAAACACATACATAATTTGATGATAGAAATTGATCTATAGAACATAAATTGTATTTTTCTAATATTAGTGTGTGTGATATATATATATATTAGAATGTTGTTTGTTTTAACTATATTTGACTTCGATCTATTCAGCCAAAAGTACTTTTTTTTTTTAAAGAAGAATATCTTATTATAATCAGTACATTGCTTAGGAAATAAGGAGAATCACTCCATTCTCCATGATCCAACATAGAAACAATCGCTTTTTCTAGGAGATGAGCGACTTGATTCACTGATCTTTGCACGAATTACTATGGCATTGTTGTCTATGCTATTTAGAAGATACATGTAGTCTTGATGATCAGGCCTACTCAGCCCCTCTACCAGATTACTCGAGCACGACGCAATATATGGGCATTGTCTTGATCCCATGCGCGCACCAGGAAAGGAAAACAAGGCAGTTGAGGAGCTGAGACTCTGCTTGTGTTGGCCTGAAGGCTTCGATAACACAATGCATGAGTCAAGCACGCACAAGAGGGAAGGCAACCCTACAACCTAGTTAGGGCACAAACAACAGCAATCGCAGTACTCACAGCTTAGAGGGAGCCTAATGCGCATCTGTTGAAGGAAAACGAGATCAGTAGAGGAAAGCCAGCATTGTATAGGGAATGAGCCTTTGGCACCAAGGCAAGTTGCTTAGGCACCAAGGGAAGTTGCTTGGGTGGCAAGCATGGTTTAGGCTTGCAGTATCTTGCTTAGTACCAAGGCCTGTGGCAGGCGCCAAGTCCCAATTTGTGTGTAATAAGGTTGTGGCGTGGCATTGCTTAGGAGATCTTGATCAAGGATTCCCCTGTTCTGGAAGGATTCATGTAACCTAAGTCAAGACTTCAAGTTAGAGTAGGACACAAGTCATTATTGTACTAGGACTATCTATGAGCAGCCTATATAAAGGGCCTACATGCCCACTTGGCTAATTCATAAGAGTTGGATCCATTGAGAGCATTGAGCATCCAAACATGTGGGAGACTTTGCACAAGTCTTGTATTTTAAGAGTTAATAAAATACGAGTTGGGGAGAGCCTCGTATGTCATTGTGTTTTATGGAAGTGGGGCATTGAGAAAGCTGGCTTAGTAGGTTCCTAGCGCCGCATACGCAAGCCAACAATTAGGCATGTGATAGTTGGCATCAGAGCCACGTATGGCTACTGTGAGAGTGACCATCGATGCGCTGCGAGAGCAAGTGGCAAGCGTAGAAGCCGAAGTAGGCTCACAAGTGTCTAGACTTTATGCGGAGTTGGACACGCCCTTGAGATAAATACGGCCTATCGACTCAATTAGGTACAAACCTTCACGCTATTTGGCTCATAGCAGGTTGATGGAGGCCGCCTGAGAAAGCTTTTGAAGGCGAATGGGCCAGCCTCCATTAAGTTCTTTACGATAGTGAGGAGTTGGAGTGGAACCAGTCTTTAGAGGAGAGATCCTTTTATAAAGCAAGCAATGGTGTAAGGACACCATCCACCTCGAATCGCCTCCTGCTAAAGTGCGAGTACTTGAACTGAGCCTTTCCAATGATTACTTGGCGGGGCATGGGACTTGGAGAACTTCCTCTAGGACATGGAGCAATATTTCATTACTGCTCAAATACCTATTGGTGAACAAGTAACAACAACCACCGTATTTATCAGGCAATGCAAAGATTTAGTGACGGACCATATCAAGCAACGATGCTACTAATGGTCAACCAAAGATCAGGACGTGGGATACCTTAAAGAAAGAATTTAAGGATCAATTCCTTCCCATGAACACAGCGTGGATGGCTAGAGAATCTCAAACAAGCTCAAACATATTGCCCAGTCAAAGAATACATGAAGGAGTTTAGCTCATTGATCCTTGACATCAAGGACATGTCTAAAGTCAATAAAGTTGTTCAACTTCATATCCGGGTTGCAAGGGTGGGCTCAAACAAAATTGAGAAGGCAAGGTGTGCAAGACTTACCCTCAGCCATGTCAACAGGGGACTACCTAGTCAACTATAAGCTAACCTCTTCGCCTCCCCACCCCAGGGAAAGGTCGGAAAGAGTGAGTTGGAAGACGGACCCAAAGGCCTTCAAGAAGAGTGGAGGCAAGGGATGAAGAAGACTAATGCACATGTTAAAGTAGGGGAGAAAGGGACTTCCTCATAAGCTACCAGGCCATCAGGGTGCTTCATCTGCGATGGACCACACCCAATGAGGGACTGCCTAAGGAAGAAAAATCTCAATGCAATCATAGTCGAAGATGGGGAGAACAGTGGACGGAGGCCCCTATGAGAGCCAACCCTCTTTAGGTATTAAATGTCATTCGAGCCAAGGCAACTCACAAAGGGCTAATTTACGTTGAGTTGTTGGTGAGTAGGCAAAGATCATGGCATTGTGGAGCAGTGGGGTAACCTGGCTTTATATATCGACAAAGGGAAACTGACCCAGGCTTTCGGTTTAGGCTTCGCTTAGGATAATAGCAAGCTCAAAGTCGTGAACAGCCAAGAACAAGAGACACGTGGCCTGATAAAGAACATGGGAATTCATATTGGAGACTGGAAAGTTACAATAGACTTCCTTAGTGTTCCTTTGGATGATTTCAATTTCATTTTGAGTAACGATTTCTTCTAAAGGGACAAGGTTGCCTTGTTGGCACACTTGAATGGATTGTTGATCATGGACAAGAAACAACCATGCTTTGTGGCGGCATCAACAAGCCACCTAAGAGACCACATGGGAGAAGACCTTATATGCTCTAAAACTCGAGAAATGGCTCAAGAAGGGCGAGCACACCTATGTCACGACACTAATTGAGATCAAGCCTAACAAGCATGTCGAAGTACTAGATGCAATAGTGCCCATGCTAAACATATTTAAGGATATGATGACTCCTAAGTTGCCTAAGAAGTTGCCACCTAGAAGGAAGACAGATCATCAGATTGAGCTCGTGCCTAGGTTGAGACCAACTGCCTAAGCTCCCTATTGGATGACTTCACCACAGTTGACTAAGTTACTGGATGTGGGCTTGATCCAGCCCTCCAAATCACCTTATAAGGATCGGTGATATTTCAGAAGAAGCAAGATGGCTCACCCCGAATGTGAGTGGACTATCAAGCTTTGAAAAAATTCACCATCAAGAACAAGTATCCAATACTTTTGGCTGTGAAAGTGTTCGACCAATTGGGTAAGGCTAAGTACTTCACCAAGCTCGACTTGCGATCAAGATATTGGCAAGTGCGTGTGGTTGAAGGGGACAAGGCCAAGACTACATATGTGAAGCGGTATGGAAGCTTTGAGTTCTTAGTCATGCCCTTCGGGTTGACTAACTACCCTACGACATTCTGTAATCTCATTAATGATGTTCTATTCGACTTCCTGGAATCAATCGTGGTGGTTTACTTGGACAACATGGTGATCTACAACCCAACTTTAGAAAATCACTTAGTGCACCTTGAGAAGGTTTTTGACATACTGAGGCGAAACCAACTATATGTCAAGAAGGAGAGGTAGAGTTGCTCATGCCGAGATCGAGTTCTTGGGTTACCAGTTTGAAGTCCATATTCGGATGGATGGTCTTGAGGTGGCAATAATTTGAGATTGGCTTTCTTCTCACGCACCCCACCCCCACTTCTTAGGCGAATGAAGGGCGCGAAATATACTAGGACTCTTTACACCTTTTTCGGACATTAGTAGTCCCGAGTCTTATAGGAGTGAATCAAAATATCATATCTGAATACCGAAATAAAACTACCACTTGAAGTAGTGGTGTTTATAATGTCAATACATATAATCCCACGAGTCACCGTTTACATATACATATACAAGCGTACATTTACATTTTACATAATCGAGCTTAAAATCTATAGGTGATGAACCCTACCAGTGTCTTTGGTCGACGAATCGCGGAAGATCAATCGCCCTCACAATACTGCATGGATTAAAATCCGTGCTAAGCTTATAGCTTAGTGGGAAACATATGACCTCTGTATACACCTTTAATACTCATTCTGATAGCAATATGATATGAATATAGTATGAATATCAAGAATTTTCATGAATTCATATAACAAACTATATACATACTTGCTTATAGCATATAGCATTCGAGATCTCCCAGTGAGTGCAGAATACTTATACTTATGCGGTGCGGCGTATGTGTATGGAAAGCTTGTGCTTGTACGGAGGTACGTAGATGCTACCCGGAGAGCATCTTGTACGAAGTACGTAGGCACATTCGGAGCATAACGATGTACATTACTTTACTCTTATTCGTTATTCAGACTCTTATCATACTATAATGTTTGATCTCTGTTAGGATTCTGAGCTTATACTTATACGGAGGTACGTAGGTACATTCGAGCAAAACGATGTACATTGCTACTCTTATTCGTTATACGAGATTCTTATCAAATAGCGTTCAGTCTCCGATAGGATTCTGAGTACCATATGCGGTACCCATAGGTACATTGAAGCGAGCAGTGTACATTACTTTACTCTTATTTGTTATTCGAGACTCTATCAAATAGCATTCGGATCTCGTGGAGTTCTGAGAGCACTCTTTATGCGGAGAATGCGCAGCCAGTACATTCAAATGAGTGATGTGCATTACTTTACTCTTTATTAAGTTTATTCGGACTCTTATCAAATAATTGTTTAACTACTGAACATAATAAGAAATGAGTAGGACACCGCATAATAAGTACCCGAAGGTACGAGTCTGATCTTAGTGTCGTAGCACAAAGCGAAGTCTTGCAGGAAGCATTGATAGAGTCTTCATCCTAATCGAGGAAATCTTGAAGTACTAAATGTCTGAAGCCGCGGTCGAAAAGTGTCGTCGCACTGGAGAGTACCAAGAAGTACTATACGTCAATGCGCCCACATAACGAGAGGTGTCGTGTCATTCAATATCGGTCTTAGGCAATCCTCTGATTATATGTGTTCGAGGCTACTATATTATCATAGGGGCATTAAGTTTACTGACATCAAGCTGTGAAGCGGCAGGAGTGCGATGCGTTTTCACTTAGTTTGTTTCTTATTTGAACCCCATTGGTCATTTGTTGGGTTCTATAACTTTTTATCGATTATCTGAATTTGGGGCTTAATAATGAAATTATAATCGAGTGTTGGAGCATCGGTCTTAGATACCACTTTGATCGGTCTGGGGTACTAGCCCTTTTATAATTAAAATGGGTGCCGATGCCACTTTGATCGATCACCGTACCACTTTGTAAATACGTGAGTGCCAGATGCCACCCCCTTTTTGGTGCCCATGCGGAATCCATAGAGGTTCCTTTAGAAATGACGAGATTTGCCATCTCTCCTCACTTTCTTCAATAAACCTCCTCAATTCCATCCTACACCAAAAAGCCACATAGTAGGTCTAACACAGCTTGACTCAAAATGGTTCATAACTTGAAACATAAACACAAGAGGGGAAATTAAGAGGATTCCTAACTCCCAAAAAATATTCATACACCTAAATCAAACAACCTACATGATTCTCCACAAATCCATAGAAATTCTCACTTCCAAACCTATCTATACATATTTACTTGCAAGTTCGGCCAACAGCTACAAACACTTGTAATGGTGGGTTAGAACTTCTCATATGAAAACCACAGACGAGAGCTGATCGAGAATCGAGAATCCATACCATACAAATCCATACAAATGTTCACAAATCCATACCCAAACCACCATGATCCATACCTAATTCTCTTCTCTTCTTTAACCTTCTTCTTCTCTTCTTCTTTATATAGTAACCTTCTTCTCTTCTCCTCTCTTCCGTAGAAGCCCTCCCGATCCCCAATGAGAGACCGACTTAGTCTTATCCCATTTGATTTTAATTTTCCTTTTATTACACTTTGGTCCTCGAACTACTTTATTTCGCCTGACTTATGTCATTTCTATAATAGCATCTCATCTTTGCTTATCTTATGACTTTTATATCCTGTTTTGTGATTCCCTTTTACCTTATTATCTTGTACAAATTCCAAGTTTCAAAATTTTCTCACTTAAGCGAAAATAATAATTGCGAAAAATTCAAAATGCACTTATAATATACCTAATTATGTTCAGCATTATGGTGTATTTCGGTGTTACACACTTTACCAATTGATAGAATTTAGATCTTTTGCTTGGTTTGGCAAACTATAGAGAAGGTTCATAAGGGGCTATTCCAGGTAAAAACTATCTCTCGCAGTTTGTTGAAGTAAGAAAAAGTGGGAATGGAATGCGGTATCAAGTTGTCTTTCCAAGCTCAGGATGTGATCCTCAAAGATGGTTTGAACTTCGACTGGCGCATTTTGGGTGCACTGCGGATGTGTCGACGGGCTACAGGTGTGATGGTGCGAAAGGGCACTTTCGGTAGCATTGAGAGTCGAAAGTTAGATCACGGTGAAGCAAGGGGTACCTGTACCCATAAGAAAGAGATGACTACGATTCGACCATTGCACAGAGACATAAGCCTTTACTTGTTAGGGAATCAATTCACGTGTTGTGCGATAATGTGTGACTCATTCTTTAAAACTTAAAAGAAGCTCACTACCAAGCAAGCTCGATGGAAAGACTTCTTGGCTGACTTTGACTTTGTGTGGGTGCACAAGCCAAGTCGACACAACCAAGTGGTAGATGCTTTGAGTAGGAAGGAAGTTGCGGGCTACGTGGGATCATTGAGTCAAGTTGTGGCAGACTTCACCAAGCGAGTAAGATGATAAGCTCCTCGAGATTCTACTTATCAAAAGCTAGTTGAGCAGGTGAAGAGAGCTTACAAAGGCACTAAGTAGAAAATGAGATTGCTTCATTCACGGGAGGAAGCTTTTGTATATCAAACAAGCTGAGGATGGAAGTTGCTAAAGGAAACGCATGATACAAAGTGGTTGGTCACCCCAAAGAAGAAAGAACATTGGCATTACCCGCACTGTCATTCCATTGGCCCAAAATGAAGGAAGACATATAAGCTTATGTTAAGACATGGCATGTTTGTCAAGTTGATAAGATCGAAGCAAAGGAAGCGAGCTTGTTGCAGCACCTACCTATCCTGAAGAGACCATGGCAATGCATATCTATGGACTTCATCAATTAGTTTCCAAAGGTTAAGGACTTTGGATCTATTTTGGTTGTGGTAGACATGTTCTATAAGTACATTGTCTTCATACCAGCCCCGAGTGAATTTCCACCTGAAGAAGCAGCATGGATCTTCTTCAGTAAAGTTATGCAGCATTGTAGGATGCTTAAGGACTTAGTGAGTGAACGAGACACACAATTCACAAGCAGATTTTGGGTTGAGTTGTTCAAGATATGTACCAAGTGCAAGTTCTTTATAGCTAATCTCCCTCAGACCAGAGTCAGAGGCCCAGGCCAGTGAATCGGATCTTGAGGATGCCAAGCCATTGTAGTGGTCGGCTCGAACGGAATGGTTGGAACCCAGAGCACAGGCGATTGTCTTACAATCTACATCAAAGTTTAGCTACGAGAATGAACCCCTTTTGAGGTAGCAATTGGGTTCTCCCGACCTGCGCCTTTGGAGCGTCTTTGGATCCAGAGCAACTGGACCTAACGTGAGTCTGCTACCGTCTGAGTTTGCAAAAACTTTAAATAGGTGCTTGATGCAAACCTTGAGACGACCTTGAGAGAGCGGAATCGCATATAAAAATGTTGACCAAGGGAGGAGGCCTTTGGAATTTGAGAAAGGGGAGAAGGTACTGCTCAAGCTAACTCCCTAAATATGGAAGAAAATTTGAAACAAACAGTTTCAGAGAGGGTTGATCCTGAAGTATGATGGCCCTTTTGAAATTGTGAAGCGAGTTGAGAACGTGGCCTACAAGCTCAATCTACTCGAGAGGTTAAAGTTTCGCCCAACATTCCATGTAAGCTTCTTGAAGCCTTATCATCATGACCCTAATCCGGACAGAGTACAAGCAAAGCGGAACCCACCTATGATCAGGGTTTAGTTCAGAAAAGGGATTGTGAGTATCTTGTAGAATATGAAGATGAGCAACTGGAAGAACAAGTGGATCGAGTAATTAATTCATTGAAAGAGGACACCCGTAAGTGAAGCAAGTTGGGAGAAGGGTGCCACCTTGTGGTAGTTTGAAGACCAAATTCATGAGTATGCGCATTTAAAGTCGACAAGGAGGACGACTACCTCTATTGGGGGAGGGTTTGTTAACCCCTTTACTAGATGAGCCGAGCACGACGCAACATGTGGGCACTGCCTTGGCCCTATGCATGCACCAAGGAAGGAAAAAAAGGTAGAATAAAGGAAGCGAGATACCTTGTGTTGGCATGGAAGAAGCTGGCAATGATGCATAGACTGAGCACCCACAAGGATGGAGGCAGAGCTGCGGCACAGCTGGGACACACCTGTGACAATCGCGGCACTCCTGACAGAGTGGAAGTGTGGCTCTTGAAGCAAATGATGTCGATGGAAAGCTAGCATTATATAGGGATGGGAGCCTTAGGTGTCAAGCACACTGCTTAGGCACCAAGGCAAGTTGCTCTGAGCAGCAAGACACTTAGGCAGCAAGCATGGATTGGGCACCAAGAATACTGCTTAGGCACCAAGGCACATGGCTTAGGTGCTAAGTCCCCTAATTAGTGTGCGACAAGGCTGTGGCGTGGCATTGCTTAGGAGATCCTGATCAGGCAAGGATTCTACAATCACAGGAAGGATGCTGTGGCTTGCAAAATCAAGGCTTGAGTTGATAGGACTCAAGTCATTATTGTCTTAAGTTGTCCAGTGAAGCGACTATGTAAAGGGTCTTCATGCCCACTTAGCTAATTCATTAGAATTTGATCCATTAAGAGCATTAAGCGCCTTTGCACAAGAGTCTTGTATATTAAGAATTAATAAAATACGAATTGAAGAGAGCCTCATATGTCTTTGTTTTTGTGGGCGTGGGGCATTGAGAAGACCTAGTAGGTTCCTAGGCATTGTATACACAAATCAACAATTAAGCGTGTGACACCTACCATGTACGTGGAGTAATATTCAATCCTTGCAAACAACCATTTTTTGCTGCTATCATCTCACCTTTTTCATTCCAATAATAAACCCAAATCCAATTGCCTGGGTTAGGGATAGAGCCTAAAGTACCTTATTAATATCGATTAATAAAATTAAAGTTAACCTATAGATAATAAGTTCACTTTAGTTTTTTTTTTTAATGGAAAAAATTAAATATTTTGATTTTATCTTACTGAGCCAAAAAATACAGTAAGAAAATAAAATGAATTTGATTCCAAGAAGGATCGATTGGCAATAGGTTCATTTCATCCTCTAATTAGAATATCATGGAATATCACATTTACCTTGTTGGGTTCGTTCCACTGTCCAACACAAACTTTTAAAACCTTGAAAATATGATTGATTGGCTTGTTTTGGTTTTTCTTTTTCTTTTTTTCTTTTTTTTTCGAGATTTTTACTAAAAATGCCCGTTAAATCTAAATTATGTATTCACTAATAAAAAACAAAAAGCATATATGTTACTTAAAAAATAAAATAAAAGATACCACATTCCTTTGTAAAAAAAAAAAAAGTGAAAGTAAAATGATGATACATTCCACCATTGAAACAAGGGGCATTGTATCTTTACTTTTCCACCTCTCAATTAGAATGTTCCAAATCATTCCGTTCCGTTACAATCTAACCCTATCCATATACATTTTCTTTATAACATCAAAAACATGGTTCATAAAGAGATGCCTATAACCTTTCAAAAAAAAGAAAATAAATAAATAAATAGAGATGCCTATAAAGTGTGTCACACTCTAATATTTATTCCATGATTCACAAAAGACGCCGAGCATGAACCATATGAAATTGATTTATTTTTCCCCATGCAAAGTTATGCTTGGTTCTCAAAAAGTTGAACAAAAAATACGTGTAACAATAAAATAAAAAGAATAGTAAAAAAGGAAAAAGTGTAGAACAACAAAAAAAAAGTCATAAATTTGAAGTTAATAAATTAAGTTTGTATTTTATTTTAGCCTCATGTTACTTATTAATCGCTTCCATGTTAAAATTAAATAATTTTAAAATATAAATTTATTTTTAATTTTAATCATATTTGACTTTCTTTATTATTTTCTTTCAATGGTGAAGGTCAACGAAATGCTTGAGCAAGAGATAAGCGCTCACCAAATACTATCTTTTGCTTGAGCAAGAGACAGGCCCTTGCATGTTGTACCTTCAATTATCAAATTACTATCTTTTACAGGTTTATATTATAAATATTTCTCTTTTTATCATTTGCCATTCCTAGGGACAAGTTGTAATTTCCTGTTTGAGAAAACAATGACCATCTTACGTTTATTTCAGGAAATAATGCCAACTTTTATAAAATAAAAAAAAATAAAAGATAAATTTAAGTAAGTTTAAATTACCAATACTGTCGAAGAAAACACATGTCAAAGTCTTCAAAAAATTTTAGAGGATGGTGTAATATCAGGGTTAATAACCCAAAATGATATACTTTCAGAAAGCTTCCCTGCGTTTGATAATCAAAAATCATATAAATTCTTAAGATTTAATCTATGACATCTTGTGGCTTGATTTGATCTGTTCTGTCAGTTAGGCTTTGTCATATAAGTATCGATGCGAAAATACAAAAAAAAGTTAAGCGTCGTAGCCATATTCACCCGTGTATGAAGTCAGCGATAAAGCAAGCATAACGTATGCGGCGATAAGCGAAAAAAGCAATAAACCCAGGATCGGTGTGGAATAAACCCTTTTATTGGAAGAATAAAAGAATAAACTGAATCTGAAAGAAAACAATGGAAAAGGATGATTTCAAAGTAAAAATGACTTAAAAATCACCTCTTGAGAGAAACGAGAGGAAAGGCCGACTAGGATTCCCAATATGATTTGTAGTATGATTAGTTGAACAAGATTCGTAATTTTCATTGAAAACTTGTTTTATATATATATATATATATATATATATATATATATATATATATATATATATATATATATATATATATATATATATATATATAATATAACATGATTATGAGATATTAATTCTTTAAATTTTTCTGAAAGAAGATGACATGAGGATGATTATTAGAGTGCTGTGAAGTAACAAAATAGAAGCCCTAGAGAAGTGCAGTATCTTATTTATAATTTAACAGTCATAATAACTACTATAGATACTTACATCCATGAATTTTGCATTAGATACATGCATTTTAGCACTTTCAATTGAAATTTGATTTTGAAAGTGTTCTTGACCCTAAAATCTCAAACTCAACCAGCAACACTTAAAGATCAAATGGAACTTTGGGCTTGAATAAATCTCACAATTGTCAACCCTATATTTTCTCACATGATTTACCCATTTCTTAAATAGGAAATATTTTTATTTTACTGAAAATTGTAGACATTGAAGTAAAATATAACCTTAATTAAACATTATAAACTGTAGTTCCTAAACAAGAAAAAACTATCATACAATGGTAATTACTTCAACTTCTTCCAACTGCTAAGCACTCAAATCAACTGTCATTCCAAACAATCCTTTAATTTCTATACAGACTAAACAAATAACCATTTCCTACTGAGGTTCTTCATTCTGTTTCCTGTATTCCATCAACTAAACAGGGTCTTAGAATAAATCATCACAAAATTGTTCATCAAATCATACCTCAATCTACTCCAAGCTAGCAGAGATTCTCGATGTTCTGATTCATCATGGGTGAAACTCCTTGTAGAACCAAATGAAATCCCCAATGAACTCTAATCAAGCAGGATACTGGTTTATCATTAAAACATCTGATTAGCATTTTCTTAATTAATAACAGATGATTTTCAGGTTTAGAGCTCGCGTCATTTAAGCAAATGCACCTTCAAATCCGATGCAGAAAGCATACCTGCAGTTGGTAACCTCAAATGTGAAACAGGACAGTGACCTGAGCTTAGAGACGGTGAGGATTCATCGACAAACCACTGTCCAGAACATTAAGTTGGCCGGAGATTTTGGACTTGCAGGTTGGGCACATGAAACCGACAGAATCTGATAGCATTTCAGATTCAACAGCCTCATGGCTGAACTCTACCCTGCACCAGACACATACAGTTGTAAGCTGATGTCTGCCAGCCATGCTTAACATGACTTCTTCAGGTTCAAAACTAACTGAGGAATGAAACCCGTCTTCCATTGCTGCTCCATTCTCCAGACCCATGTGAACTTCTGGAAGAGAGAGCGGACCTTGCTCGGTCACAAAACCAAATTTCAGTGATTCTATTTCATCCAGCTTCAGCTCCTCAAACCCAGTGGCATTCTGAAGCTTCTGGTCTACACAACAAAATTCATCTTCTCCCTGTCATTTAACATAGGAAGCCACAAACTAAGGTCTCACTATAACATGATAGCATCTTAGCAGTTTACGTAAAGGATTATATAGCATCTAATTTTTATGAAATGCAAGATGCTCATAGAATGAATTCACTTCTACAACTCCAGACATTCAAGATATCTATGTATATTCTCATCAAGATCAAATACAATAATTGAATATCATTAGTATTATATTACGGATGTATGTGTTATTTTGTGTATTTCTTTTCTGGCCTTGTATACACCATGCATACTTTTGGGCACTTTCAATCAATTGTTTTCACCCATTAAAAAGGATAGGTAAATGAAGAAGAAAAAAAACACCAAAATCTCTTTCTTAATGTAATATGGATGGACTAAATGAACAAATAAAAGACACTGAATTATTGAGATTCTCAAATTTTATAGATCCTTATTTTGAGAAAAATAAACCAATAAGATCAACTAACAGTCCAGCATCATAAACCTCGTACACCATGCACATGACTTGGTGGGTAAGAGAAGGAAAATATCATATTCCTAGCAATTCCAATATTAGGAATCCCGTGAAAGATCAGTGCACATGTAGAGAATATCAAAAGTATAAATAAGCTACATCCCAGATGGTTATTTGCAATCTAAAAAAGTTTTACCCTTTTTCTCTCAGAAATGTTATTCAAGTATATTTTTGCAGACTGCTTAAAAGGAGTGTCATGCAAGATCCGCTTAATGTGGTTCATGCAGGAGAACATTGATGTTAACTATACATCAAATTTAGGGTAGTATAGAGAATCAGTAAGCACCAAGCAGAACAATCAGAGAAATGCTGAGGGGTCATCATTTCATTAAGTAGTAGAAAATTCTCAGGGTTTTATCAATTATTGCACACATGACATAGATCGATTAGTTGGGTAATGGCACAGTACCTTATCTGAGATAGCATTAAATGTGGGAAAAGAATGCAAAGGGTGCACCAGGGGCATCGAAGAATCAGAAACCCTATTCAGTTGTACATTATCTTCTTGAGGTTGGCTCATAGTCGTTGTTAGAACATCATTATCTGGTCAATATCACTGCTTCACTTGTACGTGTCAACTCACTATTCTCGCATTTTCCTCCACCAGGTTGGATTCTCTGAAATATCATTCACATTATTTTCAACATCAAAAATTGTCAGATTAGCTGATGGAGTTAGTAAATGGATCTCAGGGCTTCTCTGCTCTAAGCTGGACTTTTCCACCTCAATATTGGAGAATGAAACACCATCTTTTCCATCAAAATTTTCAGAAGAACAACCAATTTTGTCATTAGTGGATAAGGTAGTTGTAGTATCCAAGCAAGAATCTATCTTGATACGTGCAGCAGCGTCACTATCACCATCGACCTTCTCTATGTTCTCATCCACCATCACAGAGGCACTCTCTTGCTGATCCAATTCTTCATCCAGAGTTCTATTAGTTATACTATCTTCCATTCCTGGTTCTCCAAGACAAAAACCTAACTTCTGTTCATGTTCAGAATCAGCAGTAGGAACTTCCGGAGTAGAAATCGCATCTGGATTATCGAAAGTGCAAACAACATTGGGCTCATCACCAGGAGCTGTAGCAGAAGTTTCAAAAATAGAACTCTGGGCAATTTCAATCAAGGCATCCATTTTAGAGATCCTTGAAGGCAACTCATCCCTAGATGGAGATTCAACAGCCTTCTGAACAATTGAGCGACCAGGCGTGTCTTCAAAATTTCTGACATAGTTCCTCACATGGATTCCTACATGACCATTGTACCGTCGCCTTTCCTGAAATATCTTATGGCAGAACTGGCATTCATATTTTCCATCTTTGACAATTACACCATCCCCAACGGATGTACCAAGCCTATACCTCCTAGTGGTCCTCTGATGAGACGATAACAGATGCTGCAAATATGTATCCTTTTCATCAAAAGTCATGTTGCATTTGTGACATTCAAAAAGGTCTCGTACTTCAACCTCAGCCAGGTTTTCAATCCCCAGTAAGGCAACTTCAACTTCCTTCCCATATTCGTTAGATACAGATGAACTGGGTAAAACTGAAATGGGAATAATATCTTCTCCTAAGTTCTCATCCTTATGGGTAGAACCTGCAAGCTGTTGAATAACCCATAAATCTAATGCAAAGAAAACAATAAAAATAAAAATCTAAACCAAACTGCAGTACAATTTTTTCTTAGACTCTGAGAAGAGATCCTGTAGACCTGCAGGGTATTGTCATCTCTATGACCCATTGGTTGGTTTGCATCAGTAAGTCCAAAATAAGACTGCAAATATGCAGCAGCTTCCTTGCAGGATGCAAATTGCTCTCCACTGGGGCTGGAAAAAGAAATTTTTGTAAGTCCCAGAAATGACATATGAGATACAAACAAAAGAAAAGCATCGAAAAAACCACCAAAAACAAACAAAAAATGTACAGATTAGTAAACTAGGAAAATTAGAGAGGAAAATATAATATAATATATATATATATATATATATATATATATAGAGAGAGAGAGAGAGAGAGAGTGAGAGAGAGAGAGAGAGAAAGATCACTGTAAAACACTAACAAAACAATGTAGAATTGTTGTAGAAAACAACAATATGTAAATAAATAAAACAATCTTCAATTGCTGCATCAGGCTAGGTCCAAGCCAATTGCAATGCAACTAATTCCAATCACAAGCAGCCAACTTGCCTGCAATTCTGTGAATTTGCAAGTCATTTCACTACAGAAAAATAGAAAGAAGGCAAGACTGGTATTAGCTGAAATGATACACATCCTGGCATACCACAATGCCAGCTGTAACCACAAAGCCTTTGCAACAAATGCATGCATTGTCTGTAGAGGGGACAAAATCAAGGATAATTCTTATTCTAGGTTATTTACCGAAAAGAAATTACATATTTGGATTTCCTCTTTGTGTTCTGATAACAGCTTTTGAAAACACAAAGAACACTTTTTTGGTGTTCTTTGAAAACTGTTATTGTTCTCTGAATTTTGTGTTTTTTGTGTTCTCCGTGTTTTCAGAACAAAACATTGGAATAAGCAGTTCTCCGTGTTTCCTTATTCTCGCATTTTTTGAAACTTGATTTTCAAAAACTGTAACCAAACAGGCCCAAATTCACACAAAAGGTAACCTTAGTCAACACACAATCTATTAGAATGATAGGTGTTGTTTATACCTATATATATATGTTTTAGACTTAATATTTTCTAGTTCTTTGAGTTTATGAAGCATCCTAACACATTTCATGTTGTTTTTGGCAGGTAGAACCATCTCAAGAAGTTAAGGTGCAAAAAGGATCGAATTGGAGGCATTTCAGGATCAAAAACACAAAGCTGAGGAATAGAGGCAGAAGGGTCGACAACTAGACACCCACCCTGAGCGTCTAGACGCCCGGAGGCACCACTTGGACATAATGTTGGGAGCCTAGATGCCCTGCGCCAGCGTTTAGACACCCCACGTGGGATTAATAATTTGACGTTTTTGACCTAATTACCCTTAATTATGTCCAAACGACACGAGGTTAGGTTTATAAGCCGATTTTAGGGTTCTGAACAAGGTGTTGGATGATTGGAGGCAATTCGTGAAGCCTTTCTGACAAGAGATCCAAGGAGAACACAAAGGATTCTTCATCAAAAACCCTAGTTTTTCTTCCATTCTCAATGTTTTCTGCTATGTATTTGTTTTCTCTTTTCTTTAGGATGTTTTAGGTTCTTTTTCTAGGATTACAATGTAGCAAAATCATGATTGAATAATGAAAACCTGGTTGTAATCTTTTGATGTCGATTCCATTTTATTTAAATAGCATTCTATTCTTAATGCTTGTAGATTATTGACATACCACTTGTTTTGACATCCAAGCAGTTAGAGATGAAGGGTTGGATAGAATCTTATTTAGAATACTTTGCAAGTGGCTTTTCAGATAGAGATATTCTAGAGGTTGTAGTAGATTTAGAGATTACTTGTTCTTAATGAATTCTGTAGATCTAGGGTTAATGCTTGAGAAAGATCACTTGTCCTATTAGGATGGATTGTTGATGCTTGGGAAAGATCAACAAACACCTTTGTGAAATCTGCTGCTAACACATGAAATTGATGTCGTTTGATTGGACCAAGTCCCATCTTTTATGATTGATTTAGGTGAACTCGTAACCCTAGGCTTTTCTTTATTGTTTCTTGAGTCTTCTTGATTTTCTTGATAGTTTAGGATTCTTTTCTTTGCATGCTTAATTTTTATAATTCAAATCATCCATCCAAACAAAATTAGGGTTAGACTAGATTAATAATTAATAGACATAGTACTCATGGGTCCGACACTTTATTTACCACTTTATTATTTGTTCACGATGCATGCACTTGCATGTAGAATATCGCACAAGTTTTTGGCGTCGTTACCGGGGACTATGTTATCTTTCTATTAATGTTGATCGAAATAACTTGATTACGCTTTGGATATAGTTTAGTCTTGCTTTTAGGTTAATTCTCTTTATTTTTATTTTATTTCTTTCATTTTCTATCTTTTTCTAGTTACTTTGATTTTTTCTGCTTTTTGTTTTGTAGGAGTTGAGTTTGTTTATGCGAAGATTTGGGGGTAAAGAGCTATTCCTGTTTGATCCTGAGAGAGAGCACATGCTTTGGCTTGGAGAATAGTTAGTAATCAATTGGAAGAAACTATGGCTGAGAATAACCAAGACAGAGCTGAGAATGTAAGGCAACAAGCTGATCTTAATCCTCAAGTTGTGAATCCGCTAATAGCCTTAAGAGATTATGCAATACCACCAACAGGGATTCAGCCCGTAATTCAAAGACCAGCTATTCAAGCCAACAACTGAGTTAAAGTCAATCACACTATAGTTGGTTTAGAATACACAATTCACAAGGTTACCAAGTGAATATTCTCAGACTTCACGAGATGTCTGAATCTGATCAGTATATACAGATCTAGAATTAGCTGATCGTATTCATCTCTCCTTTCACTAGTGAGTGAGGTTGGCTACACTCCCTACCTCCTGATTCCATAACAAGTCAGGATATGTTGGTGCCGAAATTCTTGGAAAAAAATTTTCCACCTGCCAAGACTGCACAATTGCGCATGGAGATTGTAAAAGGAACAAAGAGAGGAATTTGAGGAATGAATTCCTTATGGTACTATTTGATCTAAACATGTATGTATAAATACAAGAGCTAGATATATACAATTGGTAGGTCAATGCAACAATCCTAATTACTTCGCAGCCCAAGTAAAGTATATATTTACATTTCTATAACCTCCTCAAGTTGGAGCATAGATGTTAATCATGTCAACTTGTTACATATTGACAACTGGAGTCCCCACTTAGGGCCTAAGTGAAGATATCTCTTAACTATTCTCCGGTCTTCACGTATCCTGTCGAAATCAAACTGAGTTGTGTATTCTCACGAACAAAATGGAAGTCTATCTCTATTTGTTTAGTTCGTTCATGGAAAATAGGATTATATGCAATATGAAGGGCAACTGGTGTTAGATCGAGCTTTGTTGAAGTTGAGGTTTATGCAACTACGCCCCAAAGTTGATGAAAGTATAATCTCGCACTGAGGTGTGTCATCGCTTTATATTCAGACTCGGCACTAGATCGAGAGACAACACTATGTTTCTTACTCTTTAAGTAGAAATTGGGTCATAATGACCTGATGCCCGAAGTGAACCTCATGTCCTCCTTAGATCCTGCCCAATCAGCATCCGTGAAACACTTAAGTTTAATATGACGATGCATGTCAAATATGATCCAGAGGCCCTTTCCAAGTAACATAAAATCTATTCTCTGACTCATGATGATCATTATTGGAAGATGTATTGAGCACAGCCCAACTGAGATATCGATATTAAGGCGTGTTACTATAAGGTGGATTAGAACACGATAAACAGCCACATGTCTCTCGGTCTTCAAACAATTAGCCTTCATATCAGTAGTTGTAGGCTTTGTGCCATAGGGAATGACATGGCTTTGCTACCAATTTTCCTGTTTCAAACAATAGATCCAGCACATATAATCTTTAAGGATAAGAAGATTCCGCGTTTGCTCCTCATAATGACACCAAAGTATTTGTGTAGAATTGGCTATGAAGGACTTAAGTGAAAATATGCAATAAATGTAAATTCGTGTATTAATGATATCGTGACATACCTGACTAACGAGATGATGCACGCGAATTTACGTAAAGAGCCAGTGATCAAATTTTATATACGCATGCCAAATTTCTCCAATCACTTCAGATTAGTGACCATGTGTATGGACTCTGTTTTAAGTCATATAATGATTTTGGAGACGAATAAATCTGCGATCTCCCCTTGAGCAACAAACCCAGGAGGTTGCTCCATATAAACTTCTTCTGCAAGATCCCATAAAGAAAAGCATATTTAATATCAAGTTGGTGGAGGTCTCAGCCATGAGTGGCTGCCAAAGATATAAACAGCCAAATATAAGTCAACTTGGCAACTGAGGAAAAGGTATCAGAATAGTTCACCCCATAGGTCTGAGCATACCCTTTAGCAACAAGACGTGCTTTCAACCTAACAACTGAGCCATCGGGATTAACCTTCCATTTGCAAAAACCTGATGAACATCGAATGGGTATCTTCCTAACTGATGGCCCATCATGAGTCGAAATCTGGTGTCGTTCAAGCATCGATTTCCTCTATCATAGCACTCCTTGACCAGTTGAGATAGACTTTTTAGAAACATTGTTAAACGATATACGGGTGATCCCAAGGATGCAATAGTCTTCTTGTGCTTACCTCCATAACGAAAATGGGGTGCATTTGGCCTTGAATCGTCCCTGGATTAAGGCATTTCGCCTCTTCTCCTCCACCATTGAGTTCTCGGCGTTTTTGAGGGAGACCATTTATCTTATACTTTTATTATTTGATCAATCGCATAACCTCTTCTATCTTTGGGTGATCCAAGTTCTCATTCTCTTCTTCCTCTCTTTCCTATTCCGGCCCTTTTCCCTCGCGTGTTTTCAGATGCACTTGTTTTGTCCACTTACTTACCCCTGGCCAAGATAAACTTTCTGCTAAGGCCGCGAAGTGCATCTTCGTTGGTTATTCCATGCAATTACCATTGCTATTCTCTCGATGCATATCGATACTTCGTTTTCGTTGATGTCACCTTTTTTGAACATTCTTCTATCTTCTCTACCCCACCGCCTTCCAGTCGAGGTTTATCTCTACCTCGTCTTTCCCATTCCGTATCATCTTAGTCCCCCAACTACTCCCCTCATCCGTTACATGTTTATACTCATCGTCCCGCATTACCCGACACCAAGCCTCCACGATGACTCATCTCTATGGCGCCCTCCTCCGCGACCTGATCTGTCGTCTCCCACTGATCCTCCCATCGTCATTCGAAAAGGTACTCATTCCTCTCGTTATCCCATCCTATTTATAGTTTCTTGTCTTATCATCATCTATCTTCACCATATTCTACTTTTATTTTCCACCTTATGTTTCTCTTTCTAACACTATCCATGAGGCCCTCTCATCAGGACCCAGAAACAAGCAATAGTTGAAGAAATAGTTGTTTGCATTCTCTTGTACATGGACTTAGTCTCTTACCTGTGGCAAGTCCTTGTTAGTTGTGCGTGAGTTTATCTTTATTAAGATTAGTGCGGATGGCGATGGATCCATCTTAAAGAGCTGGTTGGTTGCAAGAGGAATACTCGGATACATGGCTCCAATTACTATGACACTTTCTCCCCTATTGCTAAGATGACTTCTGTTCATCCTCTCTTATCTATGGTTGTTATGAGCTCTTGGCCCTTATATCAGTTGGACATCAAGAATGTCTTTCTCCATAGCGACCTTGCCGAGGAGGTATATATGGTGCAATCACCTGGATTTGTTGCTCAGGGGGAGTCTGGTTTAGTATGCAGGCTACATTGTTCCTTACATGGCCTAAAGCAATCCCCTCGAACCTGGTTTGACCACTTTAGCTACAAGAGTTAAGTATGACTCGAAGTATCGAGATCCTCTGTCGCATCATCATACATCATCGAGACGGTCGTCACACGATTGTTTATGTGGATGATATTTGTTATAAGCGTAGGTGGTCGAGGATGGTATTAGAAACTTAAACGACATCTCTTGGCTGCTTTGAATGAAAGACTTGGGGAAACCAGAAGTAGTTTCTGAGTTGAGATAAGCTCGGTCTAATTCACGGTGTGGTTATGTCTCGAGGAGGGATTATTTCTTGGATATAATGCGAAAGCGTTTATCTTCAGACTATAAACACAGTAGAACTGATCGCATGGATCCCAAATGTCAAGCTTGTACTTAGACAGGGGGAGTTTCTACGAGATCCAGGGAGATATTAACGACTAGTGGGAAGACTAAACTACCTCACCATCACCCGACCAGACATTTCTTTTCCTGTGAGTGTAGTTAGTCAGTGATAGCCACTAAGATGTTGTGATATGTATTCTCCATTATATCAAAGGAACACCAGGTCAAGGGATGTTATATGAAAACAAAGGTCACACCCATATTGTTGGATATTGTGATGCAGACTAGGAAGGCTCGCCTGCAGACAGAAGCTCCACTTCAAGATATTATGTATTTATTGAAGACAACTTAATATCCTGGAAAAGTAAGAAACATGATGTAGTGGGCCAGTGCAGTGAAGTGAAATATCGGGGTTATGGCTTTGCTGAAACTTGTGAACTTATATGGCTTAAACAGCTTCTTCAGGAGCTAAGATTTGGGAATGATGGCGAATGGCGCTTATGTGTGATAACCAACAACCACATTGCTTAGCTTGAGTCTTTCGTAGAGAGAATGAAAACATATTGAAGTGGACTATCACTTCCTTCGAGAAAAGATGCCTCGGGATGCATGACCTCTGGCAAATCGAAGCTCAGAAGTGACCCGACTAGCAAACATTTTATTTCAGTCATAAAGTCTGAAATTCAGTCGTTTGTAACGAACGGTGCATATATAACATATCTTTCTATTTTGAGGGAAGTGTTAAAGAATCGCTTAGGATATTTTATAATATTCTCTAATTTATTCCCTGCCTTTCTTGTCTGATATTTGTCCTTCCTTTTGTACTTGTTTGTTTCTTTTTATAATATTTCCCGATGTATATAAGTAGGTAGGACCTATACTTTTTAATTCATTCAATCAATAAGAAAAGCATCATTTTCTTACATTTCTTCACAAAGAGGAAGCTTGGAGAGTATGAGACAGTTGCACTCTCAAAGGAATGCAGTGCCATATTACCAAAGCTACCACGAAGCTGAATCCGAGTTTCAAAATCTCATGCTCTATTGGGAATGTCATCTTTGAGAGAGCATTTTGTGATTTGGGGGCTAGCATCAATTTGATGTCTCTCTCCATCTTTAGGAAGCTTGGTTTGGGGGAAGAAGGCTGACCAGCCAGTCACTACAAGCGGCATATGATCCGCCCAAACACCTAGAGGCATTATTGAAGATGTGTTGATCAAGGTCAACAAGTTCATATTTCCAACGGATTTCATTGTCTTGGACATGGAGGAAGACAAAGAGATCTCAATCATACTTGGAATATCATTCTTGGCAACTGGGAGAACCCTCATTGATGTTCAAAAGGATGAGCTTGATAAACCTCCAATACATATCACTTACACAAGGCGTAGAAACAGGGGAGCCTCAATGATTGCCAGCGCACCAAACAAAGGAGAAATGGATGTTTGTGGTTGTCGTGGGTGACACATGTAAATATAGCATGTTATTTTCATATAATGGGGTTGGTGGGATGGTATCAGGGTAGATAGTGGGAAGGCAAGTAGAGGGAGAGTAGGAGGGGCCTCTCGAATTGCCCCTCATTGTTTTGTCGCCCTTATCAGTAAAGCTCTTTTTATCTCTCTTAAAAAACCCTACCAACTCTTTTCCCTATCATTGGAATCAAAGCAATCGACTCTTAGGTTGAGATATGGCAACAAAGAAAGTAGAGGGGCGCATGGAAGCGATGGAAGGACGGATAGCTAAGGTCCATGGAGAGATGGCTTCAAACAAAGGTGACTTGCAGCGGTTGGGTCCTCTTGAGGAGAAGGTAGACTGCTTGAGAAATTATCTCTTCTTGAGCCAATGGAGAGAATGATGTTGAAATGGGAGACCACTGATAAGGGATTGACCCAGGATGAGAGGAGCAATAGGGGTATCAAGCCACTGGGGACCCTAAATCTCGGCGTGTTCTCAGTGAGGAGAGGAGGCTCTATCGGGACGAAGAGCACAGGCGAGGGAATGAAAGACGAGGAACCTACCGGGCTCAAAATCCTGTGGTCATAGGGGATGGACACTGAAAAGGGGAGGGAGGTACGAGTGGAAGCCCTTACTAGGCAGCTTGGAGATACCCGATTTTGAGAGGATGGAATCGGAGGGTGATTCTTCAGTGAAGCGTTTCTTTGCAACACAAAATGTCAGAGGGAGAGAAAATGGTAGCAGCAACAATTAGCATGGACAATGAAGCATTGGCTTGGTTTCAATGGGAAAAAGGTCGTCGACCTATTCAAAATTGGTTACCCAGCTTCGAATCCACCGATTATTAGATACTTTGGTCGCTACCTGAAGATGGGACCATGTGTGAGAGCAATTTCTTCTCTCGAAGCAAAGAAGGCTAAATAAAGTGATTATTTGTGAGCCTTGACGGTCGGAAATGACACTTGAGGATGTACTGAGCACATTCAAGAGAGTACATTTATCAATGGCCTAAAGCCCAATATTCAAGCTGAAGTGCGTATAATGAAACCAGAGGGGTTGAGAGAGGTGATGAAATTTGCGCAGAGAGTAGAGGAGATAAATTGGTGTCAACAGAGCAGTCGGGGATCCTACGGAGGGAGGCCCTCTAATTTTAACCCAGCCCCTAGCCTCTATCAATGCAGACGAGGACCTCATTAATAGTCCACTCCTTTAGGTGGCACCTATGACCATTTTTCGACCCAAATACCAACAAGCCTTCTTCTACCCATCATCATCCAAACATGCATGGGACTTATTTTTCTCTTCGAGAAGCCCCTCCCACTCTCCCTCTACTTGCCTTCCCACTACCTGCCATATCACCACCCCACTAACCCCATTATATAAAAATAACCATGGATTAAAATTTCCGATATTTGGTAGAAATATCGGTGAGGAAATCTGAGATATCGTGATGTAGAAGCAATCGGTCATGGAAGTCGTTTGAGGAAAAATCGTGAAAAATCGGAAATTTCGCGATGTTCGCCGATATATCGATGTCAGTTGAAATTTATTGTTGAATTTAGGTGGTGTTTCTGTATGGCTGGTGGTGATTTTAACTCAAAATATCGAAGATATAACGGAAGCCATCAGGTAAAATATGGAGATATATCGGAAATATAGATAAAAATATGAATCTCTTAAATCTCATCGGGATATATAAGACATGTAAAAATATATAAAATCATTGAATTTGAAATCTACTTGATCAACGATTATAGTTATGATGGAAACGGGGTTTTGAGAAAGATCTATGATCATATTTGCAAAATTAAATCCGGCGGCTATAATTAAATACAAATATTTTTTGACCATCAACTTTGATTCTTTGTATTAAATCATAAATACCTAAATCATTCATTGATCACAAATTCTCTACCACTATTAAATCTTATTCATTCACTCGAAAAATTTTCTTTGATATCTCTTTTGACACTTTATATATTGAAGGTTCAGTACATTGGTTTCTGCTGATTATTTCATATTTAAATTAGTTAATTTGGTAATAATATAACAATACCGTTAACATTTTCAAATGATGGATTAATTTTCTGATCAGTTATATATATTAGTTAATATATTCATACACGAAAAGAAAAAAAAGAAAAGAAGAAAAAATATATTATAAATTTATAGTATTATACTGAAGTTTAAGTATTTAAATTAGTTTGTTTAATTAAACCATTACATTACCATCAAAATTAATTTTTCATGATGATTAATATTTGAAGCAGGCATGGATGAACCGAATTTCTATCCATGGAAGAAGTTTGGCAGATCTAGTGAGACATTTATTAAAGCGTAGTATTCAGATCTTATAATCATACCATCGAATTTACCATATATGATATGATGTAATCCTTTCTTAGTTTGATATATCAAAGTGATATTGCGATTGAATTACAGTAAATCAAATACTTACGTTTTGATTTTAAAAGCTAATTTGATATATATATTTTATATTATTAATATCATTGCACATACCCCAGAAAGTATTTTTACTGAATTTGATATATTTTGTTAATTTTTCGATATCGATATTCATAAAAATATCCTGATATCTCCGATATATCTCATAAAATCACAATCACAAATATATATAAGCGAAATGTTTCCAACCTTAATGCTATACTATATTTACACGTGTCATCCAATACAACCACAAACATCCATTTCTCCTTTGTTTAGTGCGCTGGCAATCATTGAGGCTCCTGACTTACTTGCGCCTTGCTTGTGTAAGTGATATGTATTGGAGGTTTATCAGAGCTACGGTTGAGGGTGCAAGAAGAAAAAGTTACCTTCAACGTTTTTAAAGCCACAAAGCATCCGAGTGATGAGGGCCATGGTGTGTGAGTTGACACCTAGGATACTATGGCTAAGGAGATTGGGGGAGTTCACAATAGCAAAGCTTCATTCGCCTTTAACCCACCATGAGGAAGCTTAAAGATAGTAGGGTTGAGCCTTCATAAAACTAAGCGCTTCTTGAGGAGGCATTATTTCTACCTCCTTTTCTTTTGTGTCTTTGGTTTTTTCTAATTATTTCACATTTTACTTTATTTATTTGATTCCTTTATTTTTGTTTCTAAATGAGAAGTTTGTGTGTGGTTGAAGGTAGATATTCAACCTCCAAGCCATAATTCTGAAGAGGATTAGCGCTCGGAGGAACATGTGTCGACCCTTGATCATCCTCAAGGAAGTCCTCTTTCTACCTATATTGTTATATGTTCACATTAAGGACAATGTTTAATTCAAGTTTAGGGGGATGCCTCTTTGCTTGCTTTGATTGTTGTGTTGTTCTTCTTAAGTTCATCAGTTGTTTTGAATTCTTAGGTATGACTTTGGTTTATTTTTTCAAAATTTTTCAAAAAAATCAAAAACTTTAAGTGAGTTGACTTGTGACATGAGCATTTTGTATAAGTCAATGATGACAAATGATTGAACTGCTTATAGGTCGTGAAAAATGAGGAGTATAGCCATACACTTACATATGACACATTTGTTGGCTAAGCCTTGCTAGGAGCTCTAGACATCTTGAGCACAAAACCTTTGCCTCCTAGGATGTTCTTGCCTACCTAGAGAAAATTTATGTGACCCATTACCTCGCTGATCACTTTGGGTTCTGAACATATCATATTTATCACTCGGCGAAATCCAGTAACACAACAATTGGGAAAGGACTTGACCATCTTTGGGCCCATTTGAAGCCTTTCAAGCCAACCCATACATAACTTATCATCCACCAGATCTTTCTATTTAGGACTATTTGCCTAGTTCTTTCGTGGCACCCATGTTTATAACTCCATACCTTTGATCTAATTCATCTCTTAAGTAATTCTTTGTTTCACCCGTAGGTTTGTGTGATCTTTAAGGAAGTATATGACTAAAGCAAATTGAGGGTGAATGTGTAGGAGAATGAAATGAGCAAAGATGGAAAGAAAATCAAATGAAAGACAAAGAAGTCATAGAAAAATAACAAAAACAGTAAGATTAGTGAGTTTGGTTTCATAGTGCCTCCATAACTTATATTAAATTAGGTCCGAAGAAATTAGACATCTAATACCCTAGGCCATTTTTAATTGCATATGGGAGTTGTGACTGAGCTCCACTGAGTTGGGATAAAGAAAGCTTAAGGAACCACCGAAAATTGGAACTACTGCAATTCTAGCATACATGATGAAAAAGTTGTGAAGTGGAAAGATGTGTTGTGAGGATAACATCATGTATGATTTGGAAATTGTAAAGAATGAGTAAGCTTAGGAAAGAAAGAAATAAATGTAGACTATGGTGATGAATAAAATTTTACCTTTATCTGCCATAACCTAATTATACATTTAGAATGTCAAGACCTAATGATCTAGGTTATTATTATGATCTATATTAGTGATGATGCAAATAAGCTATGGAACTCAAAATTTCAAACATATAAGTCAATCTCCACAATAGGCAACATAAATCTATAGTTGAGAATGGCTAGCTAAACAAGGTTCACACACAAAGATTTCTAGCCACAAATGAATCCAACTTGGTCGATCGTTTTGCTAAAGGGAAAATACTCAGGTTTTCATACTCATAAATACAGTGAAATCTTTGAGGCTTCGATTCATGGTGGCATCAAGTCATCACTCACTCGTCTCAAAATTATTCCTCTTGTACTATTATCTCATGAAATGTGATTACTCTTCTCCCATTTTTGCTCGAGGACTATGAGTTAAGGTACAGTGTGATAGAGTGTTGTTTCCTCCTATTTTATATCTATTTTTAGACTATCTTGCACTAGTTCTTTGAAGGTTATAGGCATTCCTTTGTTCAGTTTTTTTGGTAGGTAGAACCATCTCGGGAAGTTTAGGTGCAAAAATGATCGGTGGAGAGAGTTAGGTGAAAACTACAAGCTAGAGACTAGAGGCAGCCCAGGTTGGGTTTGGCATTAATCTAATGATCACAGAGGCCGGAGGCACCACTTGGACACAATCATTCAGGCGCCTGGGCCTTTACACCAGCGTGCTGACGCCTCATGTAAGGATTAATTCAACTTTTTACCTAATTACATAATGAAGTCCAGATGTGCAGTTTGGTTTATAGCCGATTTTAGGTTTGAACAAGGTGTTGGATGATTGGAGGCGGTTTGGCGACATTCCGGCTGAAGTCGAGGAGAACCCTGAAAGTTCTTCATTAAAAAACCTAAGTTTTCTTCCACTTCTTCTCTATGTTTTTATATGCATGTTTTAACTTTCTTTAGTTTTTAGGGTTCTTTTGTTCTGATGTGTGAAAGATTGAATAATATGGCTACAGTTATAATCTTTGATATTAGTTTCCATTTGTTAATGATTTCATTATTTTCTTAATACTAAGTAGATTAATAGCCATCTTTGCTGTTTTTTATTTGTCGATCAGATTATGGATGAATCTTGTAGAATACCTTGTAGTACTTTTGAATAGAGAGATCATTCTTGAGGTTTGTTTGGAAGTTGAAATTTGCTTATTCTTAATGAATTCTATAGATCTAAGGTTGATATTTGAGAAAAGATCCTTGTTTATATTACAGATGGATTATTTGTGATACTTGAGAAAGATCAACAATCACCTTTATTATGTTAATCTACTTTATTAACATAAAATTAGTATCATTTCGATTGAATAAGTCAAATGTTTATGATTAAGATTTAGGTAGGTGAACTCTTAACACAAGCATGCGATGATTCTTAGTCTTCTTGATCTTTCTTGATAGTTTAGGATTCTTTTCTTTGCATGCTTAATTTTTATGAATTCAAATCTTGATTCAAATTTTATCCATCGACAAAGATTTGGGTTAGACTAGGTTAGTAATTAATAGAGATAGTATAGTGGTTCAACCTTTATTACCCTTTATTACTTGTGACATTCTGCATACTGAAATCTGTGGAATAAAGGAATAAGGAAAGAGAAGAAAAAACCTACCTCTGATATGTTCAATAAATAAATCTGTAAAATCCCAGTCTCAAATAATACAGACATCAAAGATGATTACAAAATAATAATTGTCTGCTTATTTAACATGGGCAATCCTATTCACTCATAATTAAATGAAATATCCCAAATACTAATCTCACCATAGACTACAGATCTAATGAGATAGTCGATCAAAATGATTCATGAATCCCCTCTTATATGAGGCCTTAGAACATTCTTTTTAACAGGTGATCAACCATCTGTTGTATCACCACAGTGGCATTTATTAGCCAAAGCTCTTCTCTTTTCAATTGATCTAGGTCTGACACTCTGGGGGCCTCCGAGCAAACTTATCTTATCTTCGAGGGCAAGGTGGCTCATGAAAGGGAGCAATGAAGTCCGACTGGTCAAGTCTTATTAAAGTACTTTACAGCTCCATCTGATCTTTCTCACTAATGACAGTCACGATTGGGAAAGATTCTATTAGCCCCAGACTCAGAAGAGATTTTTGAATCTCCTCTAGTTCCCAATCATTGAACACCACATAGATGAGCAACCCTTTCAACTGCAATCCTCGATAATTTTTTTATAAATAGACTGAATACGTTATCTTACGAGATTAAAGGAATTTATGCAAAGTATATCTACATAAAGCAAAAAAAAAAGAGTAAATATTTTGCAAAACCATGGAGAATCTACTTTCAAATGCAAAAGGTTAAATCCCAATTTTTTTTTTTTTTTTATGGCTATTAAACTTACTCAGATACCAGTTTCAAGTTCTTATGAGAGGGTAGTACCTAACTAACACAGCTAATCTCCAAGACCAACAAAATCCAACTTTTTCCGAACATTGGAACCATTCAAATTGTTGACTTTTCAAGCAAATTTACAAATGTCTAATCAAGCAGGTGCCCTGAGGGCAAAGGTTGCAAAGAAAGACATATTAAAATGCTTAATATTCCATAAATCATTAACTAAATCATAACTAACAAGAATGCTCTTAATGCAAATTCCAAAAAACTAATTTAATCAGTAATAAAGATAATTAATCATCATATTGTTAATGATACAAAAACAATGTTATAAACATATTTAATCTTCCCCTTATTGAAATTTCTTTATTTCTTGAGAATTGATAATTGTTGCTTTTTTGACTTGTTTTGGTTCCAAATGTTTACAATTCAGTAATAATACCTCAATATGTTTTTTATTCTCATTCTTTCATTGTTTTTCCTAAAGTTTGAGAATTCTATGACAATTTCTTTTCTTTTTTTCTTTCTTTTTCAGTGATGAACCAACACAAAATTTTAGAATAAGGTCATGGTCTTGATGACCAAATATTATTACTATGATATTTTATGACATTTATATAACAATGCATATTGCACATGCTATTTTAGAAACCAAAATAAAAGGTGAAAGGGGAGGAGTATACGATTATTTTAAATTTGTATTTTTCTTTAATTGATGAGCCTTCAACATGCACTTTCCTTAGGAAGTTTTCATGAATATGTCCATGCAACAAAACACTTAAACCAATTATAACTAAAATGTTAAGTTTTAGAGCAGTATCTCCACAAAAAGAAAAAGAAAAAGAAAAAAAAACCTGACTGAGGACTATTATCCTGAATTTTCAACAACTTATTATGTTTAATGTCTCCAAATACTCTTCCTTATTCTTCAACAAAAAAAAAGTGATGTTGTTTGGAGCTTCGGAAAGGACCACATTTTTTTTCTTGGGTAAAACTTTTTTTCTGTTTTGCTTTTTTTCCCTTTCTCTTTTTCCCCATTGGGAGTTGAACCTAGAACCTCCAATATACCCAACTCGACCCTTTACCACTTGAGCCAGGTCTCAAGGGCAATATAGCATCATCAATATGATAGTTAATGCTTGATATATGGATCAGGAGTCATGTCCCTCAACTGTTTCAATGTGATGGTTAAGACTGATGTGTGGATCACTGTTCCAATTTCAGCTATTTTGCCTAAGGACAATTGCTTTCACTCATAGTTAGAAATATAAATTATAGCTAGAAAGAGCTGCAAAGAAGGAAAGAATCAAATTTGTTACTAGGCATATCTAGCAGTATCTAGTGTATTTTAGGCTCTTTTCACACTAACTCTCCCACTATAAAATGCATCAACACACTTAAAATGAGTGGTCTGGTATGAGTGTTAGGAACTTCTTAATTCTAGATGATGTGATAGCTTTCATTCACTTTACCATACAAGCACAAGGTCCTCATTGTTCCGTTAACTGAAACATTTCACATTCTTCCAGCTAGGAATTAGTTTCATCACCATCTGCATTGGACCTATCTATACATTTTCACTTTGGACCCACCAATCCTCACAAATCAAATGCATCAACAATTTTTTTTTTTTTTTGGATGAGTTAAAAAATGCATCGACAAATTTGAAAGGAATTGTCCTTTTATGAGTTTCAAAAATCTATCCCAGTCAATGCAGGATCTCACAAGTTGGGTGATGAATTTTTGGTAAGATGTTGAATGTAATGGCAACTCGATGAAGAAGTGACATTCGGATCTTTTCAGGCTGGCCATAATTAAAGAAGCAATGATACATTTGCGAGTTTGGACCTTGAAGGGATCTTCATATCAAGGTGCTCGAAGGAAACCGAGCAAAACTGCCATAGCATATCCAGCTAGATTTCTATCATTTCTAATGTGATCCAGCTGACTCTGGACAAGGAAAAAATTCATCGAACAAGACCTAAGCCACAGGCAGTTAATCAACAAGTTGTTGAGCAGCCTTCTCATTCCTTTTATACAAACAGCATTTACGTGTATAAATACATGTCCTTCTATAAAACAGGTTACGATTCAAGATGCTCGCTCAAACTATTGGCCTTGCAAAGAGGACCATTTTAGAAGGAAGCCTTGATTCACATATGTGAGCAACAGAGCCTATTGTTCTGGGAAATAATTTTTCCTTTTATGTTTAGTTGATATCATAGGATACTCAAGCTGACAGATACATATTGCTAGCTTTTCCTGCATCTTTCTCTTTGCTTGGATGTAACTTCTGAACCTCCTTTGTACCTGGCTGGGAGCTCTTCTTTGAATCCTTCAATCTATATCTTGGTACAATTTGTCAATAAGAAAGAATATACTTACTAGCACCTCTGTGCATCATATGTAGATGTTGCGTGTGCATCCAAAGTCTCACAAATGTCCCACATCGGTTAGGAATGGGATGCCTTATGAGTATATAAACATGGATAACATCCAATTGGTATGAGGCCTTTTGGAGGAAAAGCCCAAAAACAAAACCTTGAGGGCTTACGCCCAAAGTGGACAATATCATACCAATGTGGATAGGGAAAAGGTCCATAAGGTTTCCCAACAAGTGGTATCGAAAACCAGGTTCAGGCTAACCGAGTGGATGCTGAACAAAATGATGTAGTGGGCCCCCCTGGCAAATGGAGTTTCACGTAAGGCATGTGCCCGAACATAGTGAAGGAGATCCTAGTTTGAGGGGAGGTTCGGTGGAACTTTGTTCGAGGAAAGATTATTTGGGTATCTTGTACAGAAGTCTCCCTTGATGTGCGCATCGGAGTTAGGAATGGGAAGACTTATGAGTATATAAGCGTGAATAACATCCAATTGATACGAGGCATTTTGGGGGAAAAGCCCAAAAACAAAACCATAAGAGCTTAGGCCCAAAGTGGACAATACCATCACCATGGATAGGGAGTAGATGTTTTGAGGTTTCAACTTTAGATGACTAACTCAAGGATGAAAATTCTACATCAACTTAACTTACATAACAGGAAAAAAAAGTTATTTTCAATTTCCAGATTTGGAAAATGGTAGAGAATTTTCATATCATCAGTTGATGAAAGGTATGATATGGTGACATACAAAAGAATTAAGACCATAGCTTTTTAATAGTTATTATATGCAAAGACTAAAGTGAGATCTATTTCAACTTCTTATCAGGAAGAAATGCATGTCATTGAAATGCTAATATCCTGGACCCAAAATCTCAATTTTTCCCACATGATGCCCTCTTCAATTTTTGAATTTTCAAACAAATCTAGACAAAGCGAGAGTCAATAATAAGCGTGCATGACCACAATTATCAAATTGTATAAGAAACAATTTTACTCTTAAGCATCAATCTGAGTTCCAAATGTCTATTAAAAAAAACCAACAATAAGAAAGATTGATTTCAAGTTCTTAATACAAGGAAATAGATGCCATCAGAATGCTATTATCCCTTTTCCATAATGGCACTCTCCAAATTTTCAGTTTTCAAAGCAAATTTGTGAAGCTTTAGGAGTTAAAATTTATTATTAAAAAAAAAGGTTGCCCAGGAACACAATTATCCAGTCGTATAAGAAATAAGTTTATTACCTGGATGCATAACAAAGCAAACAGTAAGGAATAATCATTCAAAAAAAAAAAAAAAATCAGTTAGTCAATCATAGTTAATAAGTATTCATCCGAGTTCCAAATTTCAAAAATAATTCACAAATCAACAGTATTAATATCATTCAATATACCGAAAAATAAATGTTCATCTCAAGTACAACAAGGGCATGCTATATCAATTCACTATAATAATTTGAATCAGTCAGCATTTTCTCGAATTCATCATCTCCTCTCCGACAACATATGCTGTATCTATATAGTATTTGTTCAATCTTTATCATCATTTAAAACAATTTCCAAAATGAATTAACTTGAAAATCAATCAGGAGATTGTAATTTAGAGAGAAAGTTAGGTGGGTTAGTAAAATTTATACGTTTATCCTCAGAAAATGGAAGGACAGACTGTTTGGAAGACAGTACCTTATGTATCTGCGGCAGTGAGCCGAAACACAGCCCCTCTCTCCTCTTCCAGTCCCAACAAAGCTTCCAACCCATCGGCAACGCGCTCCCGAAGCCGCTGGCGTCCACAATCTTCCTCTTCTTCCTCCTGCTACACCACTGCCCTTCCAAACCCCTCAAAACCCCCAAAATTTCCTCCTCCCTGTCCAAACCCACTGTCCTACTCCTCAATTCGTCACCATACGGGTCTTCTGCGCTCGCCAAGGCCTCGAGATCGACAACCTCGCCGTTCCGATTTACAATATGCAGAGGCCTCTGGCCGACTCCATCACCGGCCGCCACAATCCTCTTCTTCCTCCCCCTCTTCCCCTTCTCCTCCATTTCCCCCAATTCACTGCCACCTCCGTCAACCACCATGGCCAATTCAGATTGAGATCCATGGTTCCTTTCCTCCCAAACCACCAAAGCCAAATCATTGGAACTCAGTTCACCCTCAATCAACGTTTGAGTAATGGATGATCAGCTTATTCTCGAACTGCTCTGGGTCGCATTGGACTGAGGATGGCGGGGTCTTCTGCATGCAGGAGGCCCAGCAGACGGCGTCGGACCGGGGCTTGCGTGGCGCAAGGCGGAGGCGGGAGTAAGTTTGGCGGCGGCTTCCGGCGCTCTCATTGAAGAGGTTGCGGTCAAGCTTGGGGACCACGACGGCTTCGCTTTGGAGGAGGGAGTTGTGAAGAGAGGAGAGGGAGAGGTGATAGAGATCAGATTGAGAGAGCGAGCTGGAATCAATTTGTTTGAGAGAATCCAGCTTGGAGGAATGTGAATTTCCAGAGAAAATCACCATTCCCGTCTCCTCCACCGGCTCCGGTGGACAACGCTACCACTCCAGTTGGAGACTTCTGTTTCTTCTCGACTTTGGAAAGTGATTGAAAGTTGTCAGCGAGAGTCTATTTATAATTTATTCATTTATATACATTTGTATACTTTTTAACATGTTAGAGAATTTTTTTTATCCAAAAAAATTGTAAACCAAAAGAAAGTATGGAGCAATGTTTTAAAAATCGGATCGGTGACTGAATCGGAAAAGTTATCGGTTCACGATTCATTTGATCGGACGATTAATTGACAGTAGTTGAAGCCCGAGTGAGGTAATAAATATATTATTTATATTTTAAAATATATAATTAATAATATTTAAGATATTATTTATTATTTTTATATAAATAAAGTATTTTTAAAATTTATTTTAAATATGTATAATGTTAATATATGAAAACATATTGAAATGGAATAAAACATTTATATCAATATATCTTAATTAGTAGTAGTAATATATAATTTTGTTAATGTCTAAAATAATCGTAATGGTAATACAGTGGTAGAGTGGTTACTTGTAATTTTCCTTCCCCATATTCAAATCCATGATGCATTATTTAATTGAATTTTTTTAGTTCTGACGTTAACCTCTGAGTTTTTGTCATGCGAACGGCGTGGTTACCGATGTAAGCGTAGCTTGGCGTCGTTTAAGCAAAAAATTTGTAGCGGCGAATTGATCGATTCGGCGAGCCGACATTCACGGTCCGATCTGGTTGGGCGGTTCAAAGCCGGTTCAATGCAAAAACGGTTTTGATTGAAGCCGGGGCCAGGTTTAATGGCGATCGACCAGGTTCGTCGGTCGAGCGGACAGTCGGTCAGATTTTAACGTTGGTATGAAGACAAAGCTCACGTAGAAAGGAAGACGAAGTTTATTACTTTATATATTAAATATAAATAGAAGAATATTATTTATAAGCCTATGGAATTCAAATCTATATCTAATCTCACTATTTAAGAGTGCTAGTATTTGCTTTATATACGTGACCAATATTGATTTTTTGTAAATTGATTATTATTCACATCTTTAACCTCTTCACTCCCATAACATTCATTAAAGATTTATGCAGGGGTGAGCTATATACAGCTTAGGAGGAATGAATCTTAGTGAAATTTAGGAGAAAAATTATTTGCAGAGGGGTTTAAACCCTTGACTTCTAGTTTGGAAGATATGATACTTAATAATCACACTACCATGCCCCCTAAAATTGTTTATGCTCCTTCTGACTATATTTTCTAGCTCCGTCACTAACTGTCTCCTTAAAAACCTTGCTAGTAAAATTTAGTGAGACAAAACCTGGATGAATGGAAAAATAATGTGGTACACTAACATCTAGTTATACTCCCTTCATGTTAATGTCCTTTGATTGACACATTTCAATCTTGTATATTAACTTTTTGAATGTTGAAGTTGACAATAACTTTATGAACAAATATGATAGATTATCACTTAAGCGTATTTGTTGGTTCGTGATCTAGCTTTATGTGGATCTGAAAGATAGTTTGCATTCGCATATCCGAGTAATTGTGACTTTGACTTATTTAAGTAAAATAGACTCATATTAATAGTTTCACGGAGATAACACATTACATTTTTTATGTCATTACAATGTCTTTGAGTTTGAGTAGAATTGTACTTGGCTAATAAATTGATAAAAAGTAATATCTAGATAGTACAATTAGCAAGATACATAAGTGCATTGATAAGACTAAGATATAGCACTTCATAACCAAGTAAATTTTCTTCCTTTTCACGAGGACGAAATGAGTCATTTTTCATATAAAGTGGTTAGACAACCATCGGTAAACTTAATGGATATGCTTTATCCATATTACAATGTTTCAGGGTGTTTTTAATATATGTTGATTGATGAGCAGACACTCTAATTGGAAAATGCTCAATCTACAAACCGAGATAAAATTTTGTTTTTCCAAAAACTTTCATTTCAAATTCACTTTTCAACTATTTTGTAGTTTCTATGAATTCTTCAAAAGTTCAAACAATGTTTAAATCATCCACATATACAACAATAATCTTAAATTCAATTTGTGATTTCTTAATAAAAATGCACGAGCATATAAGGTTGTTCACACACCATTTTCTTTAATAAATACGCACTAAGGCAATTGTACCACGTGTTTATGGATTGCTTCAGTCCCCATGAAGATCATTGTAACTTGATGGATTATATGTTAAGAAGGTTTGTACTATTTGTTTCAAGTAATTTAAATCATTTAGGGATTTTCACGTATATATTATTATCTATAGATCTATATAAATATGCTTTGCCAACATTTGTGAGACTCACATCTAGTCATTCAAAGCCTATTAGGGCGCTTTCGTACAAATACTCATTTGTACTCAACAAGCTTTATACTTTTAGACGTTTGGATTATAGGTCCAAAAACTTCTTATTTTATTAATAATTATAGTGCTGCATGCCACATTTTCAATTTAGCCCAATAAATTTTATTTTATTCTACATTTGGCCGTTTAAGATCCTTCATCATTTGCCATGTGAAGTCTCTAAGACCACTTGGAAGATATTATTCCAACCTCATTTTTAGCTTTATACATATCACTTATTGAGATCTCACTATTTTCAAGTATTTGTGCATCTTCAAGGGCTTTTTGTGCATTTCCTACCTCTTCAGGGGTTTCTTGTTTATTATATATCTCTATAGTGGTGTTTATTGCCCCTCATTTACCTCTACAAGGACCTTTTGTTTATTATGTGCTTCTACGAGGCCTTTTGTTTATTATTTACCTTTACAAGGGTTTATTGTTCATCATGTTTCTTTATTAGGTCATTTTGTTTATTATATGTCTCTACAAGAACCTTTTGTTTATTATGTACCTTTCCATGGGCTTGTTGTTCATCCATGTGCTTCTATTTGGGCTATTTGTTTATTGTAGGGAAAATTATGTTATGGGGTATCAATTTCAAATTATTTGAAAAATGAGGACCGACCAATCTTATTTGAAGGTCAATCCAATATGTGATCAAATATTTGATAAAGAAGTCAAAATATTTGATAAATAAGTCCAAATATACGTTATAGAGAGTAGTAGGTTTATGAGTTTTATATACAAGTCATGTAACCATTAGGTACAATCTATGTAAACCTTAGGCACAAAATAAGACTCACACACTTTTAGCCCTCTTTATCAAATAAGATTATTTGATCCTCATTTTTCAAATAATTTGAAATTGATAACCTATAAAAGAGTTTTCCCTTTATGATATGCCTCGACACGGGTCTTTTGTTTATTATGTACATCTACAAGGGCTTCTCATTTACTATGTACCTCTACAGAGACTTCTCGTTTACTATATACCTCTCTAAGGGCTTATTGTTCATCATGCGTCTCTATTGAGGCTTTTGTTTATTATGTACCTCTATATGACTTCTCCTTTACTGTGTACCTCTACAAGGACCTTTTGTCTTATTTGTTCTTCTTCAGGAGCATTAAGATTTGCTTATGTTCTTCTCTTTCGAGGAATTATGTATTTGAGTCAATAGGTCTCCCACGCTTCATGCATGTCTTAGATTCATTTACTAATTATCCTATAAGGACATCAATTCAAGCTCGAATATTTAAAAATCCGAATGTCTGGCTTCGTCACTTTATTTTATTAATGAATGCATTTGGTAAACGGTTTTACAAGTTTTTGAAAATGAATGATCCTTTGAACTTCTTGTTCACATTGGTTTATTTGAGAATCAAGATGAGATATCATAAGTGCATTTCATATAATTTATTGTTGTTCTTCTAGAATTGGCTTTTCTTCTCTTAATGGTAGGAACATAATCTCATTAAAATAATAATTTGTAAAGCTAACAAGTAGCACGTGAGCATTCATTGGGCAAGAGAATCTTTGGTTCTTTAATAGATACATGTGTGAGTATTTTATGATTCAACGTATTATTGAAGACCCAAATTGACCTAGCATGTCGTGTCAAAGAATAAAATATTTGCTTTATTGAACTTATGATTCACAACAACATATGACTTAATAGGCTTTATATTTGCTCTTTTGAAGCCTTCATTTAAATTTGAAGTACCAGAGATGGTACTTTTACTGGCACTTGTTAGTGTCAACCTTCATTCATTTGAGATTCAATAACACATGGATTTTAGATACAACTAAAATGAAAACAAAACATAATTATATATGAATTGATATAATAAGCATACAAGATATATAATTAAATAGTAGTGTTTTAACCTTTTATTGAGGAGTCGGTCTTTTCACTAAGACTTCCAAGGAAATCATAGAATGTTAATGCAAACCCCTCAGTATAAGTAAAGTTTATTTATGTTGATTTCCTTTTTTCTTTTATTGATGTTTGGTAAAGGATCAAATGTTTAGGCATACAACAGGCATGCAACTGATGTCCCTTGCATACAACATCTATAATAATTATCCCTTATGCACTTTCCATTTTATATCAATGATAATCTACTTATGATGGTGAGACTTTTCATTTCCCAAGGATTTGAGAGAGTATCAATATGGTATCAAAAAAATTTCCATGATTGTGACCATGACCGATTAGATGATATTGCATTCGCTTCACGAAATCAATTCAAACCCAATCGGACTAGACTGATGATTTTTCATCAAAATTTCAATAGTTTATTAAACATCAAAGATACAAGATGAGCGATTCCTTCTTGAATATCAAATGTCAACTCAATTTGAAATTTGACATTATGAATAACTTTAGTATATGACAAAATAATGGGAATAAAGTATATGATAAATTAATAAAAATAATAAAAACTTTGACTTATAACCAAAATCAAATAATTTTCTTATAGGTTTTGATAATATATAATAAAATCAAAACCAATATAAAAACTTAAAATTTAAATAGCCTCAAGTTTATAGAATTACCTTCAGAGCTGAGGAATTGGTATTGATAACATGTTGCAAACCAAAGAAAGTATTCAGAGAAATAAATTTGTAGAGAGAATGAAATAATTAAGTTTTATTTTCTTTACTTTGATATATTAAATACAAATATGAGAAGACTTTTTATAAGTGTTTGAGAAACTATGTAATCTCACTGTTTAGGCAACTAGTATTTACAATACAAATGTGACCAATATTCATTTTGTAAATTGATCGTCATTTACACATTTCCTTATAACATTGAGAATTTTCTTATTCATAATTTTTTATTTGAAAAATCCAATGGCAAGGAAAGAATTAAAATATCCATAAATAAGAGTCTATCCTTAGTGAAAAATAACTATAAATATTAATAAAACTAAATTTTTTTAAAAAATATTTGAACTTTTTAATAAAGATAATAAAATAAATAATAATGCACATATTATTTTGATGATGCCTTTTTTCAACCGGACTAATTTGGAGCGTGTTAAGGGTCGTTGGGGAGTACGGAACGAGGCACATTGTGGGTAGCGCAGAAGGCTACCTGGATCGTCATTCCCAGATATGGCGCTCCTCTTGCCAAAAACCCCGGAAAGAAAGGGTTAGAGGGGAACCGCTCATGTATTTCAGGAGCTAAGTCGATTCTTTATGAGAGAAAAAGATGGCGCAGAGGAATGGGAATGTGTTAAGCGTACTTCAGCAGATAGGGTGGCACAGTATTTATAATATATGTTTGTTGGATGGTGATTAAGATTCTTTCATTGGACGGGATATTTCTTGCTTTTATCGGTATCGAACTCGATTAGGAATATTGAAAAAGCAGTTTATTTAGAATTATCTTTCTTCCTCATTGGTGGGATCCGACTTGATCTGCAGGATGAGCTGTTATATCGTGAATTATCTTATTTTCCTTGCTGGTGAGATTTATTTGGATTTGCAAGATAATGTTATTGAGATTATTCATTTCCTTATCGATGGGATTTAGTTCGATTTGCGGAATGTGGGCACTTCTCGATGCACATAAGCGGCCACACCTGCAGGCGGACCAATTTGGAGCCTTCATGCGGGGGTGGCGTTAAAGGCACGAGGTGTTACCACGTCGTCTCTTAACCGTAGGTTTGGCGAGTGGGCTGTGAACCTGTTTTCAAACTACTCATTATTAAAACTTTTTTTTTTGTTCAACCATAAGGTGTTATGAGCTGGTTCGTGCATCTGAAAGACAGCACAAGTCATAATTATCTAGACTAATTCATATAAAGTCGAAAATTTCTGGCCGTGAAGCTCTATCGCATGCTTTCTATTTGCATTATCAGGGCTTAAACTTAAGACCACTAGTTAAACTATGCTTTTTTTATATTTTTTATTTTGGTGTCTCAAATTTATTTTTTCAATCAAAGGTCTAAACTTTTTATTTATTTATTTTTATTTTGGTGCTCTACTTGATTTTTATTTAATAAAGGGTTTAAATTTTTAAATTTTGTTCAATCAAGTATCTTGTGACCAATCAAAGTTTATTATGATATTTGAATTAGCAAAAATTACAACTAAATAACATTCGAGATCATATAAATATGATAAAATTACTTAAATGTCCTCTAACAAAGTGAAATGACAATATTATCATTTCCTCATTAGGGTTTTTGTTATCTATTCAATACATTACAAAAGAAAATGATAAAATTGGTTGTTATGGAATTGCGACAAAGCTAAATATTTTAATTATTTTAAAAATAATTTTAATATCTAATATTTTATTTTTAATTAATCATATTGTGGATACCCCTAGATGGCTGCCACTTGGCAACCATCCCAATAGCCACATTTTTATTTTTTTTTGGAAAAGAGTTCATTTAAAGGAGTTTTATTTTATTTTATTTTTATAATTTAAATTCATTTTGACTTGATTTTTTTTAAGGGTGGAAAGAAATATTTAAAGAGTTTTTTCTTTTATTTATTTCGTTAGATTTTGATTTGAGTCTTTGTTTTCCTTTTTGGAGAAGGAAATGTTTGTTTTTTTATTAAATTGGAGGGAATGATCCTTTTGTATGTGGGGATGGTTTTTTCTTACAAGTTTGGGTTTTGTGGGTTATTCTAAAAAAAGAAGCTTGGAATTGATGTTTAAGTTTGAGAATATGTGATTTGTTCACATAGATTTTTTTTTTTTTTTTTGTTATTTATTATTCCCTCCATTTGAAAGTAACTGTTGTTTAAGGTTTTTACACACTATCTCTCCATAAAAAAGGCTAATAAATTATCATTTTTTTTCTCATTAACTCTTTATTTTCTCCCAAAAATTATTCTTTTTTCTCATTTACTCTTTATCTTCTTACAAAAAAATTATTAGTAATCTATATTGAGAAAATGTAAAAAATGCTTCATACTTGTTGAAATAACTTAGAAAATTGAAAAATCAATTAACGAGGTAATTTGGTAGAATAAAGGTAAAATTGAAAAAATTTAATAAATTCTTTCTTGATTTTTTAAAACGATATATAAATAAAAATAAAACAAACTCTCTAGAACGCCAGTTATTTTCAAACGGATGGAGTATATATTCTTCTATTTAGAGTCTTATTCGAGCGCCACATCATTTTAATTTCTTTTGTTTAACTTTATTTGCAATCCAAATTTAAATTAAAGTATTAGGAAAAAATTATTTGTTTATGATCTGATTTAGATTTTTGAAATGTCATGTATCATGGAAGTGTTGGAGGAGTTGGGTTTAGATTGTTTAAGTTTCACTTCCTAAGTTGTAGCACAGTAAAAATTGAAAGAAAAAAAAAAACAGGTTTAGTTTATCTGAGTTATGGTTCCAGGATTATAGATTATTTAGAAGGTTAGTTTTATTTGTTTTTTTTTGGGTTGTGTGTTCTCCTGCTTAATGTTCATTATTTCTGTAATATTTATTCCTTTAATACCTATTAACCACAGTTTGCCTAACAATTTGATCATTCTTCAACACCTCACATGTTTAATAATTTCATCCTTCAATAATTTTAATCTCTCTCTTCTTTAAATGATATTCTACATCTCTCTTCTTTAATAATTGTATATTCTTCTCTCTTTTTTTTACCTTAATTAATTCTTCTTTAATAATTGTATATTCTTCTCTCTTTTTTTTTTACCTTAATTAATTCGCATATTTACTCACTGTCACTTACTCCTAGGCACACACTTTCCCGATCACACAATTTTTTTTCTTTTCTTTAATAATAATATATTTTATATTCCACTCTTCATCTTCATTTTTACTTTAATTACTCCATCTGTTTAAAAATAATTGACATTATAAAGAGTTTATTTTGTTTTTATTTATCTTTCATTTTAAAAAATTAAGAAAAAAATTATTATTTTTTTCCAATTTTACCCTTATTATACTAAATTACCTCGTTAATTGATTTTTCAATTTTCTAAGTTATTTCAACCAATATGAATCATTTTTTACACTTTCCCAATATAGGTTACTAATAATTGTAATATTTTGATCACAAATAAATAAATAAATAAATAAATAAATCTTCATCTTGTTGAGATCTAACAAATTAGAGGATTTGGACAACAATTGAGGCCAGGAACTAAATCAGCAGCATCAACATTGAGATCTGGCAAAGCTTCATCTTGTTTCTTGTATCTATTATTAATATAAGAATGCATCGCATCCATATTTAAATCTATTTCAACCAAAGACATCTGGTGACATTGCCTTGTAGCAATTTTTCAATCAAGGTTGTTGTTTTAACCCTCATGATTAATACCATTGGTTTATACACAATTTTTGGTGGGAAATAAAATTATCTATAATTTTAAATTGAAATTTTTGACACAAAAAAATTCACGTTAAAAAAAGAATGAAGAGCGCCATATTTTTTTTGGAAGAAGATAAGAGTAAAATGAGAAAAAAGATACCTGGAGAGAAGATAAAAGAGTTAATGAGAAAAAAAGATAACTTTAGTCTTTTTTGTGGAGAGAGAGAATGTTTTAATAATTTTCTTAATATGTATGCAAAAACCTTAAACGACAGTTATTTTCAAACGGAGGGAGTAATTTACTAATTCACTTCACATACACTTTCTCGACCGCTTAACTCAATATCATTATTTTCTGGAAAACTATGTCATGGGACCCTAGCATGAAATATTTGAAAATTTAGGCCTAAACTTATCAAATCTAGCCCAAATCCTATTTGAATCAAATATTTGATAAATAACCCAAATTTTTGATAATGAGTCCATGAGGTGGCAAAAAAAATTTTCTCCCTAAAATACCCTTCATTTATCTTATCCATAAGCCTTAACATAATTCAAACATCCCTTTGTCATCTCTCAACCAGTTTTAACCCCTTCTTCTTCAACCCCACACCTCCCTTTTTTCTTTTCTTCTTCTCCTTAAACTGTTTTGCATCTCTCATTTCCTCTCAAGCTCGGCCTCGTTTCTTCAAGATTGACCTCTCATTTTACTCAAATCATTAACCCGAAAACCCCATAAATTCATCCCATTCGAAAGAGAAACTGTTGGTCCACCAAAGCACAATCGAATTTCCCATTCAAGCCAAAGAATCTAGGTTTCTTTCTTCATAAGTAGGTTTCTTTTTCTCTCTTTGTCTCTTTCTTGTGTATGTTCTTTTGAATCTTTACTGCCTAGGTTTCAACATTGTTTAAGAACAATGATAAAATGGTTATTTGTTCCATATTCTATTTTTTTTGAAGCAATTTTTAAGAGCAATGATCTCGGTTTTATTTTATGAAAATGTAGTTATGTGTGTCTTCTTTTGAATCTCGGTTTTTTTAATCTTTGTTATTTTGAAGTGTAGATTTCTGGGTTCCAACATTGTTTAAGAATAATGATACAATCGCTATTTATTTATTTATTTTTATTATAAGTGAACTACAAGTACCATATGATGAAACATTGGGTACAAATTTTATAAACTCTAGGTACTACACAAATTAACTTTAGGTATATATAGATTGTATCCAGGGTACAATCCATTTGAACCTTAGGTACAACCTACATGTAATATGGGCACAAACCAGGAAAACCATAGGTACAACTAATAGCACTTCATTATTTTTATTATAAGTAAAATGTAAGTACCATTTGATTAAACCTTGGGTACAATCATTATGAACTCTGGGTATTTGATGAGTTCTAAACTCATCTATTTTTAATCAATTTTTATGGCATATTTCTAGAAGTTTATGATTCATTTTTATATTGAATTATGGAATATTCACCAATTTTTTGTTTTGCAAGTATTAAATGAAAGAGATATACGACACAGCTTCGTAATGTCGCGATTGTAATCCCAATTGAAACTGCCAGGAGTTATGTCGCACAAGGATCGTCGAACCAAGCTTAAATGAAGATTGTCGCGACATAATTTTTGATAGACTAACTGATTTTTGTTGCGATAATGAAAAGAACCACAAGAAGAATGTCGTAACATTGTGACGCCCCAAATCCCGAGGATCCCGTTGACAACTCGTCAACCCCGCATTACTCTGCTGAACACAGCAACCCGATGTCACATCACTGCATCCCATTTCTTGGGATTGTAACATGAGCAGACATATATTAACCTGCATACCCTTCCGGGTATAGGCAATCCAGAAATTTCAGCTTTTGAGAAATAACACACAAAATCCAACATGCATTTTCCAACAGTCCGGGAACCAAAATTGGTCCGAAATGCATTTTCCAGCCGTTCCGGAACCCATAACCGGCCTGGATACCGACCTTCACAACCTAGTCCTAAACTGTCCAAAAACAATCCCAATGTCCGAAAACTTAGTCCCATGGTTGGGGCTGTACCATATGGCCATATACGGCCCTTAAGTGATAATGAACCTGTGTAGAAGAAAACCCTACCTTTTGGAGCGTAGTGTCGAACCTCTTTTTTTTTTTCGCGCCTACCGCAGCTCCTCGCCGAGTAGAACAACTTTTTTAATTCTCAAAATCTATCGATCAAGGTCCAAACAATCGAAAATTGAAGGCTTTTTTTTCCTTTTTGCTTCTCACCGAACTGACTTTCTTTTCTTTTTTATTCTCCTCCTCCCACCGACCACTTCTACCACCTGGGTCTTCCTCTCTCTCCTAAGAGACTTCTCTCCCTCTCATTCTTGACTTGACACATGGCCAAGATGAGCCATGTGCTTTAATCACACAAATCAAGTGTCATGTGTCACATGGACACATGAACTAAGTGTCATTTGCTACACCACATGGCTATCATGCCATGTGTCCATCTCCTAAGGTTTCATGTGGCATCCACATGGTCATACCATGTGGCACCACTCCATGTGTCACTCGACACCTAGTGCATCGAAAAACATGAAATTCCGACTATTTCGGAATATGACAAAATTCGATTGGGTAACTAGATTTTGCGAGACGATTCTAGTGGGGATAGCCGTTTCGTCATTCGAGATCTACAATAATTCAAAGTTTTCAACTTTTACTACAACGGTAAATTACCATTTTTCCATTTTTCAGAAAAATTGCATTTTTTCCCCGGTTTTACATTCTCCTCCCCTTAAAATACTTTCGTCCCTGAAATTACACACATATACATACAATTTCATGCATAGCGCAGAAGCCATTTAATTCACCAAATGACTAAACAACGATCTTATATAAACCGATTGATCTCGTAGGCTCAGCCCGTGGTGTAACAACAGAGACACGCCGGTCCCCGGTCCCGACCGTGGAGCCCTGCCCCGACTCTCGACTCCATACAACTTCAGGCCTCAGCCCGTCTGCGATGCAAAGAGTTGCTTCGTAGCACCCCGGGACCGAGACACTGCTCCCTGCCCATACCGCAAGGAGAAACAAAATGCGCCTGTATGTCCCACCGATGATTAGGGATCGAGATGACCCATAACCTGGGATCCTCACTTTGCAGCAATCCGCTCATGTCCAGCCGATGGTAGTAATAGCATGTCATCTAACCCGCCCAGCTGGGATGCCCTCGACTCGCCTCGCCCCCGGCAACTCCCGCCTCGTCCTTGAAAATCCCCGTGAAGCAAAGTCCTTCGCTTTCCTCCTAGAGCGCCAGAAGAAGACCGCTTCTCTCTCTCTTCTTCCATTAGCACCCGCAACACCCGATGCTCCGTGGAGTCATCTGATCTCTCTCTCTATGGCCACAGCACTGCTCGACCATGTGAGTCCATATCTCGCAGAGAAATCCCATAATCTTGCCCCTGATGGATAACTCGTACCATCCTCGAATTTCTCACCTTGGCTATAGTCTCGGGCCACATAATCATTCAATTTAAACTAGCTAATTTCGTGAACTTAGCCATGTATTCAAACACTGTTATTGTTCCTTATTTCAGTTCTAAGAACTCCCAAGCTTTTGCATGTCGAGCACGAGCCGGGAAATACTTGCCCATGAAGAGCTCACGAAACTCTTCCCATGTCATTGCCTCCAAGTTCCTTGAGGCTTTGACCCAATCCCACCATACTTGGGATTCGCTCTCTAGTTGAATTGAAGCAGCCTGTCCCAGTGGCATCGGAGGTGATCTCCATAAACCTCGAGATCCCTCTCCTTGTCTAACTAGTAGTGCATGTGCCAACTACTAATAGACCTCGTATCTTGAACTAATCCATTCATTCATTTTCCGAACCCCTAAGGTTATGTTCTCTAACCCTAGTATTCGTCTTTCCCCATATACATTTTACCATGCATATAATTCACACAATTTGTAACAGACAAACATTGAGCATGTTAGAACACAAAACATATAATGCACCATGCAATGATCTAACCCATGCCCAACAGTCCTAGGTATTTGTGTACCTAGACTCTTGATATCTAGCTGAGACGAACTAGTATCAGGACCATACTTGTGGATACCCACACCCGAGGTCCCTAAGTAATCGTTTACCTAGGCTTTGATACCAAGATGTGACACCCCAACCAAGGGTCCTGCTGATAACTACAACCAACTTAATAATTCTCAGAACACTAGGTAAATCTGATGTCACATCATTGCATCCCATTTCTTGGGATTGTAACTTGAACAGACATATATTAACCTGCATACCCTTTCAGGCATAGGCAATCATTTCCATATAAAATACACTAGACTATCTCATAAACAATCTATACGAGTTTGATTACAACTCTTTTATACAAAAATATATACATGTCATAAGTGTGCTCAAAATAAAATACAAAATATAACCAAAGCCACAACCGATTTCCTTCAAAATCACGGCCTCGAAGGAGCGCCGTCCTCCAATGTACCACCTACACCTAAAAGGGGGTCCCACGACGGGGTAAGCAAAGCCTAGTAGAGTAAACTCCTACAAGGGTTACTCCCCACTTAAGTGCACATGCAATGCCGTGTTCATACAATAATACACACATTCCAAGTAAAACATGCAAGTCTATACTTGAAATTCTACATGCTATGAATGAGATGTGACTCATCATGCCTGTCCCGAGTCCTCACCGCCCTCCTCATACATGTATATGCAAATAAAACTCGTCATCGTGTTTTACTCCACGACCCTTCAAAACAAAATCTTTTTGTTTTATAAAACAAAACCCATTGGATATACCTCCAATGTCCATTTGATTTAATCAAATCCCGTGTGTTTATGCATTTGTGGGCCACGGATTTTTGGGTTCTCACGAAAGGATGTCGCGCACCTTTCCAACAATTTCACGAACTTTCATTGCCGGATGCATATGTTTAATCAAGAATATCGAGTTTTTCACCTGAGGGGGTATCTATCTCTTCTTTCTATGCCCAACACACGTATTTTTCATGCTATGCAACCATGGGACTCATTTTGGACGTTGTCCCTTTATCGAGCTCACCACCCATTCACCAAGAATGATGAATGACTATAACCATGCACACACACTTGACTTAATGCGATGTCCCTATGCATATGCAATGCAAAATGCCAATGCATGTATCTCATGTTACATGTATAATGAACACTACATGGAACAATTTATAAACCATACTTCATGCCAAGTACCATGGATAATTATATCAAACGCACATAATTTACATCTATTTATGGTAATATATTTAAACACCCATAAATCAACATATTTTCAATACATTCAGCTTGTTATTCAATTTCTAGCAATAACACATCAAAAACAGTCCACACAAGACTAGTCATTCCCGGCCAATAATCTGGACTCAGTCCAGAAACTTCAACTTTTGAGAAATAACACACAAAATCCAGTATGCATTTTCCAATGGGCCTCTAGAACCAAACCGACCGAAATGTACTTTTCTAGCCAAGCCTGCAACCCATAATCGTCCGGATACCGACCCACAACCCGCCTGAACCCTCCAAAAATAGTCTCAATGTCCAAAACTCATCCGATGGTCAGTTGTACCAATATGGCCATTTACGACCCTATGAAGCTAACCAAGCAGGAGAAAACTTACCTTTGGAGCCGTGAAAGTCGAACCTCTTGTTTTTTTGGCACCTACTTGTAGCTCTCGTCGAGTAAAACAACTTTAATTCTACTTATCGACTTCTGTGACTGGTTTAAAACAATCGTAAATCAAAGGATTTTTTTCCCGTTTCCTAGAACCGACTCTTCTTCTTTCTTTTTCTCCTTTTCTTTTCTCTTCCTCCTCCACTGAATTGGTTCTCTACCAATTTGGTCTTCCTCTTCTCCTAAGATATTTCTCTCCCTCTCATTATTGACTTAGCACATGGGCTAAGATGAGCCATGTGTTTCATCATTCGAGATCTACAAAAATTCCAGGTTTTCAACTTCTACTACAGCGGTAAATTACCATTTTGCCATTTTTTAGAAAAATTGTATTTTTCCCCGGGTTTTACATTATTCTTTACCATGTCGCAATAATGAATGAAGAACTCAAGGCAGAATTCCTTTGTCACAACAACTGGAAGCTAGGTCGCGACATAAATTGAAGAGGAATGCTGGGAAGTGAATAGAAGAGTGTCGTGACACAACCAGGAACAAGAAATTGTCAAATTATGTCGCAACATTCCAAAACTCTGTCGTGACATAAAAGAAAGTAGAAGACTCAGAAACTTTGTCGTGACACAAAAATTCTATGTCGGGACACAAAGCAGCGCAGTAGAAGAAAACTCATACACGACAAAGAATTTTGTTGTCGCGACATACTATTCAAGTATTCAAGTTTCAAGGCATCCAAGAATTGTCGTGGCACAAGACACTCTAGTCGCGACATAAACAAGACAACCTCAACAGAATTATGTCGCGACATTGCCAAATTATGTCACGACAAAATTCAAGAAGAAAGCATAAAAATATGTCCGACAGAAACTGCATGCCACAACAAGACGTTGGGCGACAAAGATGAAAACTATGTCACCAAAAAAATTTCTATGTCGTGACAAAGCTACTAATTAGGCCATAATTTTTTTGGATCCACAATTTGTGCCTAGAAGTGCAGCCCATCATTTGAAAATTTATAAATAGACGTGATTCAGTAATGCTTCAGGCTTCCGCTAAACCAGAACTATGTACTGAGACTCTCAGATATTATTTTTATTTTCTTTGCTTAGTTTTTAGAATAGCATTTTAACTAGTTCTTTTTAGGATCGAACAAAGGATATGGCAGAAGTTTGAATGGGTTTGTTGTAAATTTTGCTTTCAATACTGTCTGATGAATAAATGAAATTCTTTTGGGAGTTCAGGTATTTTAGTTCGTTTTCAATTTCAGTGAATTTACCTTATCAGTTAGTCATTGTTATTTGTGATCCAATTTTGAAAGACTGAGCTTCATCTGGGAATGAATCGATGTTAATTATTATTTTCTACCTAACTTGAAAGACGGTTATAGTTCGAAATTTTGGATTTATTTAATTGGTACTGTTCTTGAAGCTACTTGTTCAGAATATTAGTAGCGTGTACCTAGAAAAAGACTGTATCTTGCTCTAATTTCCAGGAAGCCCTTTGAGTGACACAGAGATGGAGATTCCCCTTTAGAGATGGGAACAATTATCAGGGTATGTTAGACTAATATTAATATCAACTACTAAACTCGAAAGATCACTAGATGGTATGTTGTAATTCAGTTACTCGAACCACGAACTCGAAGATCACTTAGATAGATCACTAACTTACTCATGGTGTAAGGATAGTTAGATGATGTATCAATTTAATTGATCAATGTTTCTCCTCAATCTGATGAGAGGATCTTGATCCCGTGTTAGCATAGATTTAATCAAGGAGATAGAGAATATTATCAAATTAGACGGATGAGTTACCAATTGGATTAGAGAAAGCTTGCAATATCCTGTCTATAGTGGCAAGAAGTCTTCAATCTGAAGAAATGGCATGAAGTACCGAAAAGAAAAACACCTGCATTTTAGAAAGAGGTTTCTATTCTACAGCAACCGATTAAACCCATGTATCCTAAGGAATATGGATATCTAATTAGTGAAATGTATGGTTTATGAGAAACCAAACTATACTACCGTGCATCTGACAAGTCTCGTATTTCAAAACTAATATTGAACTATGTTATAAAATGATGCAAAAATTCATAATTGTACACTGATCTATTTCCCAAAGGTTATTTTTACCCAAAGGAACTTTATTTGAATTCTTTACATGTAGTTATAGAGTTTTATCTAGTTTTTACTTTTGCTTTAGCTTAGAACCAAACCATTTTTAACTTTGGAGTTCAAATAGCAAAGTTCATGGGAATGATATCTGGACTTAAATCCATTTTATTACTTGTATAACCTATGCACTTGCAGTGATTTAGACCAAAATCAATTTTCATGGATCCCTTTTTCAAAAAGGGCTAAACACATATTTTTATCAAAATTTAGTCAAACAAGTTTTATGGCATTCTAGCTGGGGACTGAAAAGTCTTTGGATGGAATTGCTAATTACTTTACCAGATTTGGTCTATGTTTAAAAATCAGTCAATTAGTACTACACAAGTTAACCTTAGGTACAATCAAATTGTATCCAAGGTACAACCCATTTAAACCTTAGGTACAATCTATATGTAGTGTGGGTACAAACCATGTATATCTTAGGTACAACTAATACCACTTGTTTGTTTTTGCAATTAAAACTATACCATATGATTAAACCTTGGGTACAAACCATTTTGAATTTTAAAATACACAAGTTAACCTTAGGTACAATCAGTTAATAATCTACTTCTCCCACTATGGCAAGAGTGATGGATCAAAACATCAACACAAATTTATAACGTTATTACCCAAGGATTATTATCTAATCCCCAACAATAATGCCATGAAACTTGTTTGTTATATTTCTTTGCAATTATACTGATTAAAAGCGGTTTCCTTAAGAGTAGCTGAATTTCTTTCTGGTTTTGATCCATGATTCTGCAAGTGTACAGGTCGAACAAGTAATAAAGTGGATTTAAGTCCAGATATCGATCCCACATAGATCTCCATGAATTCTCGAATCAACTACCCCGACTACTCAAGCTCTATACTATTTGAACTATGATAGGCAATTGATAAAATCTTATGCAACCTTTTAAAATAATAAAAGAATGAAAATATGTAAAACTAAGAACAAAATGAACTAATGCTTAACTAAAATAAAAATTAAAGAAATGACCGGTCGCAGCTCTAAAGGGACGTGACCAAAATACACTTATTGAAACATCAATTCCTGCAGACAACTCTGTAACTTTGCTTCATGAACCTCAGATTTAGAATCCGTCCAAGGAAGATGGTAATGCCATGTGGATTTCTCCTTAACGACACATTTCATCATCTAATCTTCCCTGTTTCTTTCGAAGACAGAGGATTAGATAACTACTTTTAATCTGAGTTGCCTTGTTCTCAAGTTTCTTTCAATATCACTCAGAATACGGACTCAGAAACTTTAGCTCCTAAGACATAGGCTATTAAGCATGGGTTTACATTTATACTCGTTTCTCATCCTCAAAATTGGAAATAATTTAGTCTTTCCTCGATTAGATCCTTTCATAACACCGGATTGAACTTATCACTCGACCGAGGCGAACTCTCGTCATTTAATTGATAAGTCATTCAACTCATTCTCGCTTCAAGTGAGAAGAGATTTATCGACAAAATTCACGTGAGCCCATTAGATCCCCAATATTAGGTTCGCATACCCTGAGAAATCATTCAATACGTCAGAATGCCTCAGGTCACTCGTAGGGCCTCGAAATCGTGAGCATGAAACAATCCCAGACATAGTGGTATAGGACACTGATATTTGGATCGGGGACATAAAATAAACAAAACCAAGAAGGGTGATTCAAGACTAAGTTCGCAGACTCATAATTATGCGGCAGCGTAAATTCTAACAATGAGTAGATTCAATCTAAGCCGGGTTTCTAAATTACTTCATTACACTAATCTGCAGCTCGACTAAAAGAATCATCGCAACCAACCGAAGTTCAATTCCAAAATTTGTTTGACTTCAAACGAACTGTGCAAAGAATTTGAAGAAAATATCATTCTCGCATTCACCAACTTCAACAACTAACATCCGTATCCGTGAATTCAAATCAAATAACAATCTACTCTAATCTAATCTAAAATAACAAAGAAAATAAAGAAAGAGAAACATAAATTAAAATACACGAAATTCTCTGGCCACTCCAGACTTCTCTTCGAGCCGCCAAGAGTCGCTTCTTCGAATACCGCGTATTTATGTGGTTTGGAAGCGGGCCTCAACTTCGACATGCACCATTGTGGGTTTCAAAATAATTGGCCCATTTGTTTGTTCATGTCGCGACTCCATTTGTGTGTCGCGACCTTGACTTGATGTCGCGACCTCTCTTTCACATCGCGACTTCACTGTTCTTCTTATGAGCTGTTTTGATGTCGCGACTTCAATCATACGTTGCGACTTCACCTTTCTGTATTGTGATCTCTTTTGAGGTCGCGACTTCAATCATACATCACGACTTTGTTTTTTTGTTCGTCTGTAGCAAAAACTTTTATCTGGTCACGACCTGCCTTTATCACCCATCGATCCGGATGTCACGACCGCTAAAATGACGCCGACCCTTCCTCGTAATTACGTCGCGACCACCAATGACGCGCCGCAATCTCACCTTCGTATTGTGAGTTTGAGGTCACGACTTCACTCCATACGCCGCTACCAATGTTATGCTTGCGAGCTCTTGATGTCGGGAAGCTTTTCCTTCATCGTGACTTGTCTTAGCATCTTCCGATTTGATGTCGCGACAACCTAAATGACGAACTCCATTCTTTTACTGCTGATGTCGCGTAATTATCAAGGACGCCGCGTAATCTTCTTTCTTTGTAATCGATGTCGCACCATTGAAGGACGCCGCGATCTTGATACGCGGCGTACCGATGTCGCGACATCTCGTGGATTCAAAGGTTGATGTCGCGATCTTCTTTCTAACCGTCGCGACCCTATGTTCAATCTCTGAAAATCTTTGTCGCAACTTCGCTCGGCTTTCACGACCCATGTCTACCGCAACTTTCAATCTTCCCGACTGGGCGGTGTCGCTGACATCATGTCTGCTTCTTCATTAATTTACGGTCGTCTAATTTGGAGTTTCTGTTGCAACCTTGGTGTTAATCTTCATTACCGCTAAGGTCTGACATCAAGTCCTTTCTTTCAAATTAATGCTACTTTTACGCTTAAGAAGGTTGTTCTGTGGCTTTGAAGATTGTTCTCCTTGTCGCGACCTCATGGTGGTATCACGACATCATTTATCTCCTTCTTTTGTGTCGCTGACACGCAATGATGTAGCGACATGAACTTCTTCTACTGACCGCTTCTTTTAATCTCTCGCGACTACAAGTCATTTTTTGTCTCAACTTCCTTCTTCAAGTCACGACTTCGCTTGTTCACTCTTCGTTTCTTCTTCAAGGCCAAATTTGTTGATGTCGCGGACTGAATTTGCCGAAACTCGCACTTCCCGTCGCGACTTAAATTCCGCTAGCTTCAATTTCGTCATAGTTGATTTCTTATGATTTTTAAGCTCAATTTGATTTTTGTCAGATTTTCCTCGCAGAAATTGAATTCAGTCAATTATCGTCACAGACAATTCATCATTATTCTCATTATAAACTCAGAAAAATGGATTAAAAATCTAATGAGTTTTTGGACTCATCAACAACCAAATTGTATCTATGGTATAACCCATTTGTACCTTAGGTACAATCTATATGTAATGTGGGTACAAACCATGTATATCTTAGGTACAACTAATACCACTTGTTTGTTTTTGCAATTAGTAAACTATAAGTACCATAAGATTAAACCTTGGGTACAACCATTATGAACTCTAGGTATTACACAAGTTAACCTTAGGTACAACCAAATTGTATCCAGGGTACAACCCGTTTGAACCTTAGGTACAATATATATATAGTGTGGGTACAAACCATGTATATCTTAGGTACAACTAATATCACTTGTTTGTTTTTGCAATTAGTAAATTATAAGTACCATATGATTAAACCTTGGGTACAACCATTATGAACTCTGGGTACTACACAAGTTAACCTTAGGTACAACCAAATTGTATCCAGGGTACAACCCGTTTGAACCTTAGGTACAACTGATATGTAGCGGTACAAAACCATGTATATCTTAGGTACAACTAATACCACTTGTTTGTTTTTGCAGTTATGATTAAACCTTGGGTACAACCATTATGAACTCTAGGTATTACACAAGTTAACCTTAGGTGCAATTGTAACGCCCTGTCCTGAGAGGGTGGATGCAATGTAACCGTGTCGCATATGCGCACTAAGGGCTTCCTTAATTATTTATGCCAGTAGTAGTTTTAATTGTAAAGTTTTTTAAAGAATGGTGACACTTTGCAATTAAGAAAAGTGGAGGGAAGAAAGTATAAATCATGGAAACTTTTAATAGTTAAAGGATAATAATAAATTGTCAGAATGGTTCAGAAGCCTAAAAATTTAGATCTCGGATGACTTAAACTGACGACAAGCTGCACTTGTCTCTTCAATCTTAGTGACCTAGAAAAGTTTCATATCGACTCGAGACAAGCTTGGAATATTTACGATTTTCCGGGTGATAATACCAATGACTCAGAGGCTGATTTTTATGAGAATAAGAGTCGAAATACTGGAGTTAAGTTCATTTAAAATAAATTGAACCGAAAAAGAAATAAAATTTTGTGTTAAACAAACCCGAATAAGGCAATATGAGCTATGTATCTAAATAATAATAATAAAAAAATAAAATAAAAAATAAATAAAAGTCAAAAGGGGGACGGATGAACAGACAGAGAGTGCGTGAAGAGAGAGGAAAGATTTTTATATATTTTTTATTTCTTCGCTTCTCTCTAAGATCTACTGAAACTGATCATGAAGCTGTTTGGAGCGTATGTGCTGATCCATGCAACCGAGGGCTACGCATGGACACCAAAATCTTAGCTGCCACAAACTTCAAGAGGTAGGAATTCTACTGTGAAAGTTTCTACCAAAGGTTATGTAATGGCTTGAATTTTCAGAGGTCGCGAGATCAGAATTTCAAATTCCAAAATTCTTGGACAAAGTTTAGGAATTTTTGGGACTATTTTCTATTACACCAGTTTAATTTCGGATCAAGTTTTTAACAATGGGGTTGAAATTTCGGATTGTTTTTGAACAAGCCTGACATGAATCGTGAACTATTTTCTGGTGTTCTTTGACTTCACTAAAGCCCCTCGAAGCTCCGAGACTTGACATATGCTGCTGAATGGCAATCAAATTTCACATATTTTCCTTAAAAATTTAATTGTAGCACCAATCGTGCAAATTGCTTTGCCAGATGACGCCGTGTGGTCTAATACATTAATGTGTGTAGTGGCAAAAGTGGAGGCGAAGAAATGTGTTTGCTCACTATTGTAACCGTAAGCGAGTGTTCTAAAACTTTATTTTTCAATACCAAGAGATGTTATAAACGTTTTTTACGATTTGCATGTTGTGGTTTTAATTGTTAAACCATATTTTAAAAAGCAAGAAAGCAAGCAAAATTATATTTTTATAAATTAGGCCTTAAGAAATCCCTAGTTTAAGCAAGCATTACTGGTCAGAGGTATTCCGTACGTGCACGGTGAAGTTAGGACATGATTGCATTGCATTGTAAATTTGCCTGGTCGGCAAACTTAGCTTATGCATTCTGACATATTAGAGGAGGACCGTGGCACATATCAAGTATATGGGTTAGCGTTAAGCATCATTATATGGTGATATGGACACGGTGTTTCCACTCAAGTATTTAATTTTAATGTGACACGAGGAGTTCTTCCGCCGACACCTGCTGAGACACAAAGCTCTGTTTACTAGGGTACAACAAGCAAGAAAGGCCTCCAGTGGTTGATTATTTTATTTATAAGCATTTTACATACAACTTAAAATCGACCACTGATAAGCAAAGCAATCATTTTATGAAAAGTTTTAGAAACTTTTAAAGCAAAGTAAGCAAACAGTTTATGAAAAGTTTTAGAAACTTTTATAGCAAAGCAAGCAAGCATTTTATGAAAAGTTTTAGAAACTTTTATAGCAAAGCAAGCAAACAGTTTATGATAAAAAGTTTTAGAAACTTTTATAGCAAAGCAAGCAAACAGTTTATGAAAAGTTTTAGAAACTTTTATAGCAAAGCAAGCAAGCAGTTTATGAAAGGTTTTAGAAACTTTTATAGCAAAGCAAGTAAGGTTTTCTGAAAATGTTTTGTAAAAGATAGCTTTATAGTTTTGAGACATTTTCAGAAAAAGCAAGCATTTTATAAAGCATACACTCACTGAGCTCTTTTAGCTCATTATTTTCCTGGTTTTAAAAATTATTTTTCAGAAACAGGTACATCGAACGCTGGGACAAATCAAGGTCCTCCTGATTACTAGTTATATGTGCTGTATTTACCCACCATTGTATATATTTTTAAGAAAATACTTTGAACTTGTATAGTTGTGCATATGTATGTACATAGTTTGTTTTATGAAAATGTGATGAGCCTGAGGCTCTTTTGAAGAAGTGTTGTTGGTTGCCATATTTTGGAGGTGTAAATTGTATTTACGGTGTTTCGGGATTAAGGTCCTATATGAAGTCGTTATGTCACGAAATTATAAAATCACAAGTTTAGAAAAGAAAAGGTTTTATACTGCCTTTCAAGAAGCAACACTGGGCTAGCTTCACAGATTCTCTAAGAGGGGTCGGAAATATCTGGCCGGGGGTTTCTATGAGGTCAGCTTAACACCGCTTGCTAGTAGGGGTGGGGGTGTGTCAACAATCAAATTGTATCCAAGGTACAATCCATTTGAATATTAGATACGATCTATATGTAGTGTGGGTACAAACCATGTATATCTTAGGTACAACTAATACCACTTGTTTGTTTTTGCAATTAGTAAACTATAAGTACCATATAATTAAACCTTGGGTACAACCATTATGAACTCTAGGTACTACACAAGTTAACCTTAGGTACAACCAAATTGTATCCAGGGTACAACCCATTTGTAATCCATAAATGAACTATGCGGTAAAATTGAGGGTACTTAGAATTAGTTTGCATATGATCCATAATTATGTTAATTTTGGTGACGTGATTGAAGTAAACAAATGTTGCGTACTTCATGATGTGTGATACAATAGTTTTATTTTTAACTATGCAAAACACAGGAAATTGAACAATGGACGGTGACATGTTTTTCTTTATTAATCCAGGAGGATCAGCGGCTGCTGGACGATGGAACCATTCACATCGTAGTCGTGACTTTGGCTGAGACTCGACGAACATATGTCATATAGTGATTTTAGATCAAGAGTTTGTGCTCTATTGAACATACAAGGTCCGAATTAGTGAAATTTGAATTAATAATAAATTTGATCCATCTTCGCTATCAGGTTATTCGACTATGTCATGTGAGCCGTGTTCGATGTAATTATGTATTGTCAATTTATGTATCTTCAATTGAATGATTATCTCTTGACATCATCGAACCTAAACCTATGAAGTAATTCTCAAATCACATGTTAACCTAAGAAAACATAGTCTAGTCATGTTGTGCATTTACTTACTCAATTATTTGTTTTGGTAAATTGTAGTGTTATTACCCCAATAGTTGAATCAAATTCTCCACATGTCATACCCTCACCGATGGCAACTAGCTTGCCGATTGATAGGGGTAGCCCTAGGAACACGTCGAGAATCGAGTCATTAGGATTTACACAGATGTGCAGAGTCACATCCAAATGAGCTATAGACGATGGATTTTTCAAATGCAATTTTTGGTAGTGGACAAACTTTTTAAATGCTTCTGAGTTTCGTGATGCCGTGTACTTGATGTCATTAGTTGGGAGATTTCGATATAGATTCAGGAAGAATACCCCACAATGGATGTTTCATGCACTATTGACAATTGGGTCTGCGCGAACGATAGCAGCCATAAAACAGCGCCAATAAATGCAATTCGCCACCTGAGAAAAAAAAGTATCATAATAGTCTGAGCCATATTGTTGAGTGTACCCCTTAGCAACCAAATGGGCATTAAGCCGATCAATCTTGCCATCAAGTCCCACCTTCATTGTATAAACCCAACGACAACCAAAGAGAGACTTACCAGGAGGAAGAGCGACAAGCTCCCATGTGCCATTGGAGTAAAGAGCATCAATTTCCTCGGCCATTACCTATTTCTAACCTGGATAAGAGAGCGCCTCACTAGTGCTTTTAGGGGTAGAGACAGAAGATAAGATGGAAACAAAGGCAAAGTAGGGTAAAGATAAACGATGAAAGCTAAGAAAATTATAAACGGGATGTGGGTTAGAAGTAGAGCGGGTACCTTTCCAAATGGCAAAAGGTAGATCATCAAACGGTTGCGGAACCAGAGTAGGAGATGACTACAACATAAGAGATGAGTCAACACGAGGCCCTGTAGAAGGACGAGGACGGTGAGTATAAACTTGAAGTGGTCGAGTCACGACATTTGTAGGTGGAGAAGGGAATAGGAAGATTGTAAGACAAGAGGAATAGATAAGACATCTTGAACAAAAGGACATGTTGTAGAGGAGAAGAAGGAGGAATCCTCAAAGAATGTGACATCAGTAAAGATATTGTAGTGATTAGTGTCGGGAGAATAACAACAATAACCTCTCTGAAGGCGAGAATAACCCAAGAAGACACACTTTGTGGCTTTGGCAGAGAGTTTGTCTTGCCCAGGAGTGAGAATATGAACAAAACAAACACAACCAAAGACACAAGGAGGAATGTAAAAGAGAGGTTGATTAGGTAATAAGACAGAATGAGGGATCTGATCATGCAAAACAGAGGATGACATACGATTAATCAAATAACAAGTAGCTAAGATATCATCCCCCTAGAAACGTTGAGGAACCTTATGATGGAGGAGGAGAGTGCGAGCTGTCTTAACTAAATGATGGTTCTTACGCTCAGCCACTCCATTATGTTGAGTGTAAGCACAATAGGATTGGTGAAGAATCCCATAGGAAGACATAAAAGAAGAGAATGGCGTAGAGAAATATTCCTTTGCATTATCACTTCTTAAAATACGAATAGAAGTATTGAATTGAGTGCGAATTTCAGCATGAAATTTTTGAAAGTAAGATTTAACTTAGCTCGATTTTTCATTAAAAATAAATAAGTACATCGGGAATAATCATCTATAAAAGTAACAAAGTAACAAAATCCAAAAGTAGAGGTAGACTTAGAAGGACCCCAAACATTAGTGTGAACAAGCTCAAAAGGAGACTTTGTTTGAGGATCTAAACGCTTTGGGAACAAGATACGAGTATGTTTCCCAAGCTGACATGACTCACACTTACCCAAAGATAAACTAGAAAAATGAGGAACCAGTTTCCGAAACTTGGAGAGGCTTGGATGACTGAGACGACCGTGGAGGAGGAGAGGAGCTTCCGTGGAATTGCAAGTAGTGGAACAAAGAGGTGAGCTGAGGTGAAAGAGGCCTTGTGACTCATGTTCGTTGCTAATCGTCTTCCTCGTACTCCGGCCCTCCGATCCTCACATCCATTACCAATAAACCAAAGGTCCATCGAGTTCGCCCATGAATGATAATTTTCATTCCCCATGAGTTTATCTAAGGTAATCATAGGAGTTTCAGATACAAATGAATTAAAAGTCTGACCTTTTTCAGCCATAGAGATGCCTTTTTCAACCATAGAGATGAGAAATCGCAGAATCAAATGTATAACTCCTAAGGTCTCATAAGATGTCGAGCTTCAAAAACACAAAAACAATGGAGATTCAGGCGATAAAAAAAAAAAGAAAAAGTGGACAGAGAGAAAAAGTAAAAAATGAGGGCTTTTTCGGCGACGACAAAGCTCGTGTGGTGGATGGATGGGCTCGTCGGCAGAAGATGCACCTGCTAGAGGAGGCGTGTGTCCAAACAGTGTCTCACACGCCACCATGTGCCGATGCGTGAATTTACGCCTAATCTGAGATCGGTGCTGTGGAAGGTATTTTCTGCGAGGCTCTCCATCTAAGGTAGATTGAGGAGGCGCTCACGGGTGTGCTCTGGTCCAATGGAGGTTAACAAAAATCTCACCGACGACAAGGTGTCTGATGATGGTTTGGTCATGAGGTTTTGTGAAGACTATAACACCTATCTCGAGTGACACACGTTGGATGGGCTGCGAATTGACCACACGGCAAAACCCTAACCCTAGTATTCTCAAACTCTTTTATGGCTTTGATACCATGTTGAGAGAAAAGGAATACATTGATTCTCATTAATTTACAAAAGGAGGAAACATACATATTTATACTCTAGTGTTAGGGAAAAAAAAAAGGAAACTAGAGTATAATTAGGAGACTAAAAAGAGAAAAAAAAAGAATTCTAAATGAATTAGGAGACTAAACCTTAACATGACCGAACTGGAATTAGAGATGACTATTGATTCTAGGTCCCATGTAGAGATTACTGTGTTCGTGTTCACCTATCATGCTATAGGATGATAAAACAAGAGTTGTTACTCCACGCCAGAAATGTAGAAGATAAAAAATGATAAAAAGTTTGGGGTGTTTTTGATAAATCGAAGCAAAACAAAAAAGTATGTGTATCTTTAATTTCTTGATTAACTAACTTAGGATTATACATCATCCTATAATTCATGGAAAAGTTGAGCAGGAAGACTGCCATGTAGTACACAACTCTAAAATTTTAAACTAAGAAAACTAAAATAGGATACAACATATCCTATTGTTACACCTTGTTGAGATTGTGAGATTGTGCTCCCCGTTTTCTTCAATTTTGTCATTTTACTTATTCAATTAAAGCTTAAATGTGTTGGTGACAGTAGGCTTGTCAGTATTTGATATTTTGCCCTCTTTAAGCACCATCATATATGTCCATAGTCTAACATATTCAAGTTCTTTCTTTGTTTTTTTTCCACTTTTGTTGGTTGGTGTATACCTCTATAAGTTCAAGCCTTACAATTTGTCAGGATTGATTATGAGAAAAAAATTTGATAAGTTTTATACAGAAGTGAATTGACAAGTCTTTCTCTTCACCATAATTATAGATTCATGTCTTCATTTTGTTAAGAGAAAAAAATAAAATAAAATAAAAGGACAATGGAACTGTGTCATGTGGTATATGCCTTGCTTTCTATAGGATAGTAATTTTAAGCTTAGATGTTATGGTCTTCTCACTTTCCCTTCGTTTTCATGCTTGCAAATGGGATCAAATAATGGTTGAATATGTTCTCTTTTTTCAACCATGTTGCATTTTTCTCTTGCTAAATCTTGATTCTAGACTGTATAGTGACTTTGCTAGCATTTAGAAATTTCCAAATTTTGCTCTTTGTTCCAAATATCTTAAAATAGTTATAATTTTTATTACATGACAATGGGTTGGCTGCCCCTTTAAACAAGAAAATTTATAAATCATTCACAAAAATCTAACTTGGCACTCTAAGGGTGTATCTAGCTCTGTGAGTCCTAGTAACCTCCCAAATTATACCCTAGTAGTTTATTACATGTTTGGGGTATAATAAAAGTCAAAATTATATTTTCAAGATTTAAGTGCTAAAAATGAAAAAGGATAAAGCTGGGATTAATACAAATGTCACGCCCCCTACCCCCGCCTTGGCGGACGAAGGGGCGCGAAACTGATCTGGGACTCTTTACCAGCTTTTTCAGACATGGGTGTGCCCAAGTCTTATAATTGAATCAAAATATCATACACAAAGTTACAAAATAAAACAACCACCGTAGTGGTGTTTATAGTGGTCAATTAGATACAAAGTGATGAGTCCATTTTACACATGACATATACAAAAACCGCATTTTACATTTACATAATCGGGAAAAGTGCACTCTGCTGTGTGATGAACCCCTTACTAGTGTGCTAGCCCAAAGAAGGTGCGGAAGCTATGGACGTTCCTTCTCACCTACACGGATAAAAACCCGTGCTAAGTTTTACGCTTAGTGGGAAACATATGACTTATACATATACACATGCACTAATACTTATTTACAGTAAGCATTTAACAGTAACAGATATACAGTAGCATATATATGAATTTTCATGAATTCATATAACAAGCTTATACTTGTTTAGATCTCCCGTAGGAGTTACAAAGTTTCTACTTGTACAGAGGTACTCGTAGGTACTACAAAACTTATACTTATACAGAGGTACTCGTAGGTACATTCAGAGTAGAACGATGTACATTACTTTAATCTTACTCATTATTCAGACTCTTATCATATAACTATTGGGTTACCTAGACTAGTAATAAGGAATGAGAAGGACACAACACAATAACTACCTGAAGGTATAGTATAGTACTGAGGTGTCGTAGCACAAAACAGGAGTGCCGAAACACTGACAGAGAGTGCCGTCGCACTAATCAGAGAGTACCGAAATACTAAACAGAGAGTGCTGAAGCACTAAATAGAGAGTACCGAAGTACTAAATGTGCCGAAGCACGGTCAAAGAGTGCCATCGCACTAATCAGAGAGTACCGAAGTACTATACGTGCCTGGCCACGTAACAGAGATGTCGTGTCACTCCAAATCCGGTCTCATGCAGTCCTATAATTATATGTGTTCAAAAACTTACTATCTTATTGTAGGGCATTTAGTTTGCCATCTTCGAACTTGCCGCCGAGGCGCAAGGGCAATGCATCTACTTTTCTTTACTTTGATCAAGATAAACACAGTATGGAACTTACACTGAGAATCTGCAATCATTAGGGGGATGCGAGCAACGGAATAACAAGACAAAAACCAAACACAACAATTTTCCATGTCAGAATAGTGGTTAAGTCACGACGTGAGTGACCGTTACGCCCCGAGGATGGCCAATTCTTCACTGACCACGCCGCAAGATATCGCCATACACGCCGTGGCGCTGACCTCCGTCGCGGCGTAGTTCTACGCCGGTGTAAGATCCCGACAATCTGCCCGATTTGCATGATTTCACCCATTTTCCAAATCCAAAATCCAAAATCAAAGAAAACTCATATACTTTGCAGAAAAACATCTCCCAAGCATGTTCTAACTCAACCAATACCAATCATAGAGATCAATTAGGGTTTTTCCAAACCCTAATTCAATTACTTGTATGTTAGGTTAACTTCCTAACACCCAAACCGGTATCCATACATCTTAAACCAAGAATCCATACCCAAGGGAGGATTCCTTACTCATCTTGTACAAAATAGGGTATTACCAACCCAACTTTCAACAAATCTAGGGTTAGATGGATTCCTAACTAAACCTTAGAAATGGAACAACTAAAATCCATACAAAACCCAAAGCAAATTCAAACAAAACCATAGGAAATCCAAACAAGTATCCAAACCTTTCTTGGCTTCCTCTTCTTCTTCTCCCTTCACATATGAACCACCTCCAAAATGCCTAAAATGAGAGACCAATTTGGTCTTATCCTCATTTTGGAGTTAAGGCCATGTTTGGCCACAAAAATGCATTCTTTTGTCCTTCAACTCTTTTCTATTTGCTCCACAAGTTATGTTATTTCTATAATAGCCTCACATCTTTTTATCTTATGACTTTTGTGTCCCAATTTGACAATTTACAAATTTACCCTAAACATGCTGAAAACGACTAGGGTATATTTCGGGGTGTTACAACAAAAGTCAAGGTTAAGATGGTAATTTGTAAAATGAAGACCCAAAGGTCATTATGTAAAAAGAGTATATGTTAATGTAGGAATTGGATAAGTTCATTTGCAAATAGATGAGAGTTGAAGGACGAATTGGAAAAAATGGAAAGTTAGGCCAAAATGGGATAAGACCAAACATGGTCTTAGAAATCTTCATTTTTGGCTTTGAAGGTTAAGGCATTCCGAATAAGAGAAAAAGAGAGAAAAGAAAAAGGAAGAAGGAAGAAAAGAAGAAGAAAACCTAGGTTTGGAACTTTTGTTTGGAATTCATGTTTGGAATATTTCTTTTTGTATGGAAATCCCTCTTTATCTAAGTTGTGTAGGAAAAATCCTATTAGATATGTTGTTGGTTGGTATAAGATGAGTTTTATGGTTTATTTTGAGTTTTGGTTTGGAAGGAAATTTTCAGTGAAAAGAGCCAAATCTGGAAATTTCTGCGTTCTGCTTGACACCCTTATTCTTAGGTGTAGGAGTGCACACTTAGGCGGAGGTCACTACGCCTAAGCGAACCCAAGCCTAGAGTTTATGCACTTTCTACGCCTAGGCGGACCTCTCCGCCTAGGCGAATGCCTGCAAGTCTTGTTTTGGTTCCTCTCTTTCGTTAATTCTAACAATCATCCATTGGATTAATGAGGATCATAATAAGTAAATGAAAGGGTTCGTACAAGTATAATAGTTATATGAAAAAATGCTTTGTATTTCGCCTTGGCGATCCTGTCGTTGGGAAAACATGGTTTCTTGCCCTTATTTGCTAATGTGTTTAAGAACAATATAACAAGCTCAGTAAGACAGATAATTGTATGCTTGCTTAAGACCGAATAGCGAATGAATAGGCACCTTTGTTCAGCGCGACGACACTCTTGCTAGTGGTACGACACTTCTATTACTTGGGCAGACACGTCTCTATTATGTGCGACAACACTCCTGCTAGTGCTATGACACTTCTATTACGTGGGCAAGCACGTCTCTGTTTAGTGCGACGACACTCCTGCATTGTGCTACGACACCTCTGGTATGTGAGCAGGCATGTCTCTGTTTAGTATTGTACCGTACCTTCGGGTACCTATTGTGTTGTGTCCCTATCATTCATTGTTACCGATCTATGCAGACAAATACTTATATGTTGTCTATCTGAATAACATGACATATGCAAACATTTATATGATAAGAATATGAATAATGAACAAGAAGAAAGCATAAGAAATCAGTTCTGTTATGTAATGTACCTACGGGTACCTTCTGTACAAGATCTCTATTATGAACTCCTACGGGAGATATGAAATTTCGTTATAAGAATTAGGTTATATGAAAACTCTGTTATAGAATTATGTTAAACGTAAACACCGACATATGCATTATGTTATATGTATCTTGTAATTGTGGACCACTCCAAGTGGTCATATTTATTATCTGTTTCCCACTAAGCTATAAACTTAGCACGAGTGTTTCATCCGTATAGGTACTGAAGAGGACATCCGAGACATTCTGTATTCGCCAGAGCCAACACAACAATAAGAGTCCACCATATGTAGGTTTTTGACTCTGTTTTGTAATGTAAATGTAATATTCTTGTAATAGTGGAATTTGTGTAAGTATAAGTACATGGGACTCAAGCATATATATGTACAAGATATTTTAAACACCACTATGGTGGTAGTTTTACAAGTTATATTATGATATATGGATTTGTTTATTGCAATGGGCCCACAAATGTCAGAAAGTCAGGTAAAGGAGTCTCAATCCCGTGTCGCGCCCCCTATCTTCGCCCAGGCGGGGGTAGGGGCATGACATCTTCTGTCTCTTAGTTGGATGATTTGATGAGCCAGCAGTAGGAAACTTCTAAAAGCCTTGAAAAAAATTAATCTCAAGAAAGTAAACATAGACATGATAGAAAAAAAAAAAAAAAACTAGAAAAGACACTCATTGATTAAAAGCAATGGAGAGAAATGGGTTCGAAAATTTCTAGGGTCCTGCAAACTAACAAGACTGATCAAAATAAATCACAGTAATCATATACAATATCATATTCAAAATTTCAGATTAATCCACTAAACACTAACCTGAAAAAGCAATTTCCGTCAGCAGTCACCTTGATAATTCTAATCCACAAAATTATAGACATCGATAAAAGAAGTCATCGATATTACAAAATGGCTAAATGAATGTGATAACTGGAAAGCGAAAATGTAGCTTGATAGGAAAACTTAGACTATACAATAAGCTGTGTAAAATAGTAAGAAAATACCTGAAATTCTTTGAATTGTAGAGAGAAAGCAGTGAGCAGCTTCAAAATCTGAGTTTCAAGGGTTTCGAAACCTCGAAGTTAGAGAGAGAGAAATCTGTGTGCAATAAGCATGTTTGGTGATGGTGACGAGTGCTGTTTGGGGGAAGTTATCGCTGAAGGAAGTATGACATGATCACCATTCAAAGTGTTCTCAGAGTCTATTTGGCATTCAGAGACAAACTTCTAACCCATTCCAATGCCTTTTCTCTCCTGCCCAGACCCTCGTTCAGAGACATGGCCGTCGTTTAGAGACTGGGGTTTTAGACTGTGGTGTAGTAACAGCGTGTTACGGGTGGTACCTCATAGCGGCTGCCGGTGAGGTAACCACACATTCTTATCCTACTCCCCACACCATTATAATGGCACGTTTTCAATTATTGTATTTGTCTCCTATTCACCATTATATGATGATCATCAATTAAACTTTTATTTAATACAAAGATTACGTGAAGGGGTGATTTAATTAAAAGACTTTTGGAAACTACATTTTAAAATTTTCAGACTTCATCAATTTTGGTCTAATTTTGACAAAAAATACCCTTTTTATTTGAGTGAAATACAAGGAACACCATGTACTTTGTTTCATACTCTGCTAATGTTTCTTTTTTTTTATTAAGTAAAGATCATTTTGTGGTTATTAGGTTATAGTTGTGGCGCACTAATCTTTAGTGTCACTTGTAGTTGCGGCTCAAGCATATTAGCAGCTATAGAGTAACTTACAGTTGCAACTCAAGCCTCTTAGCAACTAGAGTCTCATGTAGTTCATTTTTAGTTGCAACTTAATCTTAACCGCAATTATATAATCATTTTTAGTTGCAACTCAATCTTAATTGCAACTATAGAGTCAATTTTAGTTGAGACTTAATCATATCCTCAACTATAGATCTAGTCACTATAGTTGTAGTTTAAATAAATATGAAACAAAAAATATGCTTTAGTTGCAAATTTTTTTGGCCCCAAATAAAACAATGTCCCTATAAGTCACTATTCTTGTAGTGTAGGCAAGAAAGCCTTCGAATACTGAAATAAAACATTGAAGAACAACACACAAGATTGGAAAACCAATCAAAGAATGGTCTAGTCAATAAATCATTAACAATAAAAGATCAGAAAACACCCTTACAAAATCAGTCAAAGAGTGTTGTAATAAGAGAAACACTTGACACAATCACAAAGAGTGGGGACTCATAAGAATCACCATAAACTAAAACTCACAATAAGAAAAACCAATAAACTAAAAAAACTATAACAAGTACCATAAAAATCAAAACCATGATAACCCTAGAACAAGGAAAAATTATTTATCAAATATAATTTTAACAAATTAGAATTGAAGGTTTTGTTCGTGTAATCACTTTCCTTAAGGAAATTATGCCCCCACTATGTTGCTGTTGGGTTTATGGCAAATTTATCTAGGATTAACAAAATCAGACAGAAATTTAGATAGCAAACTCTAAAATTCTCCCAAAACAGAATAGAGAAACGATTTTTTAATAGTATATTAATTGAAGGTATTTGTACAGTGTAGCCTTCTAGTACCGAAGGGAATTTGTTATAAAACAAGGCAAATGATTTTGTCCTTTTAAGATAACCAAGAACTCTTCCAATAGCCCTCTAATGTTCGATACTAGGATTACTTGTATATCTTGAAAGTTTGCATACAGAAAATGCGATATTAGGTCTAGTGCAATGCGTAGCATACATTAAACTACCAATTGCACTTGTATAGTCTAATTGACTAACAGATCTACCCGAATTTTCTGCCAACTTGGTGGAAACATCAAACGGGGTGTTAGTTTCTTTAATTCCCAAGTGGTTAGACTTAGAGATAATCTTATCGATGTAATGGGATTGGCACAAAGCAAAATCCCCACTATGTTTCTTAACTTTAATCCCTAAGATAGTATCAACTTCTCCTAAATCTTTCATTTTAAATTGAGAAGTTAAGTATCTCTTAATATCATTTATTCCTTGCAAATTTGTTCCTATGATTAACATATCATCAACGTAGAGACAAACTATTACACCATAGTCTTTAGTAAACTTAGAGTAAAGGTATCTATCTGCTCCATTATGATTAAAACCATGAGATAATATGACACTATCAAATTTTTCATGCCACTGTTTAGGATCTTGTTTTAATCCATACAAGGATTTCACCAGTTTTCAAACCTTCTTTTCATTACTAGGAAGTACAAATCCTTCAGGTTGTTCCATATATACTTCCTCATCAAGATCACCATTTAAGAATGTTGTTTTTACATCCATTTGATGGATGTATAAATCATGTATTGATGCTAAAGCAAACAACACTCTATTAGTTAATTTCATAAATTCATGACATGTGTCAAAATAATCAACTCCTTCCTTTTGTCTAAAACCTTTTGCCACTAGTCTTGCCTTGAAGGTTTGTAAAGAACCATCAGTATTATATTTTCTCCTAATCACCCATTTACATCCAATTGATTTGCAACTAGGTGGTAAGTCAACCAATACCCATGTTCCATTTGACAGAAGTGAATCAATTTCATCATTTATTGTTTCCTTCCAAAAACTAGAATCTCTTGATGTCATTGCATTACTATAAGTTTTAGGATCTTCTTCCAAATGCATAACAATGGGTATCTTATTTAAAATCTCATCTCTACTTCCTTCAACCAAGAAGACTATTGCTTGTGAAGAAATAAAATCAGAATCCAAGTTCTTCTCTTTTCTTACCCTTTGACTTCTCCTAGATTCACTAGGAGGTTCAATTTGTTTCCGTTTATTATTTAAAGAACTCTGATCCTTATTAATGTCTTGTGTAATTAGAGGTTCAACATTTCCTCTATTCGATTGTTGATTTGCATTTGAATTTCCAAGAAAACTTGTTTCTAAAAATTCAACATCTCTTAGACCTACGATAACATTCGAGCTCCTTATCCAACAATCTATATGCTTTAGAATTTTCAAGATAACTCCAAAAAAAAACACTCTTAAGAGCTCTAGGTCCTAATTTGGTTCTTTTAGATCCGAACTCTATAATAGGATATACAACCCCATACTCTCAAATAACTTAGGTTCGCTTTCTTTCCTTTCTTCCATTTCATATGGAGAAGTTTTATTTTCTTTGAGGATATCTCTATTGGTGCACATGACAAGTCATATCAGAGCCTTCCCCATAAATTTGTTGGTAGTTTAGCATGCATAAGCATAGCTTTAATCATATCTACCAATGTTCTATTCTTTCTTTCAGCCATAACATTTTGTTGTGGAGTATAAGGTGCACTTATTTGATGAATCAAACCATTTTCTTCACAAAAAATAGTAAATTCAATTGGAAAATATTCACCACCTCGATCGTTACGTAGGGTTTTAATTTTCTTTTCTAATTGATTTTCAACCAAGGTTTTATAACATTTAAACATATCAAATGCTTGATCTTTAGTTCTCATTAAATAAACATGAGTAAACCTTGAATGATCATCAATGAAAGTAATGAACACTATTTCCTCCTTTTAGTTAAATGACCATTTAATTTACATATATCGAATGCACAAGTTCAAGTGTTTCGCTTGTTCTTTTCATTCATTGGAAAATGTTTCTTAGTTATTCGCCAGGCGCATATTTCATATTTTCAAAACTTCCGCTTGTACATGCAATTAAACCATGCCAGATATATACTGCTGATCCATACTAATATGATAAACGAGCATGCCATAAATTAAAAGGAGACTCAAGAATACATAAACAAACATCAACTTATTAATGCTCAACTTAAACATGCCATCATATGAATATCCTCGCCCAACAAAGATTCATTCTAGAAAATATAATTTTTCTTGCTCACATGTTCTTCAAGCCCTTCTGCAATGAAACAAACTTGGTATATAAGATTCTTTCTCACATCATGAACATTGAATACATTCATTCAAATCAGTTTCTTTCCAAAGGTAAACTGTAGTTCAACATTCCCTTTTCCATGCACCTTGGTAGTATCATGATTTCCCATTAGAACATTTTCATCCTTCGTTGCAACTTTATAGTTTTTGACTAGATTTTTGTCATTACAAACATGCACTGTCGCACCGGAATCATACCACCAATATTTAGTCTTGTTAGTTATTGCCATGTTGCATTATGTAATCATGCTAATTTTTAGTTCAACAATCATGTGGCTATACTCGTATGACTGTGATGAATGCCTCAACAATATTACCTTCTTTGTCTAGTGTTTGCCTTTGTCTTCTCGGCCCTTATATGGAACTCAAGACTCTTTTCTGAAATGGCCACTCTTCGCCATAGAAAAACATGTCTGCTCTTCTTAAAGCTGGGCGTAATTATTACTTGAAGATTCAGCATACTTCCTTTTATTTCCGTAAGGACACAAGCCTTGTTGATTTCTTTGTAATAGACTCAATATTTACTTTAGATCCAAATCCTTACATTTTTATTCTCAATGATCACGATTTTCTTCTTCTATTCCTGATATGCTTCATGAGTCGGGTCTATGGAAAATCTTCGAAGTGTACCCTTTTAATAATCATTCCAAGTAGTAGGCAATTTGGCAATTATCGTAGCCACTTGAAGTTGTTTAGACACTTCTATTTTAAAATCCTTGAGTCTAGATACCAGGACAAGAAATTCATCTACTTTTTCCTGTAGGGGATTGGAATTCCCCGTGAACATAGTGATTGTGCGTATAGATTAAAAAAAAAAACACAATCCGAATAAAGCTATGAGGATACAGTTCGAATCCATACCTAGAGATTTGTCTGGATTGATCTCAATAAAAAATGATTTGCAGAGATTTACCAACCCCTCCAAGCCTTTTACTCAGATTCTAATGCTAACGAGAAGAGGGAGGGTTTCGTGCCTCCTTTGACAAACCGCTCTAGGTTTTTATTTTCTTCCCGTAGAGGCTGCCCAACATAGCATATAAATAGGTTACTGTAGGGACCTAAAGGCAAATAAGATTTCGGGCTCCCAATGTAAATATATGAACTTATTTACATTAATTATAATTCACTCCACTAAAGAATCATAATTGCACTCCCTCACTTATTCGAAAGTATAAATCGAGCCCTTTGTTATTAAATACTTATTAATCTCCCATCGTTAAGATTACAGATACCCGTTGATTAAATTAAATTATTGACAGTTTTATTTAATCAACATCTGATAATCACCTTGAGACCTTCCACTTAACTTATTTTGTATGTCGGATTAAAAATCCACCTGCAGGGTTTGACATAATCAAAACTTATAAGTATCCTCAAGAGGGTATCATCAATCCAATTAACAAGACGTGGATTCCGTTAATAATTAATATTCACTATACAATTAATGCAGTTATCCAACTCACCGAGATTATTGATCTATAAAGATCTCTGTTTTTGAATCAAAATAACCAACAATAAATGCACGTGCCTATTAATTATCTCGAGATTAAGAGTAATAGTATTCATAATAACCATGAGCAGATACTCATTTTATGGTCAAGATAAAATAATTACCCAAGTTGGTCCCATGATTCAATACACAATGAAAGTACTAGTTAACAAGAAGTTGGAACTAAATCATTCCCCCATAGTCAAGACAAATTCGGATCAAGCCCTGTGCTATAATCTTACCAATGGTGTGTCAAATTCCATTTAGACTGTGAACCAATAGCTTATATTCCATAAGAACCGATGATTTGATCTTCTGTGCATAAGTCGAACTCTACACACCAAATCATCTACTATGTAGAATAAAAGACACACATGCATGATATTTAAATGCAAACATAGCTCATGTAGATTTTCATTGAAATGAAATAACATAATTTTATTAAAATAAAATAAACATCCATAACAATAAAATGGCTTTTGGTATATATAGCCTTAACAGTTACATGACAGATTTATTATCAAACATTTTGAATTCAAAAAATTTCATACCGAGAAATATGTCTGTACCTTGTTTGACAGATGTATATTTTTTCTACAAGGCACTCCAGATTTCCTGTGGGGAGTTGATTGTACTAAACAGATCGTACAATCGATAAGACAGTGAATTCAAAATATAGCTCATGCAAATTAACTCATCCTCCTTGCATTACGGCTACAAAGTTTCTTCATCGCTCTTTGGCGGATGGTTCAAGAATAGTTGACAGATTTCTACTTAGCAGATATGCAACACCCAATTCAGTAAGCAACAAAAATAATTTATCCTTCCAACAGGTAAAGTTTGTTCCATCAAAACGATCCAACTTGAACACTTCAGGATTGAACTTGAAAACAGAATTCGAACCAATAGCCTCCAATGTTAAAAATAATTACCTTAAGATTGTTTATCAAATATAATTTTAACAGCTTAGAATTGAAGGCTTTGTTCGTGTAATCACTTTCCTTAAGGAAATTATGCCTCCACTATGTTGCTGCTGGGTTTATGACAAATTCCTTTAGGATTAACAAAACCAGACAGAAATTTAGATAGCAAACTCTAAAATTCTCCCAAAACAGAATAGAGAAACGGTTTTTTAATAGTATATAAATTGAAGGATTTGTACAAGTATTTGTAATACCTTAGAGATGCAAAGGGGATCGAAAGACACAATTCTTGGGTCAAAGAGATGTGAATAGGAGATGCAACTCATGACCCAAAGAGATGCAAAGAGGAGACACAACTCTTAGGCCAAGAGACATTAATTAATACAAAATAATTAATCATTTCCTCCAAATCTTCCCACCATCCAAATTTTATATAAAACTTGGTGTGTTTCTGCTTTTAAACTCTTACATCCCTTTCAATTTTTTTTTCCAATCTGGGATACATTACAATACTAACTATCTTACATTACTAACTATTCTAACAAAAATAACTTACCAGGATCGCATTGCTGGAAGAACTTCTCAACTTCTGCAACACATGCAAACACCCATTCAACACGATAACCAAAATACGAACAAACAAGAAGAAAACGAGAGACAAAAAAAACAAAAACCCATATGCATATATGCACAGTGAAGAGAGCAAACGAAACAGTGGTGAGGGCCTTGATCAAGCCGTGAAGTTTTCCTCTATAATCATCGAAGACCTCCAACATAATAGATAGAGAAATGGAATGACAATTTAGAAATGACTCAAAAATTAAATAAAAAAAAAGAATAGAAGGGGTGGTGGCAGGAAAATCACAAAGCACGCTCCTTGAACTACAAAGTCATACCACTTGACTCTTATGAAAATTAAAGTTTTGAATTTAGAGAGATAGAATTTTGTTAATACCTTTGGTTCCTTTTATAGGGAAAGAAGCATAGGAAATATCAACTCTGAGATGGACTTCTTGGAAGACTGCAAAAAGAAGCCTTCTCGGGGAAAATACTCCACACTTTGACCAACTTAAGCATGAACTACTAGAAAGTTCACTACGAGAAAGAAACATGCTTGCGTTATCAGAGGTTCACAATAAGTAAAAGAAAGTTTACATATTCTTTTTGTATTTGCTCTTCAACTGTGGAATGGCACCCCCATAGCAAGATTCAGGGGTTATTTGTTTTTTGACTTAATGTTGAAAGCTGGGTTGTTTGTTTTTTGATTTAATGCTGAATAGCTTTTAACATTAAGCAGTTTATTTTTAAAAATTTCACAACTTATTGCTAAAATTTTTTAAAAAAGTTATGAATAAAAAAAGTGAAAGTATTTGGCTTTTCTATTCGAGAAAAGTCGTTACCAGCAAAAGAAGAAAAACTACATCTCGTTATCATGAAGGGAAGAAGAAATTGTAACGCTCGCCCCAGGGATATGTGGGAGGGTTTAGACAGACTGACCTCATCAACTTAGACTCATTTATTTTTTTCAATTCTCAAACCTATCTTATTTACAAAATTAAATGGGACAAGGCGGGGATGAGAAAATTACCAAACCCGCCCCGTTTATATTTGATTTTTGTTTTTTTATTTTTATTTTTTTATTTATATTTTATTTTATTATATTAAGTGTATATTTCATAAAAAATAAAAAATATTATGGCTCCCTATAAATTATTTATTAAAAAGCATTCTAATTTTTTTGAGGAAATTCTAATTATTATTATTATTTATATTAAAGTATAAAATAAAATAATTTTTTTAAATATAATTGAGACGGAGACCGGGTAACAATACCCAAACTTGCCCCGAACCCGTCTCGGATTTAAGAAAATAAATCCAAACCCGCTGAAAATCCGATTACAGTTAAACCAAACCCATCGCATTAAGAGCGAGACGAAGTGGGAACCCGAAATAATCTGCCCCGTTACCATCTTTACTCACTACCCAATGTTAAAAAACAAACAACTTAATACTTAATGCTATTAAATACTATTCAACATTAAGCTCAAAAAAAGTTATATTCAACATTAAATAAAAAAAACAAATGCCACTTTAGTTAGAATGCAAAAACAAATTTAAGGAAAATTGAGCGTGTGCACATTTCACATGTAAAGAGAAGTAATTGGCATCGAACACAAGAGGTTCTGCTTCAAAGAAATGTGCTAAAGCTTTTGCAAGCGCTTTGTTTGTAAAATTCTTCAAAATCTAAACAAAAATAAAACTAAAGCACAAGGCAAGTAAACACTACAAGAAAAAATGCTTTTATTGATAGATAATTTCTTTACTTATGCAAATATATGTCATTGTAAGCTATTAAAATTGAAAACAAGGACATATATGAGCCTTTTGAAAGTTACCTTGACACATGTTCAATTTAGGGACAACAATAAATGTGAAGACCTGGGTAAAGTGAAACGATAGATTATCGTTATAATACAGGCTGCAAGCCTGGGAACTTCTTTATATCTCGGATGACAACACAGACCACACCATTGAGTTCGTCTCGTGAAATCTAGTTGCGTAGTCGAATTACGTCAAATTCCGGGACAATCGGAATTTCACGTATTTTGAGGAGAAGTAGACGAATGACATGGCAACACATGACACGAGGACACATGCCATGTGGCACCAAACAAATGAACACTTGGCACATGGAAAGCCAAGTGTCATCATGCATGAAATAAGTGGGGGAATAAGTAGCATGAGGAACACATGGCATGGTGATTGCCATGTGTCAAGATGATTGAGAAAGTTGTTCTACACCTAGACTAAAATGAGTTCGTGGGGGAGAAGGAGAGAAGGAAGGGAAAAAAGATAGAAAGAAGAGAAAAAGAAAAGAAAGGAGAAGAGGAAAGAGGTCCGACATCTCTTTGGTCTCCCGATATTCGAACAACGAGGTTCGGCCGGGTCGAAGTGAGCTAGTCTGGCATCTCCAAAGAGGTAGGGGTTCTCTCATACTTTGGTTATTCTTTGTCTAAGGGCCATTCAATGGCCATGAGGTATAGAACAGTTGTGATCAAACTGTTGATGAATTATGGGGTCAATTTATGGGTTCTTTCGGAGTCTCGAGCTGCCGGTTCTAGAGCAATTTTGTGTTGCCGAAAATATGGATTTGAGCGTGATGATAGTGTGGTGTGTCATTGCTGGGTATGGACTGACATGCTGAACTGTATGTGTTGTTTCTTTGTCTAAGCATGAAGACCCAGTTTGTGCGTTGTTGCTTGATTGAATGACATGCAGATTGTGTGAAAATCATGTTGATATATGCTTAGTTGATGTATTAACATGGGTTATATGATGGATGTGAATTATATCTTTATGAACTCATTATCCATATTATGAATGTTGCATGTAGCTCTTATTATTGCATGTAACATGAAAGGACTTCTGTGTTGATACGCATTGCATATGCACGGGGACATCGCGTGAAACGAGTGTGAGTGCATGGCATAAATTAACACTGTGTTTGGTGTTTAATGGTGGGCTCTATTAAAGGGACAATGTCCTAGAGTCGTACGATTGACATTATGTGTTAGGTAGTAGCAAGAAGGGATAAACACCCCCTCCCGGGTGAAGAATCACGCATTCTTGGTTGAACGCCATCGGTGAAAGCGCGAGTGTCGGAAGGCTTTCACGGCGCTGCTTGATTGAGACCGGAAAGTTGTTACCCACAAAAGACACATGACTTTTGAATAAAGCAGTTTATCGAAGGTTGTCTAATGAAGTTGAATTATAAAACAAAAATCTTTTGTTTTGAAATAAAGGTTTTTTCATACATGGCATATGCATGTGTGAGGAAGTCAGTGAGGGCTTGGGACATTGGCATGACATGTGAGCATTCATGTAGAAATGCATATGTTGTTGCTCAATGTGTTTGTAATGATTGAATCATGGCATTGCATGTACACTTAGGTGGGGAAGTAGCCTTGTAGGAGAATTCCTCTCTTGGGCATTGCTCACCATCGTGGGAAAAATATTTATCGAGTCTTTGGAGGTACACGAGAGTGGGACTCCTCCCGAGATGTAATTGGTGAAGGCAATTATGGCTTTGTTATGTAATTCGTAAGATTCTTGACAGTTTATCCAGTTTTCGTTTATGTGAAAGAGAAGAGTTGTAATGAAACTCATTTAGAATTGTTCAATACTGTTTGGAAAGTTTTTCCTAGATTTTATGTTGCCTTTATTACACAGAGGCTATTGTAATGAATTTATTGTGTTTTGGGAAAGAATTGGAGGTGCAAGAAATGCCATGAAGGCTACTGCACGTTGGGAAGGTTTTGGGTCGCGACAAAGGTTTCCTGGTCGAGACAAAGTTTTTTTGGTTCTACGTTGCCACAGGGGTTCCCTGTGTCATGAACTGGTTTTCAGGTTTCATGCAGTTATTATGTCCCGACATAGTCCTTCCATGTAGCGATAGTGTTTTGCTTCTCTGTCGTGACAATGTCGCAACCGAGATGGTCACGACAAGAGGTTAGGTGTTGCAACATGTTTGGCCTTAGGCAGGGATATTATGTCGTGATAGAGTTTGGTCAAGACCAAGAGTTTTTATGTCGCGACAAAATATTTTCATGTCACGACAGAGTTGGCCAAGGTGAAGAGAATTTATGTCACGACAGAGAACTCAATGTCGTGACAGAGTTGCCTGAAATTTTGTCGCAAGAGAGTATACCTTACGTCACGACAAAAAGTTCCAGGACATGAGGTCTTCCATGTCGCGACATAATTGTTCCTGTCGCCCGCCTTTGTCAGAGCATGGCGTTGTATCACAACAAGGCGACGAGTGCAATTTACTGTAGTGGCTGGGCGGCTGTTATTAGCTTTGAGCGCCGCATCGATTGCAGACGCTGCCACGACAGAGTGTGTGTATTATAATATGAATGCACACTTCACACAATAGTAAAAAAAACAATCCTTGAGATTTGTAATCTCAATAAACATATATAATGTTTACCTTGATAGATACTTTAAGTCAAGTTCACCCATAAGTTATGATATTTTTGAAAATTTTACTAAATTTCAAAATATTGGATGATAAGGAAAACATATTAAATTAAGAATTTCAAAATTTTTAAAGGAGCTTTTAAAATTATCCAAAAAAATTAACATAATCACATGAATCAAAATACAAATACAAATAATATTATTTATATTACTCAGCATATTGTAATAGATTTAAATTTTTATTTATCATCTCATGCTAAAATATTAAATAAAAAAAGGAATTATAATTTATTTTATAATATATTTATTCAAATTTAATATCCATACTAATAAAAGTATGGGATTCTTTTCCAATTTTTTTTATTAGTAAAAAACTCAATTTTCAAAAAACAAAAGAGTGGAGAATTCGGATATTAAAACAAAATTATAATTTTGAATCCAATTCCTATTGTTCTACTAATTTATTTATTTAGAAATTTAATACTTTTTACTTTTAAAGTATAAATAGTTAAATACATTAGTTTAAAAAAAAAGTAAATACATTAAAAATCAATTATATATAAAAAAAGAAAAGAAAAAGATTAAGGAGTAATTCCACTTACTTAAGCATTGCCAAATTTTCACAAATTGAAAACTTTCCACGATGATTTACCCCAACAAGGGACAAGCCTAAATTTGAAAACAAACAGTAGAGTGAGGCCTTGTGGATAAAACCCTAGCCTTTTGTTTATCTTCTTTGCACGCATGTCTCTAGTAAGGTAGAACGACGTCGTCTTGCTTTGCAACAAGGTAACCTTAACCTTAAACCCCCCTCATCTTGTCGTTCTTTTCATCATGTTTTTCTTTTTCTCATTCTTCCCCTTTTATCTTACCTTTCTTGTTTTCATGTTTTTCTTCTTCTCATTCTTTTGTCATCTCCTTCGACAAGCTTGAATAGCTTGTATGTGTTTGTGTGTTTCTGGATGGGGAAATATGGAGATTTGATCTATCTTGAGCGTTTTTAATATGTTAATGAATGCAATATCCCGAAATATACCCTAATTGTTTTATAACAAGTTTATGGTATAATATATGTTAAATTTGAAATTTTTCGGAATTTATATTGTTAAGTGTGAAAATGATAAAAACTCGGAAATTAAGTTTAAGAATCAAGGGTAAAAGGGTAAATTGTAAAAATAGGGACCCAAAGTACATAAGCATGCTAAGTTTATATTAAAATAAATAATGAGATAATTTGAAGTGCAAATGAAAAGAGATGAAGGGCTTGAGTAAAAAATGGGAAACCTAACTAAAACGCAAGCGCCAAACAAGGCTTTTAGACTGTAATTAGGGATAAGACCAAAATGGTTTATTGGAATGAGCATTTGCTCATGTGGAGAAAAGAGTGAGAGAGAGACACGGTTGTTGAAGGGAGAAGCCATCTTTGGGTTTTATTTGTTCAAGCAAAGAGAAGGAGGGAAGGAGAGGAGGAAAAGCAAGTTTGAAGAAAAGATTAAGGTTAGGAACTCATCCTAACTTCTTTGAGCATTTCATTTGGGTTTCATCAAACCCTAACTTGTATAAGTGTGATTTTAATTGTTTTAGTTCAGTTTGTTATTGTTTTGAAGTTGTTTGACTTGGTTGCGGTCCTCAATTGAGGAATGTTTGCATAAAGGAAATGTTGGGGTTTTAGGGGAGATGCTGTCAAAATTTTTCCAAAACCCACGTTTTCGTTTTGACCATAACTTGGCCATCACTCTCATCCAAATTGAGTGACTCAAATTTCTAGGTAAACTAGACTTCTAGGAGAATAAATATCTTTTAAATAAGTTTAAATTCGGATCCCATTGGACCTCGAAAATTCGTCAAAGTGAAACCCCTGCTGCGTCTGATACGCTTTGTGTTTTGGCACAAAGGTTGGGTATTTAAAGCCATAAGTTGAGTTTCACTCATCCAAATTGAATGATTCAAATTTATGGGTAAACTAGACTTCTAGGAGAACAAATATCCTTGAAATAAGTGTATTCAAATTTATACCCTATTGGATCCAAAAAATTCTTTAAAGTGATACGCTTGGTAGAAATATTTCCTGCAAAGATTCAAGCAAATAAATGTTAAGGGTTGAGAGTATGAAATATGAACACATGAACAGTAATACAAACATGTAAATGACTAGTATGATATCTCTAACATAGATAAAAACCTAATAATCCTAATTTCCTGCATATATTTTAAAGTGGATGGACAAGTAGTCATTGTCTATATGGATTGCTAAGTTATGTTGGCCCCAAGTGGGCCATTATACGTATCGCTTCTCGGTCATTATACCGTCTGCTTGGGTCACATAACAGGTGCATAGGTCACCGTCTCTCGTATACAAAATGATGATACCTTCGGTATATACGACCTTATTGTATTTCATACAAAGATGCATATTAGTCATCAAGCTTCATAGAGTGATGATACCTTCGGGTATATACAGTTATCTCGTGTATACAAGCATAAAAAAAAAAATGAACGACACATGAAAAAGGCATGAAATATGCAAATGATACGAAAGATGCATATGATATGTAAAAGAAGTATATGTTTATAAGCTATTATATATGCATACTGAAAAGTGGTCATATATGTTATACGCTTCTACTCAAACTATGTTCAAGACGCTGCTTTCATCCGTATAGACCAAGAGGTATTCACCTTTGATTCCACATTCGCTAGGGCCAACACAACAATAGAAGCCCACCCTAAGTAAGTTTTGGATTTGTTTTTGTATATGTAAATGTAGACTTTTGTAATAGTGAAATTGTATAAGAACAAGTAAATGGGACTCGGATATATGTATTATTTATTATTAACACCACTACGGTGGTTGTTTTATATGTATATGTTATAAGTTTTATTTCTTGGGCTTAAAAATATATATAAATTGGGGGCTCACCAATGACGTAAAAATAAAGCTAAAAGAGTCCCAAAGAGATCGCGCCGCTGCTCCCACTCTTCGCCTAGGCTGGGGTAGGGGCAGAACAATGAGAGTACACTTGATTATCGAATTTGCTTAATCTGCGGTTAGGCACTTAGGGATTGGGAATTTTTGACTGAAAATTTGTATGATTTGGTTGTGGACTGTTGGGAATCTATGATTGAAGTTATGGTGTGAGTTTTTTGGAGGTAAGGGAGGGGATGGAAGACTTTGGTTTAATAAGCTTGATTGGAAGGCCCTGAGTATAAATTGCGGGATTTAAGAATCTCGAGTTGAAATTGTGGGATTTGACAGTTTATGTTACAATGAAAGTTAGATCTTTTAAACAATACCAAGGAAGCCACACTTTGTCAGTTTTGGCAACAAAGGTTGCTTACTTCTCCAAAGCCTCAACACTTTTATAGAAGAATAAAAAATTTCCTTTTGCATAATGGTTATTGAGTTTACAAATAAAATTTGGATTATTTTTTCAATGGGTGTGATGCTTATTGGTATGGTTCATTAGCGTAAGGCTTCTATGGTGGGCACCTTATAGTTGGTGTTCCCTCACTGTTCAAAGATGGAGCTTGTTGTGGCGCCTGTTTTTAGGTGTGTTCACATTTTATTTTTTTCTTCATTCATTATTGTTTTTGTATTGTAATTTTATGGTAATTGTGAGCTTTTATCGGGCCGATTAGATGCAAGAACACCACTCTCAACAGAGCAGGGACTACTGATCTCAATCTCAACAATCAAACTGACTGTGTTCTGAGCAGCAGAGCTTTCATAGAGATGGCCAACAAGGGCATAGCCCAACAGATTCTTAGGCTTGGCCTTGTAGATTTTGAATAGAAGAGGTGAGTTTGAGATAAACAAATAAAAAAAAAAAAATCATTATAATTATTAGTTAGAAACAAATCAAGATGCCTTTTTCAAAGCATCTTTTTTTGCCTTGGGTTAATGGTTTTGTTACACCCACCACATATGTATCGTGTCACAATCCCATGCCCCAGCCTTAAATTTTGTGGGTCTCCCCTTGGAACATGGAGCTGAGCATATTAATTATCCCAACAGTCCATTATATACTACATATTAAGTATATTATGCATATTATATATTGTACAAATAACATATTGTATATTGCATTATTTTCTTTGGTACAATACTCGTCTATCACTTTTACGGACGGAAATATGTGAATTTTCGCAAGTGATTCTTCCATATACAAGCTTTCTTATTATACATAGTTTATGGTGTTGTTAATATAGTTTTTCTATTAATGTTACTGGGCCTATTTGACACTAGATATATTTGATTTCTTTGACTAGCAATAAAGAAGATGTTCATTGCACTTTGTTTGGCATGCAGCATCTAGAGGTTATGATTTCTTTTCCTTTTCCCTCCCAAACTATAATATTCGGAGTTTTTTTTATGCAATTTGTTATTTATTGATTGTAAAATTAAAAATTGGTAAATTATATATATATATATATATATAATAAACCATTTTATGTACTATTTTAAATTTATTTTGTAAATTATTTTTATTAAAATTAAATAAATATTAAAATATATACATATATACCTAATTTTTATTATACTTTATTTTATTTTATATTTTTATATTAATAAAAAACTAATTTTTATAAATTTTCTTTTTTATTCAACTTAGCAATGTGGGGCAAAAATATTAGAATATTAAAACACTCAATTACTTGGTATGAAGTTATTTTATAAGAAAGTTGTTAATTATTTCAATAAAAACTCCCCTAAAATTTCAGTTTTAGGATGTCATTAGTCCAATAAATAAAATATTATTTCACAAGATTAAAAAGAAAAATTAGAATTTTACATGTATACTAGGATGCCACTAAGTTTGCTACATTCTCTTGGTTACATCATGAAATATGTGGCACTTGAAAACTACTAATCATGAATTCTGATACCAATAAAACCTAGAAATAGATGCTGAAATTTCTTTCATTCTTTGATTGTTTCTTCTCCAATAGTCTTTGTTTGATGTTTTGTTTACATGCATTTGTGTTTCCTATTTGTTCAATGCCGTGGCTTGAACTATCATGCCTTGTCACATCTGTTAATTTATATTTTATTTATATTCCTTTAACAAGTTAAAAATTTGGTTGGTCTATGACAACTTTTTCCAAACTAGGGAATGCTTTGAAATGAGTTGAAGGTATGAACTTTTACTTTCTAACTGTTTATGGTTCTATTGTGCATATTGTGATAAAACCTTGTAATTGTCAAATTGCTAGTTTTATTCTCGTTGCTTATATTTCTATTAATGTTATCTCTATTTTGATTGGTATCCAGGTACTAAAGCAAAAACAAGAAGATGGTGAAGAATTAGAGACCACCTTTTAAAAGATATTATTGTATTTTTTTAGATTTTTTATATTATCTTATTTGAAAGTTTTGAATTAGGGTTTTTTTTGTACCTAGAAATTAAATAGTCATTGGTAACATATGTATTACATTTTGTTTTTCATATTTAAATGTATATATAATAAGTTTTTGCTTTTATTAGTAGTTTATTTACATTGTTGAGGACATAGTTATTATTATTACCAGAATTAAATATATATCAAATATAATTTGGAAAATATTAAGGCACACACATTCTCTGCCCTTTCACTATCATGCCGTCATCTCTGATTTGAAACTCTGCTTTCTTTCCCTTTTCTATCTCTTTCTTAAGCTTAATCATCTATGGGTCCTACAACTACCCTGCTCGAATCTGATCCACTAGGAGGGGTCTAACATGAAATGTGGCTAACAATGCTCCTGAATCCTCGGCCTCCAATATCACCCCCAATATCACCCCTAAAGTTCTCAGATCCACCAACTGTGGAAGATAACTTGATCTCATATGGGATAAAGAACTCTCTGGCCGTCTACTCAAGGCATCTGCTACGACATTAGCTTTTCTTGGATGGTACTCAATAGTACAGTCGTAGTCCTTAACTCTCAACCTGCCATCTTCTTTGCCTCAGTTTAACTCTTTCTTGGGTGAAAAGATATCAAGAATCTTATGATCCCAGAAGATCCTACAAGGAGCACCATATAAGTAATGCCTCCATATCTTCAGTGCAAACACGACTACCGCAAGCTCTAAGTCGTGTGTAGGGTAATTCTCCTCATGCTTCTTTAGCTACCTAGAGGCATACACAATCACCCTATCATTCTGCATCAAAACACAACCAAGGCCCTGCCGAGAAGCATCATTGTAAACCACAAACCTATCTCTCCCATTGGGCAAAGCTAGAACTGGAGCTGAAGTCAATCTACCCTTCAACTCCTCGAAACTCTGCTGGCTGGTATATACCCAATCATACTTGACATCTTTCCTGTCACCAATGGGTCATGATCCTCGAGAACCCTTCAACAAACTTCCCAGAATACCTAGCTAAATCAAGGAAGCTATGACCTCCGACATTCTTGGGCGCTTCCAACTACCATAGCTTCTATTCTCGGGGATCCACTACCCTCAAATTGAAATCACATGACTAGGAATGCCACCTCATTACCAAACTGTACTTGCTCAACTTGGCATACCGCGCTCCTTGTGGTTACAACACAATCCTTAGGTGCTCCGAATGTTCATCCGGATCTACCTGAATACACCAGGATATCATCGACAAAGACTATGACAACCATCCAAATACGTTGGAATACTCGCTCATCAAATCCATAAACGCCGCTGGGCATTAGTCAAACCAAATGGCATCACCAAAACTCATAATGCCCATAACGCCATTCCGACGCAGCCTTAGGAACATCAAATTCTCCCGCACCCTAACTAATGATACCAATCTCAAATCTATCTTAGAGTACACTGAGACCCCCGGAGTCGATCGAATAACTCATCGATCCTAGGAGTGGATACTGATTAAGGGATGATAACTCGTCTAACCGCCTGCACCCATACTAATCACAAACTCCCATCTTTCTTTTTCACGTAGAGAACTGGAGCTCCTCATGGGGATATGCTCGGCCGAATGAATCCCTTACTCAACAACTCTTCCAACTGAGCCTTAAGCTCCCTCAACTTTGCAGGAGCCATCCTATAAGGAGGGAATGGAATGGGCCTGGGCCTGGGTGAACCTAATTTCCTCTATCTCGGGAGGTAATCCACAATATCATCTAGAATACATTTAGGAACTCTAACAACCTGAATCTCATCCACTAGAGTCCCATCCTTCCCCCGTTCACCACATAACCCAAATAACCCCTCGACACCCTTACACGCAAAGATCCTCCATACTGGCCATGGCGAGATCATACTGAAAATACCCTCGTATTCTCGAACTTTAGGCTCCACTTCGTCTATGCAAATTTACTTGCTTTTTATAACAATCTAATGTGGCGCTATAGCGAGACAGCCAATCCATGTCGAGAACCACATCAAAATCCCTCATATCTAGGGCCACAAGATCCATTGGGAACTCCTGTCCCCCAAGCATAACTCTACTATTTCTGACTACTCTGTTTGAGACTAACGAATCTCCTGCTATAAGGGAAACTCTCATACGACCCCCTAATAGCTGGGTCTCTAGATCGCCACTGCCGCCATATGGCTTGGTGCCCAACTTCTGTGCTCTCTCTATAGACCTCCTAGGCTCTTTAAGAACCTCTCGAGGTGGCGGCGGAGGTGGCTGAGGTTGCTGCTGCTGCCGAGTCGCTATAGTAACTATCTGAGCAATCTGTACACCGCTCCGCAAAGAAACAATCTCGAACTCGGGAGCGCCCTCCGGTGGCCTGGGGATGGTCTAGCCTAACCCTGGGCTGCTGAGGCCGATTCGCGGAGGCGGAAGAACCAACTGCGTGCTCAAAAGCCTCTGGAATGGCTCTCCGAGGATGACCTCGACGTCCTCTGCCTGACATAGTGCTTTATTCTCAAAAATCAACTGTTTAAAGTACTGAAACACTAATATGTATTGCATTTTTGAATTTGAAAACGATATCGCTAATAGTGTAAAATAGTGTATAATAAAACTACGGTGCTTAATAACACATGTTTCCTAAGATTCGGCTTTGATACCAACTTGACACACCCCCACTCCTACTAGCAGGCGATGTGCCGGAAATCCCACAGAACTCCCAGCCGATACTTCCAACGACTAGAGAATCCTATGAAGCTAAGCCGTGTTGCTTGCTGAAAACCTGTATAAATTTTTTTCTTTTCTAAACTTGTGATTTTATAAAATTTCGGTAGCATAGCAATTGTATATAGGACATGTCCCAAAACCTGTAAATAAAAATTACACTTCTAAAATATGGCAACTAACAACACTTTTTCAAAAGAGCCTTAGGCTCATCACATTTTCATAAAACAAAACTATGTACATACATATGCACAACTATACAAGTTCAAAGTAATTTCTTACAAATATATACAATAGTGAGTTAATATAGCACATATAACTAGTAGTCAGGAGGACCCTGATTTGTCCCAACTTTCGGCGTATCTATTCCTGAAAAATAATTTTTAAAACGGGAAAAATAATGAGCTAATAGAGCTCAGTGAGTGTATGCTTTATAAAATGCTTGTTTTTTTTGAAAATGTCTCAAAATTGTGAAACTATCTTTTGATTAGTACCCAAAAAGTGCTATTTTGAGTCCTATTTAAGATAGGTTTTGAGTTTTTTTGCGTACTAATCATATTATTTAAGCCGATGGACATGTATAGGTCCCTTTGTACTACTCTGATTTTGTTCGAGGTGGCTTTTTGGTAGTTTGCGTTTCAGAACCTACCATCATTTCAAGCTTCCTCGCGATCACTGAAATGATATATGCCGAGTTCGTATGGTTTCTTGTTGTCACTCACGAAGCCTGGGATGAAGAAATAGAGCAGTCGGAAGATGCATAATGCTAGAGGAACAGAAGCAAGGTGAGGAGAATGGTACTTTCAGACATAGCTTAAAATTAAGACGATAGCGAAAATTTCGCAATCATAGCGAAATTTTCGCTATATGTTGAAATTTCGCTACATAGCGAAATTTCGCTATGATAGCAAAATTCTTGTGCATAACGAAATTCTCTGCAACGTGTTTTTGTGATTCAAACGACTCCGTTTTGATTAATTTCGCTTCTATCAGAATCATATTATTTAGGATATTTTGGTATTTTCGTAAGATGTCTGTGGGGCTATATAAGCCATGTTATGAATATTTTGTAACCTAACTTTGTTCAAAGGCATTTTCATTACGGCCCCCGTTCCTTACTTCCTCACTTGCTTCCTTCTCTCTCCTCTTCTCTCACTTTCTAGGTCGCTAAACACCCTTTGGAGGGATGATAACCAAAGGATGTTTCGCTAAGGCCTCCCAAACCTTGAAGAGGAGGGTTGCTGGAAGTGGTTGATGGTTATCGGTGTTCCTCCTGTTTTTCAAGACGCAGCATCGCAGATTTATGTTCCAAACTTTCAAAACTAGATTTTAAATGCTATTTAATGTATTTTCTTTGGTCAATACTGCATGCTTTAGGGCCCCAGCAGACCTTCCTTATTACTATATACACGACATCCACATGTCATTTACGAGCCACTGAAAGTAGGTTAAATGCTGTATTTTCAACTGCTGGAACATTAAATGCTCAGTAAATGCTATGGTTCAAATAGGAATGTTACTAAGGGTTGGTTTTTAAAGTTAAACAAAGATCCGGTTTTGGAAATGATTATATGTCATTTGCCCTAATACGAGGAAATAACCCGAGGACACCTCTACAACCCCATCATACCAAACTAGTGACCCAAAACTTCAAGGTCTTCTTTTTACATCTTATTTTAAACTGCTTTCAGTCAGCTTAGTGACAACAACAACCACATTTTATGCAAATCCGAAAATCCAAATGAAAGCCTCACCATTTCGAATCATTATATAAGTCATTTGTAAGACTAAACCCATTCCCGTGTTCGATCCTAGAGCCGCCTCAGATGCAAAGAGTTACGCTACGACAAGAGAGCAACTTAGGTATAAATTTTGTTGATTCCGCACTCTACTCGGGCATCGAATCATCTTTTACAAAACATTTTTAGAAACCTTACTGCCATATAAAAGTTTCTAAAACTTTTCTATAAATTGCTTGCTTGCTTTCATATTAAAGTTTCTAAAACTTCTTTTATAAATCGTCGTCGCTTTGCTATAAAGCTGCAAAAACTTTTCATAAACTGCTTGCTTGCTTGCTTTGCAATAAAAGTTTCTGTAAGACCTTAAGAAAATTCTAATTTTCTGAAAAATGATAAAATGGTAATTTCGGTCAAAATCCGAAAATTTTCTAGATCTCGGATGACGAAACAGATTTCACCGTTGAACTGCCCCGTGAAATCTACTATCACGTCAAACTCGTCGACTTGAGACAAATGGAATTTCATGTTTTCGATAAGACCGGTGAAATGCACATGACACTCGCACATTGTGAGTAGCTCAAGAGCTACATGTCACAAGGCAGTAATGAAGCAAACATGAAATTCAAACAAATGACCTTATGAGAGACACATGGCAACATGTGAATGGGTGGAAATCTATTGCATGGATAAGCAGGATACGGAATCCAAGTCAACTAATGGAAGGTTGACAAGTGGCATGAGAGGACAAGTTCTTCGACACATGCTTTGACCAACCAGCTTTGGGAGTATGAGAGCAAAACCAAGAGCGAGGGAGAAAAGAGAAGAGTTTTTAGAGAGAAGCTCTCACTTCTCTTCTAGATTTCCCCTGGGCGACGGCCCCTGGTCGAATCCCAAGTGGGAGATAAGAGGCAGCTGATCCCACGCAAGAGCTACCTGGCACTCATACTAGAAGTTTCGACAACTCCAGAGTGCAGGCTTTCATACTTGGTTTATCCTTATTTAAGGACCTTGTTAATGACAGAGATATTGGGGCCTAAATGCCGTTCATTCAGTTCCAAAAATTAGGACTAAGTGGTGAAAATCCCTAGAGTGTTCTTGACACTCCCGAGACTAAGTGTTGGGTTGTTTAAGTGACGCTGTGCGTCATAGATGCGATTCTTCGTGGTGAGTTCCAAGACGGATCACGATTGTTTATTAGCCCATGTGAGCTAATTTGTGTTATTGCTATGTTTGAATAACACGTTGTATGTAAATTTTGTTAATATATGCATGCTTGATATATATATTAACATGTATTATATGGAAATGACATATTGCATTTCATATGCACTGGGGCACCCTAGACTGTGTGAGTGCATGACATCAAATAAATCGGATGGTTGTCCAAAACAATAAAAATTTTATCGGAAAGTTGTCCGAAGAATTGTGTTGGGAAATCGTCTAACACCACGTTGAGAGACCTATGAATTGTTTCGAGAGTTATCCAACAAATTCGTGACTTCACTCCCTGGGGTCCGTTGACAACCCGTTAACTCACAAGGAATACTGCGGGATGTCGTGCAACCTGGACACCACTCACGAAAATCGGGTAGAGTCTCCTTTGTACAGGGAGCTTTACCCAAGGTACAAAACCTATCATAACAATTAACAACGACCACATCGAGTTTATATGCAAGTAAAATTGGCCACTTGGGCCCATGCATCACTACTCACAAAATTACATCAACTATATACCAATAGTTCAAGAGTTATTATAATACTCTTAACCAAAACATATATCAAAATTTAAAGTTTTGCATTTACATGTTCTACAAGGCAAAACGAATACCAAAGTTTCACAACCCGACTTTCTTCTAAACGACCCTGCTGAGCGCCATCCTCCCGTACACCCACGCAGACTAAATAGTGATCCGCCAAAAGAACAAAGTCGAGTACTGGAGCACTCTACGCAAGCATTCCCCACCTAAAACAGCATACGTCACGACAAACAATCACACTCAAGCAAATACATGGATCCTACTCGAATGTCTACATGCCCAACCCTCGGGTCTCTCGTGTCCTCACCGACTCCCTCACACCCTAAGCCAAATGCGAGTAAAATTACAGTATTCAAAACAAAATCTTTTTGTTCTCAAAAACTTACTACCGAGTTTTGGTAAAATTTATTGAAGAACCCTCCAAGGCGAATCTGTTGGATAACCCTCCGAAACATTTCATGGGCCCCTCCGATGTGAATTGTTGGACAATCTCCCAACACAATTCTCCGGAAAATCTTCCGTCGAAATTTCTTTCACAAACATTTTCGTTTTTGTTTTCTTTCATGTCATGCACTCACACCCATTCTAGTGGTAAATTCTGAAGGTATATGGAAATGCAGTATGCCAATTCCAAAATATTCATGCTAATATATTTTTCATGTATATATTAACATAATTAAATTCACATAATTCATGTTATTCAAATTACAATAATAACACCAAAATTAGCTCACATGGGCTAATTAACCAATCAAGCAATTCACTTTGAATCACCTAAACCACACAAAATAACACAATGCAAATCCTCACGTGAATAAAGGAAACCCCTGCCCAAGACTGCCTACCGCCACACAATGTGACTTCAACTCCTAGCTCAAATGTTTTGAGACCGAAATCACAGCTAAGTCAAGCCTCAAACTCTCCCTAACCATTCACATGGCTCTTAGCCAAAGAATAACACAAGTAGGAAAAGATCCCTTCCTCTTGGAGTTGTCGGAACTCCACCAAATCCCAGATCCACGCCAGAGCCCCTGCCTGTGAGATCGACTTTGCTGTCTGGCCGTAGAACCGAAGGTCCGAACGGCGGGAAATCTAGAGAGAAGTCACACACTCTCTAAAATCTGCATCTCAGCCTACTGCATGTTTTTGTGTTTTAATGGAGAAGAAGACTATTCATTTTTGTCTTATACTCATTTAACTTTCCAATAATTCCATCCATGTCCCTTTTCATTTAACTATTTGACACATGGCTTAATCTAAGCCATTAATCTCCATCATTTCTCTAATCATGCAACATGTGTCACATGAGTACATGTAGTAGGTGACTTTTGTCACATCACATGTCTTCATTAAGCTGCTTTATCGGCAAGACTCGACACCCAGGCTCAAAACATGAAATTCCGGCTGTCTCGGAATTCGACGAAATTTGACGTGGTAGCTAGATTTCGTGAGACGATTCCAAAGGTGAAATCCTTTTTGTCATCCGAGATCTAGAAATATTTCGGATTTTGACCGAAATTACCATTTTACCCTTTTTCAGAAATTTAGATTTTCTCGGGGTTTCACAAATTCACCTCGGAAGATTGTCCAACGTATTTATATCGAAGGGTTGCCTACAAATAAAACAAATATTTTTGTTTGGAAACGATTTTCATACATGGCATAAGCATGTGTGAAGGAGTCGATGAGGACTCGAGCCATGGGATCAGCATGCAGACCAGAAAGTAGAATCATGAATTCACTTGAATGCGTGTGTTTGCCATTGCATGTGCACTTAGGTGAGGAGTAACCCTCGTAGGAGATTATCACTACCGCATTGCCTCTCACCCTCACAAGGATCCCCTTAGGTGCACAGTAGTATTATGAGACGAAGTCACTAGAGGTCGCGAAGAAGAAAGCCAACATGTGGCTTTGATTTTATATTTTTGTAGAACATGTATTGACCATTTTAATTTATGTATGTTTTTATAAGAGTGTGATTAGTGCTCAAAAAGTGCTATTTTGAACCCTGTTTATTTAAGGTTTTGAGCACTTTTAGTACTAATCACGTAATTAACCCGACATTTGTACACATTAAGGTCCCCACTTATCGATCGCATTTTCTTAAGTTAATTTCAGAGTTTTTGTAAGTTAATCAGGCCAAAATTTTCGAGAGTCAATCCAAACATGAAGAACCCGAGCTGAACTCAGCTGCTGCATCGATCCTGCAAAGGAAAGAAGAGCAAAAAGTAAAGAAAAAAAGGAGCACTACAAGAATGCTTTTCCCCCGGGTCGCCACTGCTCATCCTCCACCACGCTCCTTCCATGCCGCCTGCTTTGACTCTTATGGTTTTCTTCCCGCCCCATTGTAATAGTATTTCATATGTTATTTTGTAATTTGGCAAAGGGGTTTCATTATAAAAGCCCTCGTATTAAGCACTTAAAAGGATGTTTCCATTAATAAAATGTCAAGTAGAGTTTTTCCAACCGCTTCCTTTTCTCCCATTTTCTTCCTTTCTCCCTTTCTACACAAACACTCCTCTGAGGATGACAACTCAGAGGATGGTTGGCTAGACCACTTTTCTCCTTGAAGAGGAGGGCTGCTGGCTAGGGTTTGGAGGTAACTCACGGTTCTCTGTTTTTAACGCACGCATTTATGGGTATTTATGTTCTATTTCTCTCAATTTAGGTTTAAATCTCTTAAATGTACCTTGATGGACCAGTATTTGCAATCTTAGGTTCAAAGGATGCTTATTGCTAGATCCATCGAGATTCATTAGTTACCTCTATTTGTCAATGTAGGGGTAGATTTTATGAGGATGTATTCACTCGCTCTGGGAGCATTATGCTCAGAAATGCCGCTTTTTCAAAAGGGAAAATCATAGGGTTTAGTTTTTAAAGCTAAATGAAGATCCGGTTCGGGAAATGACTATAGGTCATCCTCCCCAACACGAGGAAATGAACCCGGGAACCCCTCAATGATCTTTAGAACCCAAATCCAGCAGCCTAACACTTCAAGGATACTTCTTTTACATTTTATTGTATTTGAATTTCAGTTTTCCAAACAATACCCCTCACTGCTTTTACCAAACCCAAAAATCCAAACCAAATTCACCATTTTGGCCTTCACTGTAAATCATTTGTGCGAAGAAAATCCATCCCTGAGTTCGACCCTAGAACCGCTATACTGCAGTAGCTTTGCTACGGCAATAGGAGGAATTTAGGAGATAAATTTTGTTGATTCCGAAACACTTACTGTGGCACGAATCAGAGTGTAACTAACTCTTGAAACTACTATAATTTAGTTGATTATATTTTGCGAGTATGGATGTATGGGCCCTACGTGGCCATTTTTACTCATATTTGGGTCTCATGATATGAGACACACAGGTTTTCGCAGGTTGACAGTGGTCAACGGGACCCTCGAGTTTTGGGGCGTCACAGTTTCTACAACTTTTTATAAATTGCTTGCTTGCTTTGCTATAAAAGTTTATAAAAATTTTTATAAACTGCTTGCTTGCTTCGCACGCAAGGTCGACGTAGTCGTATAAAGCACTTATAAAAATAAAGATCAACCACTTGAGGCATTTCTTGGTTTGTCAGCACTCCTAGTAAACACGGAAAGGTCTCACTGTGCCGATGGAAGGACCCCTGTGGTCCACATCACCTATTCCGATAAATATGGTGGAATGGTTTATCACCATAAATAGCTACGCTAACCCTATATACCCCAAGACATGCCACGGCCCTCTAATATGCCATAATGCATGAGCTAAGTTTGCCGACCAGGCAAATCTAAAATGGAATGCAATCATGTCCTAACTTCACCGTGCACGTACGAAATACCTATGACCGGTAATGCTTGCTTAAACTAGGGATTTCTTATGGCCTGATTTATAAAAATATAATTTTTCTTGCTTGCTTACTTGCTTTTTAAAATATGGTTTAACAAATCAAAACCATAAGCTTTAAAATATGGTTTAACAATTAAAACCATAAGCTTAAAATATGGTTTAACCAATCAAAACCATAACATACTAGCGTAAAACGATTTATAACAACACACTAGTATTGAAAAATAAAGTTTAGAACACTCACCTTTTTTTTTTTTTTTTTCCTTTACAATAATTGAGCACGACTTCACAATTTTTCTACCTCCGCTTTTACCCTACACATTCAATGTATTAGACCACACGCATCATCACAACTAAGCAATTTGCACACTTGGTGCTACAATTAAATTTTTCAAAAAATATGTGGGCCCTAAATGCCATTCACAGGCATATGACCAGATTATAGACTCAAGGGGCTTTCCGTAGAGTCCAAGAACACCCGAAACAGCTTTTGAAAATTTCGGCCCGTGACCGGTCCTAAACAAATCCCGAAATTTCAACCCAACCGTTTAAAACAAGCCTCAATTCACTCAACTCGTCCGAAATGGGCCTTGAAAATTCCTCCACTTAGTCCAAAATTCGTGACCGGGAATTTAGGAGTCTCCTCACGCCTCTAAGAAAATTCCAAACCATTACATAGCCCAAAGTTACAAATAACACAAGAGGAAATTTTCTCGCCTCGTGAGTTTGATGAAACGCTGCTTTTAGTACCCACCCGCAGCCCCGCCCTCAAACCAATCCTCATTGCTTCCGACGAAACTTACTATCTAATTTCAGATCTGAAAGAGAAGCAAAGAAAAGAAAAAGACAAAATTTCTTCTCTCTTTACGCTCTCTCTCTCCCGTCCGTCCTCTCCCCCCTTTTGATTTTTCGTTTTTATCTTCTTCTTTTTTTATTCTTATTATTCTTATTATTATTATTATTATTTGAATACATGACTTATATTATCTCATTTAGGTCTGTTTCTATCCCAAAACAATTTATTTATTTTCAGCCTGATTTTTATTGTAAATGAATCTCTAACTCAAGTCATTTTCTAACTTCCGGTATTTTCAGAAAACATCTTCCCGGGGTCAACACCCGCTTTATCACTGTGGCAATTTAAATATTCTGCTACTCATAATTACCTAAAACTTTTCTGGTCATTAGATTTTGCGAGATCTAATTTAATCTGGCCAAATTGCTTTTGTCATTCGAGACTGAGAATTTCTAGGCTTCCCTGAACCATTATGACAATTTATTATTATTATTATCCTTTAACTAATTAAAGTTTCCATGATTTGTACTTTCACCCCTCCACTTTCCTTAATTGCAAAAGTGCCACAATTCTTTGAAAACTTTACAATTTCATCCTTAAAAACAACTTCCAAAATTACTATTATAGCACTCAACTAATTGGCGAAGCTTTGGTGTACATATGCTTAATTCACGGTTACACGTAGAGACTGCATACACTCTCATGGATTCGGGCTACAAATGAGGCCTAACTAAGTGGTTAAAAGGTTGGACATGGCATAAGGAAGGATCCAGTTTGAGTATCTATGATAATAGAATACTACAACGTTATAAATCCAAATAAATATATGTAAAAAAAAGGTTGTGTTTGGTTATCAGAAAATATTAAGGAAAGAAAAAAAATGTTGAAGAAAATAATTTTCTTATATTTGATTGTCTTCTAATTTTTTTTAAAGAAAATCATATATAAATTATATTACTTAGAAATTTAATTATTTAACCTTTATATTGATGAGTTTTAAACAAATAAAATTGATTTGAGGTAGCAAATAAAAATATTATATTGAAGTTGGATTCTATTATATTTCCTTCATTTTCTCTTTTCTATTTCCTTCTTATTTTCTTTCCTTTGATTTTCCCTCAAAACTTCAGGGAACAAAACATAGCCATGAAAAAATCAAATATAAATAAAATTACTTTAAAACTTACAAATGTGGAACTACAAATGGGCTTCGGGGTGGTATTTTAACATAATGGTATATAATTTATGAGATTTGAGGAGGGTTCCTTTGATTTTCCCTCAAAACTTTCGAGAACAAAACATAGCCTGAAAAATTCAAATATAAATAAAATTACTTTAAAACTTACAAATGTAGAACTACAAATGGGCCTTGGGGGTATTTTAACATAATGTGGAACTCTTTTTTTTTTTTTGAGTAGAAGTGGCCTAACTAGACCCATTTATCCATGCTCAAGAATACACAAGGCTATATTACCATAATCCTTAAGAGTTTAATTACATCACTCTTATACAAAACTTATATCAAAACTAGTTTGTTCTAATACATGTTTTACAAAATAAAATCAAAGCCACAACTGGCCTTCTTCACACATGCGGTCCTGGATGAGGGTTAACCACCCGCACATGACCTATACCTGAAAGGGGGTCCCACAACGGGGTGAGCAATGGCCAATAAGGATAAATCCTACAAGTGTTACTTCCCACTAAGTGTACATGCAATGCCATGTTCACACAATAATACACACATCAACATTCCAATGAAGAATATGCCAATTATAAATGGAATCCTACATGCCATGAAATGAGATGTGACTCACCATGCCCCATGTCCCGAGTTCTCATCGACTCCCTCACTCATGCATGTGCTAATTGTGAAAATCAGCCATTGGTATTTCATCAAATGACCTCATTTTCCAAAACAAAATCTTTTTGTTTTATAAACAAAACACATTGATATAATTAATGTTCATTTGATTTAATCAATTCCGTGGTAAGTGTTTATACATTTGTGGGCCACGAATTTCTGGTTTCTCACTGTGATCTTCGTGACGTTTTCTACATTTTTACGGGCTTTCACCGACGGGGATCATGTATAACAGCAACTACCAGGTCTTTCACCCCAGGGGTTATCTATCCTTACTTGTTATGCCCAACACACGTATATTTTTTTCATGCCATGAAACCGTGAGACTCTGTTGGACGTAGTCCAAGGTACCGAGCTCACCACCCATTCACCAAGAATGATGAATGATTATAATCATGCACACACACCCAACTCAATGTGATGCCCCCATGCATATACAATGCAAAATGTCACTGCATGTTATCTCATGTTACATGTATAATACACTACATGGAATTAATTATAAACTTTATGCCAAGTACCATGGATAATTATATCAAAATATAATTTACATCCATTCATACTAATATATGTAACACCCATATATCAACATATTTACAACACATTCATCATGTTATTAAATCTTTCAAGAATAACACAAAAACAATCCACACCAACTAGCCATTCCCTAGCCATACTTACTTTGGAAATAACTGACTAAGTCTTAGAAATTTCAGCTTTTATTTTATTATTTTTATTTTAACAACTTTCATGACCGTTATTAACGTTATAAATTAGCCATGAAGCGCCCTCAAACTCACAAATTCGAAAATTGTCCCGAAAAACAAGCCACAACAAAATCCAAAGATGCATTTTCCAACCATTAAGGAACCAAACCAATTCGACATCAATCTTCAAAACCTAACTCAGCCATTCGGGTAAACTATCCCAATGTCCTAAAACTCGCCTCCCATGGTCAGCTTAACCACACGGCCATTTACAACCCTTAGATTAAGAGGAACCAGTGTAGGAGAAAACCCTACCTTTTTTTTTTTTTTTTTTGGCACTTACTCGTAGCTCTCGTCAAGTAGACCAACTTTGATTCTCGGCCTATCGACTTTCGACCGTTGGAACACCGAAAAACAGAGAGTGCACGACTGACTCTCTCATTTCTCTCTTCTCTCTTTTCCTTTTTTTTCCCTTTTTCCTTCCTTTCCCACAATTGATTTTTTTTCCTTCTCAATTTTTTTTTTGTTTTCCTCTCCACCGAATTTATTTTCCTTCGTTTAATCCAAAAAGAGAAAACTTCCTCTCACTTGACATGTGTCCTATGTCACACCCCCACCCCCTACTATCGGCAGGTGTGCCGGCCACCCCACAGAAATCCCTAGCCGTAACCTCTAACGACTAGAAACTCCTGTGAGGCGAAGCCGTGTTACTTTCTGAAAACTCATATAAAAATTCTTCTTTTCTAAACTTGTGATTTTATAAAATTTCGGCAAGATAACAACCAAAGATACAGATAATTCCTAAACTCGTATATACAGCTTTACACTTTCAAAAATGGCAACCAACACACTCATCCAAAGAGCTCACAGCTCATCATACTTTCACAAAACAAAACTATGTACATACAAATACTCCAAGATATTAAATTCAAAGTATTTCCTTACACAAAATTGTTAATACAACACTGATACAAAAGTCGAGAATATATATGTCTAAATACACCGGCTGCCTCAGACTGTGAAAAATAATTTTAAAACAACAAAATAATGAGCTAAACTACTCAGTGAGTGTATGCTTTATAAATGTTTGTTTTTTCCGAAAATATCTCAAAATCAGAAACTCTTCTTTACAAGATATATTTTCCATAAACCTTTGTCAAGCTTACTTTGTTTGCTTTGCTTTAAAAGTTTCTAAAACTTTTCATAACTTCTCGGCTTGCTTAAAAGTTTCAAAACTTTTCATAAACCTCTTGCTTGCTTGCTTTACTCGCTTTAAAAGTTTATAAACTTTTCATAAATGCGTAGATTCTGGCTCAACTGCTGCTTTAAAGTTATAAACTCTTTTTATAACACGGAGCCCGCTCAATCGCTTGCTTTAAATTTCATAAAACTTTGCAACACGGAGCTTGAGCTCTTCAACCGTAGTCTGTGTTGGTTACCCCAAACCGTATGGAAAATGCTTATAAATCAAGGTCAACCACTGGAGGCCTTTCTTGCTTCATTGCACTTAGTAAACACGGAGCCCTCTGGTCAACCGTGCCGGGTGGAAGGACCTCGGGTCCACATCACTCAGGTGGAAGAGCCTTGGCTCACCTCTTTTTCAGAATATGGTGGAATGACTCGTCTACATCACCATAATCTAAATACGCGCTTAACCCTATATACTCCAAAGACGCACACTGCCTTTAAATGCCATACGGGTTGATGAACCAAGTTTTTTCTGCCGACCAGCAAATCTAAAATGCATGAAATGATGTCCTAACATCATCGCAAGACGACGGAATAATTCTCCGCTGGTATGCTTGCTTAAACTAGGATTTTGTTAGGCCCTTTTATAAAATATACTTTGTTTGCTTGTCATTGCTCTTTGAAAGATGGTCTTAAACTCAAAACCATTAGTTTCTATGTTGCTTTTAAAAGTATGGTTGAATACATCAAAACCATTACTTGTTTGTTTTCACATATGGTTTAAATCAAACCATTGTTTGCTTAAAAACTCATTGCTTGCTTGCTTTAAAATATGGTTTACAATGAAAACCATTAAATACTAGTGTAAAATAGTTCATAATAATACACTAGTATTTGAAAAATAGGTTTAGAACACTCACCTTTTTGTTTACCAAAACTTGAGCACGACTCCACAACTTTCCTGCTTTTGCTTTTAGCCTACAAACTCAAACGAATACGGCGAAAACATTAATTGCTTGCGTATAGCGTAAAACTTAGCGTACTTCACATGCAAGTCACTTTAGGGTCACACAACATTCATATAAAACCAAATGAACAAATTTACCCTTGAGCACCAAAAGCCCGTAACAAAAAAAACCACTTTTTTTGACTTTTTTTCCAACAATACTCTCTGGACTTTATTACCCAAAAATTATTCAAACGGTCTTCAAAAATTATGAAACTCTCCAGATCAGTCCTTTATATATCCAATGATATCTCTTTAAATTTTCAATTTAAAATTTCTTCTAAGGCCCTCAACCATAACACATACATCATTTTAATGCCAAATTGGTTAGCTCACGAATCACCTACTGTTATCCTTACTGGGTCTTTAACTCCATAAATTGGAAATTGTTTCTTCACTCATTTGAAGCTATGGTTCTAGTTGTTTCTTCCTCCAATTGAATCACCTAACTCGATCACTCAAAACCTGGGTTGTATTTACATCTGGGATACTCCACTCGCGTAAAAGAATCTGCACATAGTTCCACTTTGACAAATTTCTGGGCACTTTGGGGTTACAATTTGTATGCACTTCCTTCCGCTAACTTATTCCCCTAGAAGTCTATTTTACCCATAATTTTTAATCACTCAATTTGGATGAGTGAAACTCCACCTTTGGCCAAAACACTACAACAATACCCAAAACAGAGCATAACCAGTGAGCTACATGAGCTCACCTTTTAGTCCGTATTTGGGAGCCTTAGAGCTACAATTTTCTCTTGGTCCCTTCTATACATTTGTATTCCTATCTCTTATGGTTCTTTACCAATTGGAATCAATTCATTTGGATGATTATAACTTAATCTATAGCTAAAACAAAAACAGGGGTTTTACCAAATTTTGACAGCATTTCCTTTAAAAAACCCAACATTCTCCTTTTTACAACCATTCCTCAAAACCAACATGGAATTTACCCAAAACAACTCCACCCACACTTGTATTGGTTGCTTAGAACTTTATAACCAAACCCTAGGTAAAAATCCCAAGAATTCATACCAAGGTCCACCAATCCATACAAAACCATAGAAATAGGAAGAATTCCTTGTTTATCTCATACCAATTAAGGTTTTACCCACATGAATTCAACAAATCTAGGGTTAGGATAATCTCCTAACAAAACCCTAGGAAAGGAGCAACTAATCATCCATAGAAAAACCCTAGCAATCACACCAATAACCCTAGACATCAAAATACACTTGATCCCATACAAGAAAACATACCTTTGTTCTTCTTCTTCTTCTTCTTCCTCTTCTTCCTCTTTCTTCTCCCTTTTCTCCTCCAACCGTGAAGGCCTAGCCAAAAATGAGACCAAAATGAAATTTGTTTGTCTCATCTCCTTTATATACTCTCAAGTTTCCTTTAATTACAAATAGGTCCTCAATCACTTAAATATTTGCCAAATCAACTTTTGTTATTTCTAAAAATGGCATACACTCTTCTTATTTTATGACTTTCATCTCCTTTTTGGTAAATTACAACTTTACCCTTGTTCTACTACAAAATTCCGGGTTCAATCAATTTATCATTTCACAATTTCATCCTTAAAAACTACTTAAAAAAAAAATATTACAATGGCACTTAAATAATTAAGAAAATCTTTTGGTACACATATGTGCCCCTACGGTTACTCATACCGTACACCCTCCTGATGGGCGCAAATCCTCCCTCCTTAGAACATTTCGTCCCGAAATGAATCAACTAAATTCAAAGGAAAGGAAAATACTCGAATTCGAAAATAATTGGAGGGTAATCGACGCGCATCCGAGCCTCCGGGCTCCCCAAGTACCGCCTCCTCTCATGATTCTTCCATAGGACTCCAACCAAAGGATCACCTGATCCTCAACACCGTTCCTTGCGATCCATAATCCAGACAGTGTTTCCTCATAAGCCGATTCTCCTTAGTCATGACCGGGCCGCTCTCAAGACATGGGAAGGATCTCGGGATGTACTTCCTAACATCAACACATGGAATGTGTCATGAATCCTTGATAACTCAGGGTAATCTCAACCCGTAAGCCATCAAGTTCCCACCTTGCTCACAATCTCATAAGGTCCTATAAATCTTGGACTGAGCTTGCCTCGCCTCCCAAATCTCAAAACACCCTTCCAAGGGGAAATCTTCAAAAAGACTCGATCACCTATCTCGAACTGCAAGTCTCTACGATGGTTGTCCGCATAACTTTTCTATCTATCTCTTGCTTCTTTGCTATCACGAACAACTTCACTCTTCTCCTCGAAGGATCCGTACCAATTCAAGGCCTACTAGTCTCCTCTCACCAACCTCATCCCAGCACACTGGAGTCCTACATTTCCTACCATACAATGCCTCAAATGGAGCCATCTCTATACTGGCCTGATAGCTGTTGTTGTAGGCGAACTCCATCAGTGCCAAATGAGTATCCCAACTCCCCTTGAATTCCATCACACAAGCTCTTAGCATATCCTCTAACATCCGAATGGTCCTCTCCGGGACGCCATCCGTTTGAGGATGAAATGTCAGGCTGGAATGAACGCGAAGTACCTAAAGATGTTTGCAAACTAGGCCAAAACCTCGGATGTGGAACCTCAGTCTCGGAGCAGGAAACTATCAAACCGGAAGCCCATGGTGCCTCACTATCTCATCCACATACAACTGGCCAACTTTTCCGCAGAATCCTCAACATTAATCGCGTAAAATGAGCGTGTAATTTCCTCAATCGATCAACTATCACCAATATAGCATCGTGCTGCCTCTGAGTCCGTGGAAGACCGTCACAAAATCCATAAGGGATTCTCCCATTCCAATACCGAATAGGAGTAAACTGTGATCTCTCTACGGCCTCTCGATGCTTTGGCCTTCACCGCCGATGTGTTGTGACATCCGAGACGAAACTTGCAATCTCTTCTTCATCCCATTCCACCGCAATGTTCTTTCAAAGTCCCGCATCTTGGTACTACCTTCGATGCATATACGTTGCATGAACGCAGCTTCTTCCATAATGTCTCTCTTCACCCATACTCTAGCACGCATATTCTTTGGGCCCTTTCACTATCATGTCAGTCACTCTAATTTGAAACTCGCTTCTTTCCTTTTTCTATCTCTTCCTTGCTTAATCATCTCCAGGATCCTACGACCGCCCGCTTAGAATCCGATCCACCAGGGAGAGGTCTAACATGAAACGTGGCTAACCAATATCACCCCTAAAGCTCTAGATCCACCAACAAAGGAAGATAACCTCGATCTCATATGAGTATAAAGAATTCTCTGGTCGCTCTACTCAAGGCATCCGCTTATGACATTATTTTTCTGGATGGTACTCACTAGTACAAATATAGTCCTTAATCAACTCAAGCCATCTTCTTTGCCTCAAGTTTAACTCTTTTGGGTGAAAATATATCAAGACTCTATGATCCTGTAAAGATCCCGCAGTAAGGAACACCATATAAGTAATGTCTCCATATCTTCAGAGCAACAAGGATCGCCGTAAGCTCTAAGTCGTGGTGTGTGGTACTCTCCCCATGCTTCTTCAATCGTCTGAGGCATATGCAATCACCCTATCATTCCTGCAGAGATTAAAACACAACCAAGGCCTCGCTGAAGCATCATCAGAAACCACAAACCCATCTCTCCCATCGGGCAAAGCCAGAACTCGAGTCAAGTCAATCTACCATTCAACTCCTCGAACTCGCTGGCGTGCATCCACCCAATCATACTTTGACATCTTTCCTTGTCGCCTTGTCGGGGTCGCGATTCGAGAACTCTCAACAAACTTCCCAGAATACCCGCTTAAACCAAGGAAGCTTTTACCTCCGACACATTCTTTCGCGGTTTCAATTTACTATAGCTTCTATTTTCTCGGGGATCCACGTCACCCTCACCGAGAGATCAGCATGACCAGAATGCACTCGTCAAGCCAAACCGCACCTCGCTCAACTTGGCATACAACCGGTCGCTCCCTTAGGGTCAGCAACACAAATCCTCAGTGCTCAACGTTCCTCCTGGCACCCGAATACACCAAGATATCATCGGATAAAGACTATGACAAACCTATCCACATACCTACCGGAATACCCGGGTTCATCAAATCCATAAACGCGATCGAACATTAGTCGCTTCAAAATGGCATCACTTAAACTCATAATGTCCGTAGCTGGTCCCGAATGTAGTCTTAGGAACATCACCTCCCGCACTTCAATCGATGATACCCCGACCCTCAAGTCTATCTTTCAAGTATACTGAGACCCTTGGAGTTGATCGAATAACTCATCGATCCTAGGAGGGATATTGATTGCGGATAGTAACTCGCTCAGCCGCCCGTAATCACAACCGCAAACTCCCATCTTCTTTCACAAAGAGAACTCGGAGCTCCCCATGTGCGGATATGCTCCTACGAATGAATCCCTTACTTAACAATTTAACCGAGCCTTAAGCTCTCTCAACTCAGAGGGAGCCATCCCATAAGGAGGAATGAAATGGGCTCACCCCGGGATCAAATCAATGGTGAACTCCACCTCTCTTCAAAGGTAATCCCCGCGATATCATCCGGGAATACATCCGGGAACTCTCTAACAACCTAATCTCATCCACTGTAGTCCCTCCTTCCCCTCGTCTCCACCACATAAGCTAGATAACCTCGACAACCTTTACGCAACATCCTCTCATACGTCAGTGGCGGGAGATCATACCGAAGATAACTCTCCACGTATTCCTCCGAACTTTACCTCCACTTCCTGTGCCTATGCAACTTTACTTCCTTTTTTATAATAATCTAATGTGGCCTCTATGGCGATAGGCCAATCCATGCCGAACCACATCAAAATCCCTCATATCTAAGGCCACAAGATCCGTTTGGGAACCCCTCGTCCCCAATCCGTAACTCTACTATCTCAACTACTCCGGCCCGAGACTGGTCAGATCTCTCATGGAAGGGAAACTCCCATACGACCCCCAATGGCCGGGCCTCTATCCTGGAAGCGATCTAAGAAAGGCCCGATGCAAAATGAATGCATGCCCCGGGTCCACTAATGTATATGCATCATGATCAAGGATAGAAATAATACCAAGAATCCACATTTGAGTCAGATCCGCATCCCACGAGTCACAACATAAACTCTAGCCCGAGTACTCCGGTCTCGTTTGCATCCCCGGGCACTACCTCCGCTCTACCACGACCGCCACTACCCGGCGGCCAAGACCGCCCCTCCGCTCGGGAAACCTCTCCCTCGAAGACCTCGGGTACTTATCTCCGGTGTCAGTAGCTAGGCTGGCGCACCGGAGCGTCTCCGCACCAATCAACCGAGGACACTCCCACGAAATGGCCTCCCGCCACAAAGTGGAAACATCCTCGTACTATATCTCCTACACTTTAGCTGTCGCCTTCGACACATATGACGCACGGGAGGAATGTCTGGGTGTCACTCCGGCAACCTGGGTCTCACCGATCCCCTCGACTATGGTGTAGCTACCCGACCCGCACCTCGGCCTTGTAACCTCCGCCCCTGCTTCTCTTTGGCCGGATCGACCATAGCTCGCTTGAGAAGCGCCTCGATGACTCTCGCTACTTTCTTCCTACTCGATACATAGCCATAAGACTTTGCTCAATCCTCGAGCGGCCTCAACGGTCCCTAAATTTATTCTAAGGGAACCATGCACAAATGTACTCGGATCCTAAGGGTCAGAATCCCGCTAAAACCTTTGCACTTCAGACTTCATCATCCCGTATATATGGAACCAATCTAACTAGTTCAAGAACCTCTTCTATTCTCGATATCGACATGTTCTTCGTCTAATCAAGAACTCCTTAATCTTTGAATCCTGTGACTTTTGAGGAAAGAATATGTCAAGAACTCTTGCTTAAACTGTCCATGATATACCTCAAGATACCTCCCGTCCACAAAGATCCCACTAACTCAGCCTTGTCCTCCATCAGAAAACTGGAAAACAAGACTTTCTGCTCATCCGTGTAGCCCATAACTCCGTAAACCTTGTTTACTTTGTCTAACCATAACCAGGCTGCCTCTGGATCGCCACTACCATCATATGGCTTGGCGCCCAGCTTCTGTGCTCTCTCGATAGACCTCCCAGGTTCTTCGAGAACTTCTCTAGGTGGCGGTGGAGGCTGCGACTGCTGACGAGTCGCTATGGCCACTATCTGAGCAATTTGTGCCACCTGCTCTGCCGTAAACAATCTCGCACTCGAGCCCTTCCGGTGGCCCATGGTCCAAATTCGACCGGAGGCCGGATCTCAAAGCCTGTGAGTGGAACCAACTACGTGCTCATCTCTCGTGCATTGTAGGATGCTCCTAAACCTCTCGAATGACTCTTAGGATGACCTCAGCCATCCTCCGCCCGACATAAGCACAGATTTGCAAAAAGAAAAACTAACCTGGCTTAATACTTTGAATCACCTCATATGTATGTACTGAGCTTAAAATGCATGGTTGCCAAGAGGTAAAATACAGTGTATACGAAACCACGATGCTTAATAACAGGCTCCTAAGATCCTGCTCGATACCAACTTGTCACACTGCCCATCTCTACCATCTAAGAGGGGCGTGTCGGCCACCCCACGTAAATCCCTGCAAATTGTAACCCTCTAACGACTAGAAACCCCGTGAAGCGGTCGTGGTTACTCGAAAACTCAGATAAAAATTTTTCTTTTCTAAACTTGTGATTTTATAGTACCTTAAGTAGCATAACAGAGCTGCATACGTGACAATTCTAAAACTTGTATATACAATTTTACACTTTTCAAAATATGGCAACCAACACACTCATCCAAAGAGCCTCAGGCTCATCACATTTTCACAAAACAAAACTATGTACATACAAATACTCCAGTATACAAATTCAAAGTATTTCCTTACACAAAATTGTTAATACAACACTGATACAAAAGTCAGGAGAATCCTACTATGCTCCAAAGAACCGAAGGTGGCTCGACTGAAAATAATTTCTAAAACAACAAAATAAATGAGCCAAACGAGTCACGAGCGTGATGCTTTATAAAATGCTTGCTTTTTCCGAAAATATCTCAAACCATAAAACTCTTTACAAGATATTTTCCAAAAACCTGCTTGCTTACTTTGCTTTGCCCTCTTTGTTTTTGGTGCTCTAAAACTTTCTATAACTTCCTCGCTCGCTTTAAAAGTTTCTAAAACTTTTCATAAACCTCTCGCCGCTTTTGCTTTACCTGCTTAAAAGTTTATAAAACTTTTCATAAATCTCTTCTTGCTTGCTTGTTTTTATTTCTGCTTTTAAAGTTTATAAAACTTTTCACAAATGCGGGAGCCTGGCTCAACTGGCCATATAAAGTTTTGAAACTTTTTATAAACACTGAGCCCTGACTCAACCAAGCTGCTTTAAAATTCATAAAACTTTTTATAAACACGGGAGCCTGGGCTCAACCGTGTACCAGTGGTTGATTTTAAAATTGTATGGAAAAATGCTTATAAATCAAGGTCAACCACTGGAGGCCTTTCTTGCTTGCTGTACCCTAGTAAACACGGAGCCTCGGTTTCAACCGCGTTTCTGAAGCGAATCTGGTCCGCATCACTCAGTGGAAGAGCCTGCTCAATTCTGCAATGCGGTGGAATGACCTGGTCTACATCACCATAATCTAGCTTACGCTAACCCTATATACTCCAAGACGCGCCACGGCCTCCTTTAAATGCCATGATGCATGAACTAAGTCGGCCAACACTAGGCAAATCTAAAATGCATGAAATGATGTCCTAACACCATCAAGCACGTGACGGAATACTCACGGTATGCTTGCTTAAAACTAGGATTTTTGTTAGGCATGTTTTATAAAATATACTTTTGTTTGCTGCTTGCTTGTTTCAAAGATGGTTTTACAACCTCAAACCATCGCTGCTTGCCTTTAAAAGTATGGTCAATACATCAAACCATTACTTGTTTTCTTTTCACATATGGTTTGAACTGTAAACCATTGTTTGCTTAAAACTCATTGTTTGCTTGCTTTAAAATATGGTTTTACAATGGTCCTATTAAATGTACTCAAGAAGTAAAACAACTCATAATAATACATTAGTATTTGAAAACAGGGTTTAGGAACACTCACCTTTTGTTTACCAAAACTTGAGTACGACTCCACAACTTTCCCGCTTTTGCTTTTTAACCTACACACTCAAACGAATACGGCGAAAACATTAATCGCCTCACAGATAGCGAAACTTGTGCATTTCACACGCAAATCACTTTGGGTCACACAACATTCATATAAAGTTCCCAAATGAAATAAATTTATTCTTGAGTACCAAAAGCCCGTAACAAAAAAACTACTTATTTGTGCCTTTTTCCAACAATACTGGACTTTTATTACCAAAAAATTATTCAAACGGTCTTCAAAAATTATGAAACTCTCCAGATCAGTCCTTTATATATCCAATGACATCTCTTTAAATTTAAAATTTAAAATTCCTTCTCTAAGGCCCTCAACCACATAACACATACATCATTTTTTTAATGCCAAATTGGTTAGCTCACTGAATCACCTACTGTTATCCTTGATTTTTGGGGTCTTAACTCCATAAATTGGAAATTGTTTCTTCACTCATTTGAAGCTATGGTTCTAAGGTTTCTTCTCCAATTGGAATCACCAATTTGGATCACTCAAAACTCAAGTTATTGTATTTTTACATCTAGATTACTCAATTTGCGTAAAAGAATCTCGCACATAGTTCCACTTTGACAAATTTCAGCACTTTAAAGTTACAATTTGCATGCACTTCCTTCCTAGATAACTTGGCCCCCTGTATATATTTTACCTGCACTTCAATCACCTGAATTTATCAATTAAACTCCACCTATGGCCAAACACTACAACAATACCCAAAAATGTAAAGATAACCAAATGAAATACACGAGCTCACCTTTCAAATTGCATTCTCTGGAGCCTTAGAGCTACAATTTTCTCTTGGTCCCTTCAATAAATTTGTATTAATATCTCTTATGGTTCTTTACCAATTGGAATCAATTCATTTGAATGATTATAACTTAATCTATGTACCAAAACAAAAAATAGGAGTTTAAATAAATTTTGACAAAGATTCTTTAAAAACCCAACATTCTCCTTTTACAACCATTCCTCAAAACCAACACAATTTACTCCAAACAACCTGCACTACACTTGTATTGGTGGTTTAACTTCTTATAACCAAACCCTAGGTAAAAATCCTAAGACCATACCAAGGTCCAATTAATCCATATAAAACCATGTAATGTGAAAATTCCTTGCTTATCCTATGCCAATTAAGGTTTTACCTACATGAATTCAATAAATCTAGGTTAGATAATCTCCTAACAAAACCCTAGAAAAGGAGCAACTAATCTCCATAGAAAAACCCTAGCAAGCACACCAATAACCCTAGACATCAAAATACACTTGATCCTATACAAGAAAACATACCTTGCTTCTTCCTCCCTTCTTCTTTCTTCCTCTTCTTCCTCTCTTCTTCTCCCTTTTCTCCTCCAACCGTGAAGGCCTAGCCAAAAATGAGACCAAAATGAAATTTGTTTGTCTCATCTCCTTTATATACTCTCAAGTTTCCTTTAATTACAACAAACAGTCCTCAATCACTTAAATATTCGCTACAAATCAACTTTTGTTATTTCTAAAATGGCATACAATTTTTCCTATATTTTATAATTTCATCTCCTTTTGATAAATTACAACTTTACCCTTGTTCTACTAAGGTAAAATTTAATATCATTTACAATTTATCATTAAAAACTACTTAAAAAAAAAATATTACAAATGGCTTAAATAATAAAATCTTTGGCACATATGCGCCTCCCCACATTATCTATATAGTACACCCTCTCGGGACGGGGCGTTACATCCTTCATATGATCCATTTGCCATGTGCCATGTGTCACATGGACACATGCACTAGGTAGCAAATGCCACACCACATGGCTCTCATGCCATGTGCACTCCTCATAAGGGGCCATGTGGCAGCCACATGGTCTTGCCATGTGTCACCACTCCATGTGTCGCCCAACACCCATAGTCGAAAACACGGACCAACCATCTCGAATCCAATGAAATTGCTCAGAATCTCACTGCGAGACGAATTCAACTAAAGTGAGTTCCCGCTAGGTCATCGAGATCTGCAGCAATTTAATAAGTTTTCAACCTTTATTACAACGACAAATTACTGTTTTGCCATTTTTCAGTAAATTACGTTTTTCTCGGGTTTTACACTAGTAAATGCTATAACAAGACGATGAAAACCAACCATATCATGACACACACAACCATTACCACAACAAGTAAACAACAAAATCTTGAAAAAACAAATTAAAAACTCATATATGTGTGATATAACCACTTTATAGAAAAATAAAATGATAGAAAGAGATATAAATGGGTGATTTAAGGATCCTTGCTAACAATAAAAGGGGCAAGAAGAGAAAAAAAAGAGATAAAATGAGGGGCGGCTAGGGTTTCCTCAACTTCAATATCACCTCATAATATTTTTATATTTAAACACTTAAAATCTATTTAAAAAATAGAAGCATTGCAAATTTTAAATATTTTGAATATTTTATTCTTTTTTTTTTTTAACAACCAAGCACTTTGTTGCGATGTAGTAAACTGTCTCCACTGCAGATTTAAACCTGTGACTCCTCCCTGGATGTCCCGTGATTTTAAACTTTAAACGGTCAGATCAACTTTGTGACACCCCAAATCCCGGGGGTCTTTTTTTTTTTAATATTTTTCCATAGGTAACCTACAACAAGCTATATAATAGCCTCATTCACGCATACTCACGTGTCACTCAATTATCAAGCAATGACACACAACAGTACCTCTCATTCAAGACTCAAGTAATTAGTGCACTTAGTGCAATGATCAACTTTTCAGAAACTATGTGGGCACCAAATGCCATCCACAGGCATATGGTTAGATTCTAGACTCAGAGAGATTTCCATAGATTCTAAGAACACGCAAAACGAACTTCGGACGAGGAAGTTATGGTCATCCGAAGTTGGCTACCGAGCTCATTCCCTAGATGAGGTCGGCTCGGCCAAAGGAGGTCAGCACGGATAGAAGAGGTCAGCTCGACTATATTTGAGCACCAAATGCCATCCACAAGCATGTGGTCAGATTCTAAACTCAAGAATATTTCCATAGAGTCTAAGAACATTCGAAACTGACTCGACGAGAGAAGTTATGGTCATCCGGTTAGAGTTTCACATGAGCAAATGATCGACATGCAGAACCGATAGGTACCTACTGTCTTTCGTCTCTTCGAACACAATATGAGCTCAGATTGTATTGAGCCATATATGGATGGATTTCAGACTCAAAGAGATTTTCATAGAGTTCATTTAACTGCAGTGAACTGACTTCGACGAGAAAGTTATGGTCGGTCCGGGTTGGCACCCGAGCTCATCCCTGGGCCGAGCCCCACGTAAGAGCCTAGCCAAAAGGAGGTCACCTCACGTAAGAGTCAGCCTCGCCGAAAGAGGCTCAGCCTATCCCCAAGAGAGCTTGGCCGTAAGAGGCCGCCCCACTCTCAAGAGGTCAGCTCACTAAAAGAGGTTAGCCTCCGCCCAAAGAGGTCACCGGTCGTAGAGCCCGCCTCCGCCCAAAGAGGTCACCGGCCGAAGAGCCGCCACAACTCATCCTCTCGCACTTTCCGAGTAAAGGCCATAACTTGGGCCAGAGGCCTGATCTGGGTGGTTCGGAAGCCTACATCAAGCTACCTGGATGGAACTCATAATATACCGTATACAGGACCAAATTCCCTTTAATTAACAAAATCAGTCTTAGTTCCTGGCTTAATACATAGGATTGAAAGAGCGACTGGTATCTGTACTGAACTAAACATCCCCTCAAGGCAAGACACACCTCTTAACAAATTGTATTGAAACATATAATCTGAGTTTACAATTTCTATTTACATCACAAGTACAAAAATTTGACAACTACCAATGAACAAAACCTGGTTTTCTACTCCGTAAATTTTACTAAAGAACACAATAAGCCCTCTAGATCTTCCTCAACTAAGACCCTACGAAGCGCCTTCTTTCTTTGCGTACTCCCAGACACCGAAAATATTTTTCCTAATAACTGGTGAGCTTAAAACAAGAGAAAGTCTCCTACAAGGGCTACTCTCACCCTAAACGCACATGCAATGACATAATCCATAAAATCATTCACACACATTCATATAAAATATGCATATCTCTATATGAATGTCTATGTCATGCCCACCCATCGACTTCTCATACATGCCATTTGCCATATTAAACTAGTTTCAAAACAAACCTTTTGTTTTGAAACCCACCGAATAACGCTTCGACACGACAACCCTCCGAATATTTTACACACTTGGACAACCCAATAGTAAACCACTAGACAACCTCCGAGTATCGAACCACCGACCATCTCCGGTGAACCCTTATTGACAACCTTCGATAGAGTTCATCAGACAAACCTCCAATATAATTTATCGACAACCCTCCGAATCATCAAGTATCGGTTGTCCCCAATACCCATTTTATTCATGCACTCACACCGATTCACGCTGATGATCTCGCACATGCAATGATAATGTCATTGCATAATATTTCCTCTTGATGTTACATGCATGATGGAACTACATGCAACACTCATAATACATGCTTCACTAATTACATCACGTTAATATATAACAAGCATGCATATATTAACATCATTTTTTTTCATACAATCGCATGTTATTCAAATGCTAAATAACACACAAAACTAGATTTCAATCTCCAAACTTTAAAAATAGCATGTACAAGATACAACCAAATCATCCCCGCTCGATCCCAAACTACAAGATACCACGGCTCCAGAATCGTAGTTCAAAAAAAAAAAAAAAAAAAGGCACAAACCCAGAACGGTCCCAACCAACAACAATTTTTATCGAATTATTCTTAAACCAACCCACTCACTGGCTAATCAAGCCATGGCCATTTCATGGTTCTTAAACAAAGATTCAACCATAGTAGTAGAGAACCTCACTGAAGTGCATCCGTCTCACTCACGCAACTCCTCGTTTGTTAATTAGAGTACCATTGCCTCTCTTTCTTCCGTTGTCTTTCTTCTTCTTCTTTTTCATTTTTTTTCTTTTCCTTTTTCCCTCCTCGAACAAATTTCCTTTTAGGTGGAGAATACTTATCTAGGTGTAGAACACCCTTCCTTCTCTCCTCATGACACATAGCATTCCACATGTCATTCATGCCCACTTTCCCACCACTCATCCCTCTCATGCAAGATAGAAGTGTGACACTTTGGCTTCCAATCTGGGCTAAGTGTCCTTCCTCAAAGCCATGGCATGCACCATACCACGTGTCACCCTCTCATTCGTCCGTTTGTCTCGAAATACATGCACTCGACCGTCCCTGAATCTCTGTGGGATGAAATTCGACTCATGTACTTAGATTTCGCGAGATCGAACTCAATCCAGATGTCCCGTGTCGTCATCCGAGATCTAGAGAAATTCCTAGGTTTGCAACCCGTGTCTATCATTTTACTTTATCCGGGGTCTCACATTCTTCTCCCCTTAAAAGAATTTTGTCCCGAAATTCACACACACATATACATACAATCACCGCATATGTAAATGTAGCCATTTAAATGCCAAATGACTAATTCAAGGCACTCGTCCTCAAAGAGGGAAAGGATATCCGCACGCAGATTGCGGTCCTCACGCTCCCATGTTGCCTCCTCCACCCTCCAGGTTGCCACAACACTTCACTAGCCTCACGCTCTCGTGTCGCAAAACCCGGCCTTCCTGGCTATCCATATTGCGATAGGTCCCTCCTCGAAGGTCCCATCCGCATCAATAACAAGCTCGCCCCAAATTCCACTAAGCATGAGCCGGATCTTGATGCATTCGGGAGCATAGAGACATGGAATACCTCATGGACACCGATAAACTCCTGCGGTAATGCTAATCGATATGCAACCCGCCCCACCCTCCTCGAAGTCTCTCAAGGGCCCTCCAATAAATCTCGGCGATAGTTTCCCCCACTTGCCGAATCTGACCACTCTTCTTTTAGGCATCACCTTTAAGAAGACATGATCACCCACCTCAAACTCCAGAGGTCGTCGCCGCTTATCGGCGCAACTCTTCTGTCGGCTTTGAGCCATGAGAAGGCGTTTCCGTATTAGACCCACTTTCTCGGTGGTGTCTCGAATCAAGTCAAGACCCACGATGGAGCTCTCTCCCACCTCCGTCCAACAAATCGGAGATCGACATGGCCTCCCATATAAGGCCTCATAGGGTGCCATCTGTATGCTTGCCTGATAACTGTTGTTGTAAGCGAATTTTACCAAGGGCAAATGCTCTTCCCGCCACTTTAGAAACGATGCATGCTCGTAGCATGTCCTCTAAAGCCCGTGATAGTCCCTCCTCCGACCGACCATCCGTCTGCGATGAAAAGCGGTGCTCATCATCAATCAGGAACCCCATGGCCTTCCCGGAAACTCTTCCAAAAGTGTCAGAACCCGGGATCTCCGTCCCTACACGAATGGATACCGATAATTCCATGTAACCTAACAATCTCTCAGAGTATACAGCCCCAGAGAATTCCCTAGTGTAAAGGTCATTCGAAAGTCTAGGAAATGTGGCCACTTGGTGGCTCACATTCATTATGACCCACAATCGCATCATGTTCACGCTGATGTTCGTGGTAAGTGAGCTCACAAGTCCATCGTGACATGCTCCCATCACCCACTACCTCTAATGGCTAGAGTCTGCAGGCCTCTCGTACTGCCTTTACTCCGTCGACATGTAGATAATCAGCCAAACAAAAACCCTAACGTACTTCTTCATCATGCTCCACACACGGGCGATTTAAGATCTTCGATAGACTCGTACACTGATGTCGCGAACGAGAGCAATGGAACTCCCTTTGAGGATCTCCTCTCCTCAACTCTATCAATCGGGGAACCATAACCCGGGCCCCTTGTACCCAACGCTTACCGTGTGAATAGCCCAACCTTCATCACCATACCCGATCGTGATCTGGTCTCTTGATGGATACTACCTCTGTATCTTGTCTCAGACTCAATCACTCCTCGTCAAGAGGGAAGGCGAGCCACGAAATCCCGATAACACCTCGAGCCTGACCATTGTACCAGAACTCGAATCGTCCCACAGTCACCATCTCGCACTGTGAAGCTATATTTAGCTAAGATTTCGTGACTTCCGCAATTGAGCAGACAATAATTGTAGCGTTTGCCTTAATGATGGTAATGCAAATCAAGTCATAATCCTCTAGATATTCCATCCATCTACGTTGCCTCATGTTGAGGTCCCTGTTGTGTAAAGATGTACTTCGACTTCTTTTTTTTTGTCCGAAAATACCTCGAATCTGCTCTATATAGATAGTGTGGTGCCAAATCTTTCAAGGCAAAGACGATACGCCAACCTATGTCACGGTAGTGGTAATTTGCTCAGATTCTTCAACTCTGGTCAGAATCATGTTACTACCTCCAGATCGCATCAAAACACATCCCTGTCTCGTCTCAAGCATCACAAGACACTCATACTCCCGTCCCTTTTGGGACTACCGTAATAGGAGCTCAAGTAAGCCTCCGTCTAATTCCCGGAACGCCCTCTCACACGAGTTATTCCACTTCAAACTCGACCTCCTTCCCGGTCAACTTAGTCATAGGTGCTGTTAACCGGGAGAAATCCTCAATGAACTCATATGTAATATCCAACTAATCCCAAGAAACTCACAGATTAAGATCGACTTCGGCCTCTCCCAACTTATAACAAATTTCAACCTTCTCCGTAGTCTACATCGACACACTGCCGACACGACGTGTCCTAGAAATCTTCACTCGCAGTTTCTCAAAATTCACACTTGCCAATTTGGTGATAACCGATGGTCTCTCGGGTCCGGAGAATGACCCTTAAGTGATCCTCGGCATCCTCCTTCGTCTCGAGTAGATCAAGATATCGGCCCAGCCTAAAACTACCAGCAAACCGACGGCGAGGGCGTGAAGACCTACGCATGAGATCCATGAATGCCGCTGGTGCATTCACAACCGGGGGCACTACTATGAACCCCAAATGCTCCATACCGCGCTTCCGACGTCACGCCTTAGGATATATGTCTCCCTTAACTCTCAATTTATGGTACCAACAAGGAGATCTATATCTTAGAGTGGCCACCCGCGCCTCTCAACTCTGATCAAACAAATCATCAACTCTGCAGCGACACCGACTTCGATTGTCACCCTGTTCAACTGTTGGTAGTCAATGCACAGTCGAAGGGTCTTATCCTTTTTCTTAGAAAACAGAACCGGAGTGCCCCAAGGTGTGCTCTGTAATGAAACCTCGCTAATAACTTTCAGATCCGACCTTGAGTTCTTGCATCCTCACCGGCGCCATCCTACGCGGAGTCATAGAAACGCTTACCATCAAGGTAGCCTCACTGACAAGTCTACATCCCTCTGGGGAGGTAATTGATTAGTGCCTAAAAAGTGCTATTTTGAACCCTATTTATTATAGGTTTTGAGTGCTTTTTGTGTACTAATCATTCTAATTAACCCGATTTGCACATTAAGGTCCCTACTATTCTACTGATCGCATTTTTTATACTAATTTTGTAGTTTTGCAAGCTATTTATGCCGAAATTGTTGAGTCGATCCAAGCATAAAGAATTCGAGTCAAACTCATCATTGTAGATCAGAGACCAGAAGGAAAGAAGAGCAGAAAATGCAACAAAATGGAGCACAGCCAAAATTTCGCATGTTTGAGAAATTGCTCCTGCCTGCCACTGTTCACCTCCTAGCCACTATTCACCCCTCCAGCACTGTTCTCCTGCTACTTCACGCTTTTGTTGTTTTTGTTGCAATTTTTTGTTTCTTCCCATTTTGTCCTTGTAATAGCTTTTAGTTTCCCCAGTTTATCCCTATGCCCCTATTTACAGCAGCTGAGTCATGTCCAGAACACCAACCTTTGACAATAGAAATTATAGTAAGGGCAAGTCCCAGCCAAGTCTTTCTCCACTCCTTTCTCCTCTGACAAAACATCTTTCACACTACAATCCTAAAAACATAAAATGTTTTTCAATGGCTTAAAGAACTCTAGATTCAAGTACAGGGTTGCTAGGCTTCGAAGTAAGGTTTGTACTTGTTTCCTCGTTTTCACTAGTAGGTTTTGACATTTTGGTTCCAAATTTGGTAACCTGTGTTTAAAGTTTCGGATGTATTTTCACAATACTTGGTAATAGTGGTTCAAGTATTTTAGCTTTAGATACACTGATATCCATTAGTTGCTATTTACGAGCCACTGGAGGTAGGTTAAGGGGTTATATTTTCACTGTAGATGCATCCTCATTGATCAATACTTGGTAATCTTTTAGGGTTCAGTGGATGCTTATTATTAGGACCACTGAGATTCATTAGTTGCCCTTTACGAATCATTGTAGGATGGGTCAAGGTGATGGATTTTCTGGCCAGTAGAAACCATAAATGCTAAATAAATGCTTTCTATTAAAAGAAAATTATTAGGGTTTAGTTTTAAAGTTAAATGAAGATCCGGCTCGGAATTCACTAGGTCATCCCTCCCTAACGCGAGGAAATGAACCCGGTGGACCCTTGTAACCCTATCAACCCAACCTAGCAGCCCAACACTTCAAGGATTTCTTTTTACACTTTATTTTAGTTTATTTCGTTTTATTTTCAATTTCCACAACATCAACTCCACACTTTTTACACAAAATCCTAAAATCCAAAACAAATTCACCATTTTGAGCCTATCAGAATCATTTGGTACCATGAAAACCTATCCCTCGTGTTCTATCCTGTGAGTCAAGCATCAAGTAGTGAGTTACGCTACGGCAATAGGAGTAATTTAGGTTATAAATTTTGTTGATTCATAACACTTATTGTGGCACGAATCAAATGGCGTCGTTGCTGGGGATGGTGCCTAAGTGCAAATGATGACCTGATGAACACTTGTGATCCTCATCACAAGTCTTGGTGAATTTCTCTCTGTATATATTACCGTTAATCTTAGTTTCAGTTCACAGTTCCTAACCTTTTAGGTAGGATTGCTTCTTTGTCATTGGGTGTTTGCCCTGATTTTACTATAGGAATTTCTAGTGGATTAGAAATCCGAGAGGAAGGCTGGTCAAAGTCAATCTCCCACAGAACCTGAACTGAGCTTGAATTGTGATCAAATGGAACACTTGTAAGGAGCATAGTGATAAATAATAATTCGCGGGAGAGAAAACCCTAGAGCATACATGTCCACGAGGGACTATAGAAATCCCCACAGGCGAGCGCACCTCTCCTACACGGTGCCTCCACGTTATGCACCCTCCACATCCACAACAACCTCTCCAATGGAAGAAAGCCATACTCGAACCTCACCAAACTAGTTGCAACTTCAGGAAGGCAGAAGACAATCAATGCTCAATTAAGTCAAAATTGATACTATGGAAAACAATGTGTAAACAAGAGAATTCATGGACTTCAAAGGAAATGAGCATAAATTTGACAACTTGGGTGTTTGTTCTAATTTCAAAGCTTGCCCAAAGAAAGATGATCATCAAGAGGAAGAGAGTCAAGAGGAAGAGTCGCCTTGGGTCGACACCCAATACACACGCGGAGGAAACGTTGTCAGCAAAGAGCTACATGGAACTTCAGATATTGGTGCCACTGTCTCCTGGCCCACGGGAAAAGAACTCCCAATGTCGATCGAGGAGGGCAAGTGGAAAGGAAGTGTGGGAGGAGCCCCAAAGCTTATCCTTCAACCAATCCCCATAGATTTGATCCTAGTGTCACCGCTCAACCCAAAGCAACCCACCGCTAGAGCATATCCCGCCCACAAGACAACGAACCCCGGGAGCACCCACCGGGAAAGGCCACACCACCGTACCGGTCGCCCCGAAAAACTCAAGAAATTAGTGGCCACCGGCATGCTTCCTTGCCACTACATTAAAGACAATGGCAACCATACATACCGTGATGGCATGCTGGATGGTCTCTGCATCGGGCCCTGGATTTGGAGACCCGAACCTCGACATTTCCCTAAGCTCCATCAGCTTCTAGCACTCCAAAGGCTTATGAATTGGCCTTGGGAGCACAATTTCCCCACTTTTGTTTTCATCTTTTCTTATTTTACTTTATTTTATTTTATTTATTATGATTTTTAATTTTTCTTTGGGATTTTCTCTAATTTTTAGCTTAATTCGGTGGCTCAGCTTAATTTTCAATTTTCTGCAAATTTTTTTTTTTGTGTTTATTTTTGCAGTTTTTATCAATTTTTCGCTGCAATGGAGTGCCAGAGTAAATTTCGCAACCACTGCAATAGTGCTTTGATTTCCACTGTGAGTTATTTTGTCTTTTGTGAATAATATATATATATATATATATATATATATATATATATATATATATATATATATATATATATATATATATATAAAAAATTGTCTCTCACACAAAAAAAAAAAAAAAAAAAATTTCGCAGCCCAATTTTGTTTTCGTCATAACTTTTTCATTCGAACTCGCTTGGAGTTTTTGGTACCGTTTGGAGATTAGAGTAAAACCAAACAGAGCAGAAAGAACACTTTTGAAATTATTATAAAAGTGTAATTTTTAAAATTCTCTAACTGGTCACTTTTTTCCTCTATTTTCTTCTCCTAACTTGTTTATTTGAAGCCCAAACTGAGTGAAAAAGGTGTCGATGGAAAGCTTGCGAAGTCTCCTATCCAACAACGAGCACATCTCATCAAGGAGGTAGCACTTCCTTCTCTAACTTTCCATCCGAGCCTCATTACATAATGAGACATTTTGGTTAGGGGAGAGCTAAATGGGCGAAGGGCATGTATTTATGTTTTTGTTATTATATTAAGCAAGCCCATTTTTGTGAAGCTGGCTTGCTAGTTTTCCTTTTTGTGAAGCTGTTATACTATACAACTCACTTTTTCAAAAATTGCACCCATTTTTTTTGTGTTTTGCCTAGCCTGTAGTTTGAAAAATTGAAACTTTGTCTAATCCTATTGATGTTAGATTGATGCCATGCCTAGTTGAGTGGATGGTTAGTCAACTCACGCTAATCTTTTCTTCACCTTTAGCTAACCACACACAGTGCACATCAGGTTTCTTCAATAACCTGAAAAACTGCCTAGCCTCCTAAGCCTTGCAATAACCTACCCTAGTTTTGTTGACCACCTTTAATAGGTTAAGGACCCCCATGAATAGAAGGCCAATGTGTCTTCCAAAATAAAAGAAGTGAAAAAGAAAAAGAAAAAAGAAAAAGAAGAAAATCGAGAACGCTTGCCTTGAAACCCGAAAGGCACCTGGCCCGAGGGGTATATGGAGGTGCCTTTAGTCGGTAGTCTCAAGCCAACTCGGTTGGGAGCCATCGACTAGTGCCGCTACACTGGTGGATAGGTGGAGCTTAGCGAGCTGTAGGTGCTGGAGTTTCCAAAACTGTCTGAGTCCTGGGTGAAACCTCGAAGAGTTTAGTGGTCGAAAGATCCTTAAGTGACTTGGTGCCCTAAGCCCATTTGGTTGGGAGTCATCGGTAGATCCCCTCGCATGGACTTTGGTGAGGTCAATTCTCAGCATTGCACTCTACAACACAAAAAAAGAGTTGTGGAATAAGAGTGGGTCCTAATCTATTTAAAGCCAAGAAGGCCCTAAGCGTAGTGAGTTTCGTCGGGGAGAGGCTTTAGCAAGCTTATTGTTGAGAACTGATCAAACAAACACTTAGGTTTTGGTGGAAGTCTCTGGTTGATTCAGCAAGAAGGAGGCTCTTTTGATACTCAATTTTATATGGCATTCATTCTCTCGAGATAGTTATTGGGCAAGGCTTTGATGATTCTTACTTAGGGTTAGGCATTACTCATTCACAACCTTTTTGAAATACCATTTTTGTGAACATTATTTTGTTATCGTTTTGTATGCTCTCTCTCTTTCTTTCTTTCTTTCATTGCTAAGGGACTAGCAATGTGTAGGTTGGGGGGTGTGATTAGTGCCCAAAAAGTGCTATTTAACACCCTATTTATTATAGGTTTTGAGTGCTTTTTGTGTACTAATAATTCTAATTAACCCGATTTGCACATTAAGGTCCCTACTATTCTAATGACGTGATTTGTGACTAATTTTGTAGTTTTTGCAAGCTATTTATGCCGAAATTGTTGAGTCGATCCAAGCCTAAGAATTCGAAATAAACTTAGCATTGCAGATCGAGACCAAGGAAAGGCATGAGCGTAAAATGCAACAAAATGGAGCACGCCTAAAATTCTCGCGACGCTTGAGAAATCGCCTCCCGCTACCACTGCTCAATTTAGCCACTATCTCACCCCCTCCAAAGATCGTTTCTCCCGCTACTTCACGCCTTTTGTTGTTTTGTTGCAATTTTTGTTTCTTCCCATTTTGTCTCTTTGTAATAACTTCTAGTTTCGCTTTTTTTGTAATTTCCCCTTGCCTGAGCCGTATATAAGCATGCAGTTAAGGCTCAGAACAATCAATCACTCTAATAGAGACAATGGGCGGCGCTCTTTGGCTGCTTCCTTTTCTCCCATTTTCTTTCCTTTTCTCCTTTTCAAATCTAATAAACACTCATTTGAGGATGATAACTCAAAGGATGTGTTTGGCTACAGTCCCTGTGATTCCTCGAAGAAGAGGGCTACAGCTTGGGAAGTAAGGTTTGCATTTTTGTCTCTCGTTTTCACGCAAGAAAGTTTTGACATTTTGGTTCCAACTTGCAACTCCAGGTTTAAAGCTCTTTGATGTATTTTCTTTGCACAATACTTAAGTGTTTTTTGTGGTTCAAAGGTGGTCTTTAGCTTTAGATACACCGATATCCATTAGTTGCTATTTACTTAGCCACCGGAGGTAGGTTAAGGGGTTATATTTTCACTGCATGCATCCTCATTGATCAATACTTGGTAACTGCTAGGTTCAAAGGATGCTTATTATTAGTCCACCAGATTCATTCGTTGCCCTTTGCGAATCATTGTAGGATGGGTCAAGGTGATAGATTTTCACCGTAGAACTTATAAATGCTAAATAAATGCTTTCTATCAAAAGAAATATTATTAGGGTTTAGTTTTTAAAGTTAAATGAAGATCCGGTTCGGGAATTCACTATAGGTCATCCTCCCCAACGCGAGGAAATGAACCCGAGGACCTCTTTGTAACCCTATCAACCCAACCTAGCTTCCCAACACTTCAAGGATTTCTTTTTACACTTTATTTTAGTTTATTTCGTTTTATTTTCAATTTCCACAACATCAACTCCACACACTTTTTACACAAAATCCTAAAATCCAAAACAAATTCACCATTTTGAGCCTACTGTAAATCATTTGGTACGAAGAAAACCCATCCCTGTGTTCGATCCTAGAGCCGCTATACTGTAGTAGTTACGCTACGGCAGTAGGAGTAATTTAGGTTATAAATTTTTTTGATTCATAACACCTACTGTGGCACGAATCAGTAATCCCGATAACTCGTCTTGAAAAACATCCTCAAACTCACATATCACCCGAGGTAGATGATGAGTATCTTAAATACTCATTTTATCCTTATACTTTAGTTAGTTTTTCTAGTGTTTTTATGTTAAATAAGTGCCCTAATGCTCTAAAAGTTCATACTTATGATCAGGTCATCCATTTGATGGAATTGTGCAAAATTGGTGGAAAAACTACTATAGCTGTGCCATCGTATTGACGCCTTTCGCATACCATACGAGTCTTAACTGAAGCAAGCTTTTATATGTATGAATTCTAAATTTCAAGAGCTTTCCAGGGGGAACGGTTTTTTGGACGTTTTTGAGGGGGAACAAGCTCTTGGGTGGAAACACCTAGGGCTTGTTCTTAGAGAGATTTCTAGGTCTGCTCTGGAAGAGGGAAGAACACTGAGAAGAAGTTAAGATAACGGAGGAGAAAAAAGGAGCTCAACGCCAAATTTGTTTTCTCTCTCTCTTCCTTCCGTTTTTCTTCTTTTCATGGTTGTATTTACTTTTCCACTCATGTTTTAGTTAGTTTTCTTAGGTTTAGATGTAGCCAAATATTGCTATTTGTATGAATCTCTCCTAATTTATATTGATTGATGTTTTTATTTCATATTTATGTTGAGTATTTCATTTAGATCTTAATGTCAGGGATATTTGGGCCAATATTTTGCATGAATGTGGCTTGATTCCAAAATCGAGAAGTGAGTTAAAATTGTTAGACTATGGATGATTTACCATCTAATTTATCATGAGATAGAGATATAAGTGAGATTAGGTGGTATTAAGATTTATAGTGGTTCAATGCATCCTTAGTTATGATGGTTCGAGGCAGAGATGCAAGATAACCTTTTCTAAGGATAGTGTGCGAATGCTCAAGAGAGATCTCGGCCATACATTAGTTAAATCGCCATCTTCATGATGAAATTGACCACTCCATTAATTGGGTTAGGAGGTTCATATACTATTGTTTAGGTGAAATCTATACCCCTAAGGCTTTATCTTTATACGCTATTCTTGCATGCCTAGATTAGTGTCTTTGAATTTTTCTATAGATTTTCCAACATCCAAATAAAGCATAAAGGATTGTGAGCCTGCACTTAGTAACCCAATTCTCCGCGGGAATGATACTCACTTATCATTATATTACTTGAGGGCGACGCAAGTGTACTTATGCACATAGGCGTACATATATACACACACACCACGCTTATGCCTATCGCACTCAAACCCCCTGGTCCCGTCATTCTCCAAGGTAAGGCTTACTAGCCAACCTATTAACTGTCCGTGCCACCTAGAGTCATACACGGCCCGAGGTAAAGCATCATGCTTATCCCCCCAAAATGTAATACGAATACCATCTTGTGTGTAGGCAGTAACCCTCCTACGATCATAATCAATGATGACTTGGTGTGCCGTCAACCAATCCATGCCAAGAATGACATCAAAGTCCGATATGTCCATAACCCAAAGATCCACCGTGAGTAGAATCCCAGAGATCTCTAACTCACAATCTCGACATATCTGATCAATCCTCACCCTAATTCCTAGGGGAGAACTCACATGCAGCGGCTTTTCCAAGGATTCAACCATTAAGTCCAGAACATTCACACAAGATGCAGCAATAAATGAATGAGATGCACCGCATCAACACTCGCCATAGCGCGAGAGTAAACATACTCGTATAACCGACGGATCCGGTGGGCCCGGCTCGTGGTGTAATGGTGTAAACACGCCCTAGGTCCCCGGTCCCTACCGTGGTCCCCGCCCTCGACCGACTCCATGCTTTGGCCTCCGGCCTATCTCATTTAAATAACCAAGGCCTATGTCGCACTCGGACTGGAGACTGCTCCCCTAGCCCATGCTAGGGTGTTAAGGAACATAATCGGGTGGTCCGAAAGTGTGTCCCACCGATGATCGGGATCGAGGTGTCCTATGACCCCCGGGATCCTGCCTCTGTAATCCCGCCTCATATGTCCAGCCGATGGCAATGATAACATGCGTCACCTGGCCTCGACCGGGCCAGGAGCCTTGATCCGGCTTCAGCCTCAAAGCCGCGACCGTCCCGAAACCCCGTGGAACAGGTTTTGCTTCTTTCCCGAGCTTGAAGAAGGTTGACCCTCCTTCCGCTTATCACCAGCACCCGTGTCTCGGATGCTCCGGGCATCATCTATCTCTCTCTCTATGGCCAAAGCTGTCCTGACCATAGAATCCATGTCTCAGAGAAATTAAGTCCCACAATCCGCCTGATGGACAACCCAAACCATCCTCGAATCCTTCTCACCTTGGCCATCCGAGGTCATTATTAATCATCCCCCGAAACGCACTAATCCTCGTAGCTAGCCACGCACTCGAGTACTGGCCATCGTCCCTGCTTCAACTCAAGGAACCCCGGCTTTTGCATGTTCAGCGTGATGCCGGAAAACTTGGCCCATGAAGAGCTCTAAACTCCTCCCATGTCATTGCCTCCAAATTTTTATGAGGTTTTAACCCGGGCCCCACTACATACCCGGACTCAATTTCTTTAGTTGAAATGTAGCTTAGCCCGACCTTTTGTAACGTACGGAGGTAATCTCCATTGCCTCCAAAACTCTTCTTAACTCCTGTCTGGAACCAATGGTCCGCCACCTCCTGTCCCGTCCTCCCTAAATGCTGTAAGTGATGATGTGCCATAAACCTCTCGCAGGTTATTCGATCCTCCTCGGCTCCCCCAACCCTGCACTACCAGGTAATGGCAAAGAATGGGTACACCCATGGCCTCACAAAGGCCCACATAAAAAAAAAAAATGTGTGGTGTGCCTCAAAGGGCGACCAAGGGCCCCTTCCCTTGACTCGCCATCTACATATATCGAATAGCAATTTATTTATTTATTTTTTCTCCGAACCCCTAAGGTTAACTTCTCACCCTAGTGTTCAATACTTCCTATATACTATTCACCAAGCATATAATTCACATAATATCATGCAACAATTCATCAGAATGCACAATCGATGCATGATCGAAACCCATGCCCATTTAGCCCAAGGTAATAGTGTACCTAAATTTTCCTGATACCTAACTATTACTGTTAGTATCAAGCGTTCAACACTACGTCTTTATAAACCTAGGCTCTGATACTAAGCTGTGACACCCCAAATCACGGGGGTCTTTTTTTTTTTTTTAAATATTTTTCCATAGGTAACCTACAACAAGCTATATAATAGCCTCATTCACGCATACTCACGTGTCACTCAATTATCAAGAAATGACACATACGCACTTCATTCAAGACTCCAAGAATAGTGCAATTTAGTGCAATGATCAACTTTTCAAAAATTATGTGGGCACCAAATGCAATCCACATGCATATGGTTGGATTCTAGACTCAGAGAGCTTTCCATAGAGTTCAATAACATGCAAAACGAACTTCGGACGAGGAAGTTATGGTCATCCGAAGTTGGCGCTGCCGAGCTCATTCCCTAGACGAGGTCGGCTCGGCCAAAGGAGGTCATCTCGGCTAGAAGAGGTCAGCTCGACTATATTTGAGCACCAAATTCCATCCACAGGCATGTGGTCAGATTCTAGATTCAAGAATATTTCCATAGAGTCTAAGAACACTTGAAACGAACTGGACGCGGTGCTATGGTCATCCGTTGGCGCTTCACATGAGCAACGACTGACATGCAGAACCGATAGGTACCCCATCAGCCTTCGTCTCTTCGAACACAATATGAGCTCGGGATTGTATTGAGCCATATACGGATGGATTTCAGACTCAAAGAGATTTCATAGGAATGCACAACTATAAACGGACTCTGACAAGAAAGCCATGGTCTTCCGGGTGCTGGCACAAATCTACTTCATTCCCCGCCGAGCTCGGCCAGCTGAGCCCAAATCAAGGAGGTCGCCGCACGTAAGAGGCCGCCCGCCCAAAGAGGCTGGGTTCATCCCAAGAGAGTCACAGAAGAGGTCAGCCCCACCTCAAGAGGTCAGCTCTGGCCGAAGAGGCCGCCGCCTAAAGAGGTCAGCCCGCCAGAGAGCCCCGCCCGCCAAAGAGGTCGCCGCCACAACTCATCCTCCTCACCTTTCTGGTAAAAAGGCCATAACTTGGGATGTAGAGGTCTGATTTGGGTTATTCGAAAGCCTACATCAAGATTACTAATGGGGCTACAATATACCAGAAGGAAACAGGAACAAATTCCCTTTAATTCCCAACAAAAAATCAGTCTTAAAGTTCAGCTAATACATAGGATCGAAATAGAGCGACTTCCTATGGTTCAGACGCAACCAAACATCCCCTCAAGGCAAGACACAACCCTTACCAAATTGTATTAAACATATAATCTGAGTTTAATTACAATTTATTTACATCACAAGTACAAAATTTTGACAATAGCCTGGGCTTAAACAAAAAGCCTGGTTTTCTACCCAAATTTTACAAAAGAACACAATAAGCCCTCTCTTAGATCTTCCTCTCAACTAAGACCTCATGAAGTTTTCGTACCTCCCAGACCTGAAAATATTTTTCCCACAACGGATGAACTATGCCCGCAGAGAAAGTCTCCTACAAGGCTACCCCCACCTAAGTGCACATGCAATGGCATAATCCATAAAATCATTCCACATCCATAAAATATGCATATCTCTATATGAATGTCTATGTCATGCCTAGTCCTCACTAACTCTCTCATACATGCCATTTTCCATGTATGAAAACTAGTTTCAAACAAAACCTTTTTGTTTTTGAAACCTAATTTAACAACCTCTCGATATCGCATAACCTCCGAATATTTTACACACTTGACAAATAACCAATAGTAAACCACTGACAATCCTTTCGAGTATCGAACTAATCGACTACATCTCCGAGAACCCTATTGACAACCCTTCGATAGAGTTCATCAACAAACCTCCAATATAATTTATCGAAAACTTCTCCAATCGTCGGCATCGACAACCCTCCGAATACCCATTTTATTCATGCACTCACACCCGATTCACGCGATGACCCCATGCACATGCAATGATAATGTTACATGCATGATGGGAACTACATGCAACACTCATAATACATGCTTCACACCAAGCATCACGTTAATATATAACAAGCATGCATATATTAACATCATTTTTTTCATTAATAACTGCATGTTATTCAAACAAGCAATAACACACAAAACGGATTTCAATCTCCAAACTCGTAAAATAGCATGCACAAGATACAACCAAGATCATCCCGCCTCATCCCAAACTACAAGACAATCTGGCCTTAATCGCAGCTCGAAACTACATTGCACTCCGTAGAACCATCCCAACCAACAACAATTTTTATCGAAATTATTCTTTAAACCAACCCACTACTCGGGCTAACCGTCATGGCCATTTCATGGCTCTTAAACAAAGACTAACCAGAGTAGGAGAGAACCCCTACCTCTCGAAGTGTAGATCCGTTCACTGCTGCAACTCCTCTGTTTATTAATTAGAGAACTGCTGGTTCTCTTTCCTTTCCATTGTCTTTCTTCTTTCTTTCTTTTTCATTTTTTTTTCTTTTTCCCTTTTTCTCTCCTCTTCTCCCCGAACAAATTTCTTTAGGTGGAGAATACTTATCTAGGTGTAGAACACCTCTTCCTTCTCTCCTCATGACACATAGCATTCCACATGTCATTCATGCCCACTTTCCCACCACTATCCTCTCATGCAAGATAGAAGTGTGACACTTGGCTTCCACCCAAGTGCCAAGTGTCCTCTCCTCAGGTGCCACATGGCATGCATTTTCATGCCATGTGTCACCCTCTCATTCGTCCGTTTGTCTCTAAATACGTGCAATTCCGACCTTCTCGAAATTCGATAAAATTCGACTATGTACTTAGATTTCGAGAGACGAACTCAACGGTATGTCTCGCATCGTCATCCGAGATCTAGAGAAATTCTCAGGTTTGCAACCCGTGTCTATCATTTTACTTTATCCGGGGTCTCACAAACTTAATTAGGCATGTGGACTATTCTATTTGTTGTTAATGGTATAACTTGGCAATTGGCATAATGGATTAGTAGTTTTACAAATTTATGGGTTATAAACTAAACTTGGAATATCAATCCTTTTGGTATATATATTTGGTTATAGGTAAAATATTGATTTTGGGGAAAAAATATTCAAAGATGTCATTTATTTTTGTTTGTTTTTAAAATGAAAAATAAAATAAAGGAATAAATGTGATTTTTTTTTATAAAGGAAAAGACATATTTGTGAAAAATAAAATTCAAAGTGTCAAGGTACAATTATAAAATATAAGTACCTCTTAAAGATTGAATATTCATACTCTATTGAACTAATAGAGGGACTATATTTTGTGACAATTAATTAATTAATCATAAACATCAAGATTAGGAACCTAAATCAATATAAGAAAATAAAAGAAAAGAAAATTACAAGAATGTAAAAGATAAAGTGGATATTTAAAAAAATTAATGTAGACCCCTAATTTCGGCTAGGATTAGTTTTCCCTTTTTTTTTTTTTTTTTTTACCTTTTATTTTAATTGATTCTACCATATTTAATTCTTGAGGATATGATTTGATTGGAATTTATTATGGAAAGATTTTTTATTATTTTGTTTGAAGAAGGAGAAAAAATCACACTTACCTTAATGGATATAAGCGGCATGTTTTTCCTTAACGTATTAGATTAAAAAAATAGAGAAAATCTCAATTTTCTCCTAGTATGGAAGATTAATTTTGTGACCATCTTTGAATTGGGAAGAATTTGTTTTGATATTGACTTGCTCCTAGAGGGAGATTTTCTCATTATTTTCATATTGAATCTAAGTTACATGGATATGACAAGTGATCACTTCCTTACTTCGATAATGTTTTATGCAAGTGAAGGTTACAAAGTTCCCTACCCTTTTTCAACCATCTATTCCGAATCTAATGTTCATCGTAATTCAATGAAATATTTGATGAAAAAACTTATAATAGATCTAAAATTCCTAAAATCTAACCATTTTCATGTTTTTTTCTCTTAAAAATAACATAGTTTGAATATAAATGTCCTTTGCCATTATAAGTATTTACATGCATATTTCAAAAGATATGTCATTTTTATGATAAAATAATAAAGGTATTTTTATCAAAATAAAACCAAAAATAAGGAGAATGGTTTTTGGGTTTTCAAAAACCCTTTTAATCAAATTTCAAAAAAAAAAAAAAAAAAAAATCCCCTTTTAATCAAATAACCCACAGACAACCCCAAATGCTCATTCGGATTGTTGTTACGGTAAGGTTGTCAATTGATTTTTGACAACTACAATTAGGACTATTAAATGTTGGTGGCAAATTACTGCTATGCTATAAGAGAATCTCAAATCTGAAATCCAAATTATAAGGCAACAATTAAATACAAGATCATGACATACCAGGTAATAATTGATTAATTTCAAAGAGCATTAACAACAAATTGAAAGACGGAGGAGAGAAACCGTTCCGCCCCTTTTATATACCCACTCACTTATTCTCCTCAAAATCGATGAACCAAGCAATCTTTGCGACTCGTTCTTTTTCCCGTTCTTTCTGTTTGGTGCCCTAGAAAAAAATTAGTGCTTGTGTTACTTCTCTTATGGCCACAGTGAGGTGCCAAGTACACACAGAGGGTGGAAATGACCAAATGACCAAAGAAAGAAATCTTGCAGGTCACTTTCTCGAAACAGCAGATCCGGCTTTTCAAGAAAGCGAGTGAATTATGCACTTTTGCGGCGTCGAAGTCGCCACACCGTCTTCTCACCGGGAAAAAGTTTACTCCTTTCGGCCATCCTTGTGTAGAATCCATCATCGACAGGTTCCTGACGAGAAACCGTCCATACGAATTCCAGCGCGCTGCAACTCTTCGAAGCCCATCGCAGCGCCAACGTACGTGACCTCAACATGCAGCTCACTCAAGTCCTGAACCAGCTCGAGATGGAGAAGAAGCGCGGCGACGCGCTGAAGCAGATGCGAAAGGCAAGCCAGGCGCAGTGCTGGTGGGCGGCCCCGGTCGAGGAGCTCGGCTACGAGCGGCTGGAGCTTCTGAAGTTCTGGAAAATCTAAAAAGAATGTGGCGTTGCATATGGTGGATAATCTAACATTGAGGTTTCGAGTAATTCGACCTTTACGCCTCCACCGCCACGCCTGTGGGAGCGGTTGTTCCAATGGTCGCAGGCTGCGGATTCGGCGACCTCGTACCTTGATTTCGGTTATGGCGTCGGCGGTCGTTTGTTTTATTTACCACGTCTCTCTCGATGGTTTTAAGTTTTTCTGATTTGTAATATGGATTCAGATGTTGGGGCTGTCAAAAAAGAATCGATGCTTGAGTTGTGGTGCATCATAATCTCAATTATGATACCCAAAGAATTCCCTCCTGTTTCATTGTGTCCTACTTTGAAATATTTAGTTTTAATTAACAAAATAATTAGTTATAATTGTATTTTATTTTTATTTTTAGCCATGATAATCAGGTTGATTTATGAAATTTGGGAGATTAATGGTCTCTTTGATTGATATTTTTGAAAAATATTTTTGAGAGCAATTTCTAAAAACACAATTAATACCATTTTTAGGGTTCGTATTTATACTTTTTTCAAAACTATTTTTTTGCTCTAAAAATGTAGCTTAAAACTCCGATAATACAATTTGATTATTTTTTTTTTCTGAAAAAAAATGTAGAACACAGAAAAAACTAAGAACAGCAATAACGGTTTTAAAAACACGAATGAAACCCAGAAAAAGTAAGAACAACAAGAACAGTTTGAAAAAACGTGACCTAAGGTTTTATTTTTGCTTGGAGGAGGTGCTTATGAGATGGCAATATTATATGTATATAATTTATTGGGTATAAGAATTATTTGTATAAATGGCTGAGTAGATTCAATTTTATATATAATTTATTGACAATGAAAATTACTTATTAATCAGCCGTGGTGGAATTAATTTGTTAAGAAACAAAAATAATAATGTATTAATACTTAGCTTTTAACTCATTTCATAGTAATGAAGGTGAAAAAAGATCATTAAATAAAGATTTATATATCTTGACATGAAAATTATCATAATTTGGTGTAAAATATTATAAATTTACTTTATTTGCGTTTTTAAATTTTAATTAGTTGTTTCAAAGACCCTGACACTCAATGATAAATGATAATCTCATTGGATACGTAACTCTTAGAAAGTAGCAATTATTTTTTTTAAAAATATAGTACCATAACCCTTGTATGCTTTTTTGGGAATTTTTTTGAAAAGTTATGTTAAGATATAAATTCTTATTTTCCTTTTCTGTTTTTGTTAATTATATGATTAATATTTTTTATAACAAAAGATTTTATTAATGCAAAACTAGCTAGATGCGGGAATATAGCAAAGCGTCCGTATGTCGCAAAGGTTTCCAAAAAGTTGGAGGCCCGAAGCCCACTTTGGGCCCAACCTGTTTTTAGAAAGACTAGCTGCATGCTAATTTTTTTTTTTTTTTAAATACCTAATGTAATAATCTTTTTGGTTAAAAATGTATTATATTAGTCAAATAAATGTATAACTTAGTTGATGCATTAAATATTAAGTTAAATGGAGTGGTTAAAATAAAATAAAAAAATAGTTTTAATTGTAAAAACAGGAAAAAATTCGATTTTTCTGGAAAAAGGGTAAAACGGTAATTTCGGTTGAAAACCGGAAATTTTCTAGGATCCTGATGACTAAAATGACTTCACCGTTGAATTGCCTCACGAATCTAGTTAACTCACAAATTTTGTCTGATTTCGGCATAATCAATTTCACTGCCAGACATCTGCCGTGACATGGCATGATCCCCGTATGCCATATGGCACCTTAGGGAAGTGACATATGGCATGGCATGTGGTGCACTTGTGTGAATGACTCACATTGGGCCAAGTGTCAAGTGGAGGAAATAATGGGAAAGATAAAACAATAAAATAAGAAAAAAAAAAAAAGAGGATGGGATCAAATTCAGTGGATCAGTAGAGAAAAGGAAAAAAGAAAACAAAGAAATAAAAAGAAAAGAGAGAGAGAGAGAACGAGCAAAGAGAGAGAAGAAAAAAGGGGTTTCGCTTATCTAGAAGATCTACGGAAATCGAGCCGACGGTTTTCATCGGAACGAGAAGAAAAGTTGATCCACGCATAGCAAAGTTTCATGCGTGTGGCACTACAAAATTCTAATTTCACAAAACATCACTGCAGGAATTTTCCTACTTTAATATTTTTAAGAATTTTAAAAGTCACGTAGAATGACATAGTTGTCTTCTGTATTGTCATGATAGGCCGTGTGATTTAGTCTTAACATTTTGGGATTGAATATTGAAAATTTTTGGGACTGGTTCTAGGCAGTCCCGGACTGGGTTGAGGTTTGGTTTTGATCCCGAGACCGATGTTTTCGGGTTTTGTGATGTGTTTTGATATCACAGTAATTAGGTGACGAACCGTGAAGGGACCAAGAGGTGCCCTGTTTTATACGTCCCCAGATTCAGCCATTTTGTGCGTATTGTTGGAAAACAAATAATATGTTGTGTGTAAAATCACGCATTATAAGCCATGCGGATGTATTAACATGGAAATTGTGATAAATGGAAATTATATGTAGAAAATATAAATGGAAATTGCATGGTCACATCGCGTCGAGTCGGGTGTGGGTGAATGGTACCGTTATTCACCATTCTTGGTGAATGTGTGGTGAGTTCGAAAATGGGACCATGTCTAAAATCGAGACTCACGGTGGTTTAAAACAATAATAAATAAAAATCACGTGTGTTTGGGCGTAGCAAGATGGGGCAAATCCCCCCCAGGGTGAAAGACCCAAATTTATATGCGGTTAGACATGATCACCGGTGGTGAAAGCTCGTAAAAATGTAGGAAGACGCGTGTCGATCCTGAGGTGTGACCCCGAAAAACACGTGGCCCATGAATAAACAAGAGATTTGATAAAAAAAAAATTCAAATAAATATTGGAGGGTTGTCCAAAGTTTAAGTCATTGGGTGAAACACCAATGACTGGATTTCACACTCTGCATTGTAAAGCGTAGGAGTCGGCTCTGACTCGGTCAGGTACGAGGAGTCTCATCTCATGTACTTATACTTAAATATACCATATAGATTGTATTATTTATATGGAATGTGATTGGACGTTTTCATGGTTGCCATTGTATGTGCATTTTAGGTGGGAAGTAGCTCAGAAGAGAATTTTTCTAACGCATCGCTCACTGTTGCAGACCCCTTCATGTACAGGGGTGGGAAGGAGACTCAAGGCCCTACTCGAGGCCGTGATTATGAAGAAGGCCGATGTGTGGTCTTGATATTACCTTTGAGTAACATTTTTGTAAAAAAATATTTTGTATAAAAGAATTATAACTAAATTCTTTTGGGACTATTGTTTAAATAGCCGAGTATGTAATTATGGTAAAAAGGCTGTGATCGAACTCTTATGGACTATAATTAAGCATTTTATTTTCATATTTTAGATTTAAATGTGAATGAATGGCCCTAAGAGCTTGGACGTATGGATGTGATACGAATGTGATGGACCATGGATCAATACTACTTATTGAGACTTTGACGGGTTTATGATTATAATCGGTTACAGAGATTGTATGTTGGGCAAGAGCTCCCGAACAAAGTGAGACTGCCGATTTTTAGAAAATATAGATCCTGATAAATAGGACATAAAAGTGTGGTATTTGGTCACTTGAAATCCATAGGAATTCCGCGAGTTGACGGGTTGTCAATGAGACCCCTAATTAGCATCGTATTTGCATCGAGCCTGCTAACGACACTGTAGAGCCTCTGGGTGGGGACATCCACTAGTGTTTTCGTGATATCGCTTGTCAAGAAATAGTATCGAGAGTTAGCTATCCAAAATACCTAGGATTAGTGAGTATTGGTGTAGAACACGACATTGTGTGCATTGATTGATTTGGTGTTCTAATATGTACCATGGAGATGGCTGTGGTTGTGTGAATATTTGCATGATAGAATGTGTATAGAAATCAAGAATACTAGTGGTTAGCAACGAATCTAAGGGTCTTGGAAACGAATAAGCATGATTACATAGAAATGGTTATTTATTAGTGTTTGGAATTATGCACCACTAATGTGATAAATGAAAAGAGAGAGTCTTAAATTGCTATCTTAACTTGTGTAGATGGCAAGTCGAGGGCGCGGACGTAGAGTGGGTCGGCCCACGGGGCAAAGAGTCACCACCGCTGGCCACCAACAGCCTCAGAGGCCATGGTGTCGTAGCTTGCCGCCACGCACAAGCTTAGTGCAAATACGGGTCGTGGAGGACCAAGTAACCTCCAACGGTTTATAGCACATCATCCTCCGACATTTACAGGGGAGGGGGGGGTTGATCCAATGGTAGCTGATCATTGGTTTTGACAGGTGGAGAGCATTTTAGAGGCTATGGAGATCACCTCCGATGCTACACGGATCAGGCTAGCCACATTTTGGCTAGAGGGTGAGTCCCAGATATGGTAGGATTGGGTTAGAGTCTCGAGGATCCTGAGACGATGACATGGGGGGAGTTCAGAGAGCTCTTCATGGGTAAATTTTTCCCGGCATCAACTAGACATGCAAAGGCTCGAGAGTTCCTTGAGTTGAAGCAAGGAAATATAACTGTGCTTGAATATGTAGCCAAGTTCATTGATTTAGCACATTTTGAGGATGACTATAAGGCACGTATATGGCCAAGGCGAGGAAGTTTGAGGACATGACCGGCTGTCCATCCGAGGCAAGACGTAGGATTCAAGACATGGACTCTATGGTCAAGACGACTATGGCCATAGAGAGAGAGATAGAGGATGCACGGAGTATCCGAGCTGCGGGTACTAGTGAGAAGAGGAATGAGGATCAACCTTCTTCTAGTTTGGGAAAAAGGCAAAAGACTTATGCTCCTTGAGTGTTTGAGGGACGGGGCCGCGGCTATTAGGGCCAAGGCTAGACCAGGGCTTCTACCCAGCTCGGACATACGATATGTTATTTCCGCCATCAGCCTGGACATATGAGGCGGGATTGCTGTAACTCCCCAAAAATACCCTAGAATTTTTATAATAATTTTATTATATATATTCCAAGTATAAATTGAGCCAAACTTGGGTTTTTCCGGGAAAAATGATAAATTGTTAAAATGTGAAATGTGAAAAGAATAAGTGAGCATATGATTAAATATTATATGCTAAAATGAGGAATTGATTGAACCCGAAAATAAACCCAAGTGAAAAAGGGCAAATTTGGAATTTGTAAAATGAGGACCTAAGGGTCAAATGATAAGCTTAAATGCCAAGTGAATTAAATGATAAATGAAAGTGAAATGAAGAGTTAAAATGCCAAAAATGAGAAATGAGATATATTGAGTAATCCAAACTAGGCTTTAAGCAAATAAGGGATATTAGACCTATGGTCTTAGAAGGCTCATTTGAGCCAAAAACGTTTTGAGAGCAAAGAGGGAGAGAGGAGAAAGCTAGGGCTTTGGAAGGAAGTGATTTTGGTGGGAGATCTTCCCATTTTTGGTGCATAAGTGATCAAGAAGGAAGAAAAAGGCTAGGGCTTCAAGTGCAAAGAAATTCTGAAGATGCAACCAAACCCTAGATTTCTTTAAATGATGTTTGTTAGAAACCCTAATCCATCCATGCGGGGTTTGCTTCATGGTTGGTTTAGGATGACTTTAGAATGTCTTTGGGAGTGATTCCCATATTTTTGTTGGAGTTTTTGAGGGTTTTGGAGAAAAAACACAAAAAGGAGAAACAAGGAAAAATTGGCATTTATCGCCCCTTAGCCGCAAATAAGGGTACCCTCGCCGCGCGGCAAGCTTGGCTGCAGCTGGCGATTGCTTCACAAGTAGCAAAGATGGGCCAAAGGGCCATAAAGGCCTCCTCGAAGGCGCTTGCGTAGCCTTACGCTAGGAAGTGCTTCGCCGCAGCGAAGTCACTATTCACACAGGCCAAAATTTTTATTTTGTTTTCGAAAGTCCTGTATTCGTGCGCCGATAGTTTAAGAACCCTAATAAATGACTAATGAGGGTTTAAATAAGTATAAAACTATGAAAATGTACCGCACTCGCCTCGATATTCGCTTAGTACGATTAATTGTTCAAATCCACTAAGAGTTGAGAAATTGTATTTGACTAGGTGCAAGTGAAGACGATACAACCCGACCTAGACCTGCAAAGAAAGAGAAAAGGGATCGATAAATTGGTTTGTTCTGGTGACTCAATTCCCATTTCAAGTTCTATTTGTGAAATACATATATTGATTTGAATTATTAGTATTCGAAATGTTTGTCAAATATCCGTGATGTACGCTGTATTTGAACTATAAGTGAATTTATCGCATATGAGTAAATTGACGAAATGCATTATCGATCGATCAATATGACGTGATTCACCGACTCAATTGGCGGCGTAATCAGATTTACTAAATGTGAAATCACATTACTAATAATGACAAAATACGACAGATTCACCAACCGAATAAGGTCGTGGAATGCTGACTTCTATAGTCATATGTGAGATTGTAATATTGAATGTGAAATCACATACCATCGAATGAAAAATGCGTTAGATTCATCAATTGAATCTATCGTGAATGTTTAATTTATAAATATATGTGAAATCGCAACCGAAAAGCGAAAAATGATATTAAAAAGTGTATTTGTATAAGTATCTTTTACATTACACATAGACATTGTATAAAGGCGTTATTTTGATAAATGCATGATTTGTATTGAACCGAAATGAAATAGAGAACCATATAAAACCACTAAGCATGAAAATGCTTAGCGTATAGTTTTTATCACGCGCAGTAAATTTAATGATTGATAGTGATCAAAGCGACCCAAGATCGTGGAACGCTGAGTCATAAAAAGAAAGAATTATGGAGTATGCTCGACATATGTATCTACCCATTGTTTTTGAACATTGATATTTTGTAAAAACAATTGAACTTTGACATCTATTTTATAAATCATTTTGAAAGGCATGAAATGCCTTCATCAGGAATGTATTTTGTTAAATGTAAATGTTTATGGGCTTGCCCTAAATTGAAACCCACGCTTTTCAGAAGATTGAGAATGAAAAATGCTTGCATTAATGAAATGTATTTGATAAATGGATCTGATTAATGGTTTCGGAGTCGCATCCCGGGTTTCAGCTTGATCCGTCAACCAGCTCCGGGTCAAAGCCCGGGTCGGCTACACCGCCCCCCAAAGGTAAGGATCTTAGTAGAGTTGGGACTACAAGTAGCCCCAGCCATCGTTGACAAAGACGGACGCTAGCTGTTCCTTCACCCTAGTATGGGCCAGAGGGACCAAAGATCGTCCAAAATTACGCATGCCTTCTGCTACAAGATAGGCCAGAGAGACCAAGGTATGGGTCGAGGTCGAGGACAGGGTTCACAGGCCGACACATTAGGGACCCAAGGATGTGTCTACGCCATTACACCATAGACTAAGCTAGTTGATTAGTCGGTGATACAGGGTATGTTTTTGTTATCTCGCCTATGGGCAAAGATACTATTTGATTTTAGTGCATCACATTCTTTTGTTGTTGCATCTGGGGCATGGATGTTTCTGTAGCTTGGGAAAGGACTCCTCGATGAGCCATTACATGTGAGTTCTCCCCAAGGACTAGGGTGAGGATTGATAAGATATGTCGGGATTGTGAGCTAGAGATCTCAAGGATTCTACTACTGACCTTCTGCTGATGGACATATCGATTGGCTGTCATTCTTGGCATGGATTGGTTGACGGCACACCAAGTCGTCATTGATTGTGATAGTAGGAGGATTACTGCTTATACACGGGACGATATTCGTGTCACTTTTTAGGGGGAGAAGCATGATGCTTTACCCCAGACCATGCACGACTCCAAGCAGAGTGGATAGTTGATGGGTTGGATAGCAAGCCTTACCCTAGAGGATGAGGGCAGACAAGATTTGGGTCTACCTCGGGTGGTTTGCGAGTATGAGGACGTTTTTCCGGACGAGCTACCGGAATTACCTCTGCACAAGGATGTGGACTTTTTCATTGAGTTACACCCTGGTACGTCGCCTATTTCTATGACTCCTCATAGGATGGCACCGATTGAGTTGCATGAACTCAAGGTCCAACTGCAGGAATTATTGGACAAGGGTTTTATTAGACTGAGCACTTCACCATAGGGCGCTCCTTTTTTGTTTGTTAAAAAGAAGGACAAGACTCTTCGACTATGCATTGACTACCGACATTTGAATAGGGTTACGATCAAGAATCGGTATCCTTTACCGAGGATTGATGTTTTGTTTGATCAGCTGAGAAGGGCGCAAGTCTACTCCAAGATAGACCTTCGCACCGGTTACCATCAGTTGAGAATTAGGGCAGTTTATATCCCTAAGATAGCATTTAGGACGCGGTATGGGCATTTCGAGTTCACAATGATGCCCTTCGAAGTTGACGATGCGCCTGGGTATCTATGGATCTCATGGCAGGGCTCCAGCCCTATTTGGATGAGTTTGTTGTATCATTGTTGACAACATCTTGATCTACTCCTAGTCTAAGAAGGAGCATGAGGATCATTTATGGATTATTCTCCTGTACCGTGTGGACCATCGCTGTATGCCAATTCAAAGTAGCGCGTAGCTTTGGCTACTAAGGTGAGATTCTTGGGACACATCGTGTCGGCTTCAGGTGTGTCAGTAGACCCTGAGAAGGTAGAGGCCACAAGTGAGCTGGGAGAGGCCAAGTCGGCCTTCGAGGTATGCGCTCGATCAAGTGTGGTATTACAAGAGGTTTATTGAGGATCATTCAAGCAAGAAGACTTATGACTAGATAGAATCCCTGGCGGGGGTCAAGTTTGAGTGGAGCGACCTATGAGAAGGCATTCAAGAGCTGAAAAGGTGGCTTATCAAATTCTATTATGATTGTCCTAGAACAGGACAATAAGACACTGCAATTTGATGCCTCTAGGGATGGACTGGATGTGTTCTCGATGCAAATCGAGGGTTGTAGCTTATGGTTCCAAGCTAAAGAATCATGAGCGTAATTACTCCTACACATGATCCTGGAGTTGGTGGCCATGGCTTTGCCTTAATGATTCGGGCGCCACTACTCAGATGGTGAGTAGTTTAAGGTATTTTTAGACCACAAGATTCTGAAGTATATTTTCACACAGTGGGACCTCAACATGAGGCAATGCGGATGGATGGAATATCTGGAGGATTATGACTTCACTTCAGACACCATCCTGGTAAGGGAAATGTAGTGGTTGATGCGCTCAGTCGGAAGTCATGGGGAGTACTGGCTAGTGTAGCTTCCCGGGAGTGGCAGATGCTCGAGACTGTGGGACAGTTTAGGTTGCAGTACAGTGATCAGGCTTAGGGAGCACTAGGGAGTTGGTAGATATGTCATCCTTATTGAGCAGGGTGATCGAGTTCCAGGGGCAGGACCCAGAGATATTGTCCATCAGGGATCGGGTACAGTTAGGTACGGGTGACGAAGGCTAGGCCATCCCCACATATGGTAGTCTTCGGTATAGGGGATGGGTCGTGGTTCCCCAATTGACCGATCTGAGAGAGGAGATCCTTCAGGAGTTCCATTACTCTCGATTCGCTATGCATCCAGTGGTATTTAAGATGCACCGCGGATCTTCATTGCCGTGACACTGAGCGGATGAAGCTTTCTACACGTCAGGATTTTGCTCAACGATGTCTCACATGTCGCTGGGGCAAAGGCCGAGCACCGTATACAGGCTACTCTAGCCTTTGGAGGTAGCAGAGTGGAAGTAGGAGCATGTCATGATGGATTTTGTGATCCACTTTCCATAGACACAGCGGAGGCATGATGCCGTATGGGTTATAGTGGACTGGCTCACTAAGTCGCCACACTTTCTAGCGGTGCGGATGACCTTCACACTAAAAGAATTATGCCGATTGTATATTTGTGAGATTGTCCAGTTACATGGAGTTCCAAATTTCATCAGATCGGGATGTGGATCTCAAGTTTATTTACACACTTTTTGGAAGAGTTTCCAAAAGACCATGGGGACACAATTGACAATTAGCACTACGTTTCATCCATGCATGGTCACTGAGAGGACCATGCTGCATTTTAGGAGGACATGCTTGCGAAACATGCATCTTGATCTTAAGTGTAGTTGGGAGGAGCACTTACCCTTATTGAATTCCGCCTACAACAACGCTTATCAGTGAGTATTTAGGATGACACCCTATGAAGCCTCATATGGGAGGCTATGTCGATCCCTGATTTGTTGGATAGAGGTGGGAGAGCACTCCATCACTGGTCTAGATCTGCTTCGAGACATCTCTAAGAAGTTGGATTTGATTCGGAAGCGCCTTCTACAAATCTTAGAGCGCATGTAAGAGTGACGGGCCGACAAGATGTAATTGGCTCACTCTAGAGTTCAGGTGGGTGATCACGCCTTCAAGGTGATGCCTAAGAGAGGAGGCGATTCAACAAGTTTAGGAAGCTAGCCCCAAGGTATAATGTGCCCCTTCGAGATACTCGAGAGGGTGGGCACAAATAAGATACTCCATGGCGCTACCATCGAGTTTATCAGGTGTCCATGAGGTGTTCCACGTCTCCATGCTCTGGAAATATACTCCAGATCTAACTCATGTAGTGGATTGAGGAGAGATTCCTATTAAAAATGATGGGACCTTCGAGGAGGGACCAGTGCGTATCTTGGATAGTCGAGATCAGGTATTGCGACATAAGACCGTGCGGCTAGTAAAAGTGATGTGGCAACATCGAGGAGTGGAGGAGGCAACATGGGAACGTGAAGACACGATGCGGGCCACCTATCCTTTCCTATTTGAGGACGAAGGTGCGTGGTCTAATATTTGGCATTAGAATATTATTGCATATGCATGTGTTTGTGTGTGCTAGTATGTGTGAATTTCGGGGACGAAATTTTGTTAAGGGGGACGAATAAACCTGAAAATTTCAATTTTTCTCGAAAATGGTGTTCGGTAATTTCGCTGAAAACCTAAAATTTTCTAGATCTTGATGACGGTAAACCGACTTCACGCACTAATTTCACGCTTTTCACATCAAGGTCGTGACACGTGACATGATCTTGTGGATGCCACATGGCACCTTAGGGGAGTGACACATGGAATGACATGTGGCGCACTTGTGTGAATGACTCACATTGAGCCAAGTGTCAAGGTAGGAAATAATGGGAATCGGAAGATAAAACAAGAAAAAGGCAAAAGAAAAATAGAGGATGGGATCAAATTCTGGTGGATAAGGTAGAGAAAGGAAAAAAAGAAAACAAGAAAACAAAAAGAGTGCGGAGAGAGAGAAAAGAAAAAAGGGGTTTCGCTTTATAAGATCTTACTTTAAATCGAGCTACCTGGCTTTCATTTTCGAAGTGAGAAGAAGATCCACGATCACAAGCTATGCACTGGTACTCAAATTCTGTAGTTTCACAAACTCCAAGGAGGTAGGAAATTTTCCTATTTTGAATATTTTTAGCCTCAAAGTCATGTAATGGCATAGGTTGTCTTCAGAGCCGTGATAGACCATATGATTTAGTCCCAACATTTTGGGACTGAATATTGGAAATTTTTGGGACTGGCTCCGATAGTCCTGGACTGGGTTGAGATTTGGTTTTGATCTTGGGCGACTGATGACTCTGGTTTCTGTGGGTGTGTTTTGGTATCACAGCAATTTGGTGACGAACTGGAAGGGACCAAGAGGACCTCGCTTTATACGGGTCCGAGATTTCGCCATTTTGTATGTATTGTTGGAAAAAATAAATAATATGTTGTTTGTAAAAAATCATGTTAATATGTGTCATGTTGATGTATTAACATGGAAATCGTGGATAAATGAAATATATGTAGAAAATATAATTATCCGAATTTATAAATGTTGTATGTAGTGATGACATAGGATGAAATGACATGATTGCATTTCATATGCACGATCACACGTTAGCCCAAAAGGGTGCATGGTACTGTTATTCACTCATTCGTGAATGTGTGGTGAGTTTCTAAATGGACCACGTCCAAAATCGAGACTCACGGTGGTATAAAACACACAAATATAAATCGGTGCTCAACGTATAAGATGTGGTAGATCCCTCCCTCCCTAAGGGTGAAAGACCACAATTTAGATGCGGTTAGACATGATCACTGACGGTAAAAGCCCGTAGAAATGTCGGAAAACGAGTGTCGATCCTACGGTGTGACCTTGAAACATGGCCCATGAATAACACACGGGATTTGATAAAAAAAATTCAAGTGAATATTGGAGGGTTGTCCAATAGCTTAAGTCATTGGGGGAAACATCAATGACTGGTTTTCACACTCGCATCGCAGTGAGGGAGTCGGGTCAGACTCTGTCAGGCATGAGGAGTTTCATCTCATGCATGACACGTAATATTCCATATAGGATTGCATTATTTATATGGAATGTGATTGAACGTTTTCATGGTTGCCATTGCATGTGCATTTTAGGTAGGGAGTAGCCATTGTAGAAGAATTTTTCTACTAGGCATTTCTCATCCCGTTGTAGGACCCCCTTTCAAGTATAAGGGGCGTATAGGGAGACAACGCTTTGACGAGGCCGTGATTATAAAGAAGGCTGATGTGTGGCCTTGATATTACCTTTGAGTAACATTTTTGTATAAAATACTTCGCAGATAAAAGAATTGTAACTAAATTTTCGAGACTATTGTTTAAATAGTCGAGTATGTAATTATGGTAAGAGGGTCGTGATCGAACTCTTACGAACTGTAATTGAGCGTTTTATTTTCATATTTTAGATTTAAATGTGAATGAATGAGTCCCGGTAAAGGGATGTTTATTGGGGATATGGAAAGATGGACCCTATGGGGTCAATACTACTTTTGTTGAGACCCTAGATAGGTTATGATTATACTGTTATACAAATTGTATATTGGGTAGAGCTCCTCGAACAAAGGAGACTTTGCCCGATTTTTGTGAAAATATAGATCCCGATAAATGGGACACAATAGTGTGGTATCGGGTCACCCGAAATCCACAGAATTCAGCTGATTGACGAGTTGCTTCACCTGACCCCGGCCTGGGGTGTCACACACTTTTCTGGGCCCGCCCGTCCCAGCCCACCCATCGCCTTGCCCGCCTGCCAGCTAGACCCCAGCCCACGGGCCTTAAGAAATGCAGCGCTGGGCCACCGACACCTGTTAATCAACAAAGAATTAGCCTCGCTTATGTGCTTCATTATTCCGAGCCAAGCAGTTCGACTTAGCCCGTTGAAAACCCCTAATTGCACTTGATGTAGCCCAAGGGTTCCCATTTAACAACCATGGAGCATGCATGTTTCATATGATTGTCCAATTATATGATTAATTATTCCAAAAAGGTCAAATCTATCTAAAATTTTTTACTATCTCTAATTTAAAATTTTTTTGTGGCCATTTAAAAACTTAAATATTATATTATAATATTTTATAATTCATTTATGTGTATAGCACTTTATTTCTTTTATGATCATTCTAATGAAACTTCAAAACATTCTCCTTACTCCTTAGACTTCATTAGGTAATAATATTAGTCATAATGTAAAAACAATCATTCATAAATTAATATTAATAATAATAATCAAATAGACTATCATAATTATAACTCACTAATTGGAGGTATATGGGCTTAGATAAAGAAAAATGGGTTTTGTTCAAATACTTCGATCCTATACTTGGCATAAGCTTCTTGTTTATCGCTTGAAAATCGCGCATTTTCGTTATGAAAACAAGGAGAATAAGTTAAAAACAAGGAAAACACATCCTGGTTACCATCTTTTTTCTTCGAAAAACACGATCAAACATAAACACACTAAATCAAATAACTAGAGCAATTTTCAAATATTAACATTAATGTTAAAACTATTTTATGAAGACAATTTCAAAGTAGGTTCAAATATTCTTACATTACCTAGGATTAAGTTAATTTTGCACTCACTACAAGAGAAAGCATACGGTGACGCGAGTAATAAGTCACTGAACTGAAGGTAAGCCACACATCAACACCATAGAGGGTATCAATGGGTAACACATTAGGAAGTGAAAAGCGAATTTTATCACCCTTCCAACACTCTCTCACGTGCGGTTTCATTTATAATACCATGTTAAACTACCAACTTACCTACAATCTCAAGCTTGTTGGATTTGGATTTAATATGAATATCATGCCTTTTAACACTTATGAAGGATATGGTTGATCAACCTTACAAATTATCTAAAATTATAATAATAAATCATTTATTCTTAAATTATCTAAACAAAATATATTAAAATATTATTCTTTATAAATTTAGTTAGAAATAGTTTTTGTTTTAGAAATTTTTAAGTATTAATAACATTACAACCTAAGAAATTTATTTCTAAAAAAAAATTAACCAATTAAACAAGAAATGAGATTATTATTTAATGAATAATAAAGTGTTTAATTTTATTCTAAAATTATCTAAAATATATTAAAATATTTCATAATTACTATATAGAAATTTAATTATAGATTATTATTTAAATAATAATAATAAATCACTTTATTCCAAATTTTTGGAAAAAAATATATTAAAATATTCTTCTCTATAATTTATTTGGAAAGAGTTTTTAGAAATTTTCAAGTATTTTAAAATATTACAACCTAAAAATTTATTTCTAAAACAATTGAACAACAAAGAAGAAATAAGATTATTATTAATTAAAGAAGAAAATAGTATTTATTATTTATAGAAAAAAATATAATAAATAACTTTATTCAACACTATCTAAACAAATATATGAAAATATTATTCTTGTAATTACTTGTAGAACAGACTAAGATATAAATTAATTTTACTATGCATAAAATTTACTTTATTTTTTATATATCATCGATCCATATGCAAAAACAGTAAGCTTTTTACATTGTCTCTTCTAATTACTATAAATAGTAAATTAATTATGGAGTTATAAAATTTAGATTACATGGGTGTCATTTTCAGAAAATGACACTATAAATCTAAAAAATCAATATGTTGACACTTTTAAAAAATGACATCATAATCTAAAATTAGCACAATCTAGTTACTTCAACACAAATTTTTTAATTTCATATGGCATCATTTTTCAGAAAACGACACCATAAATCTGAACTACCGCGTTCCCAATTAAATATTTTTATATGATGTGTCACCTATATGAACTTTAAGTCATATGGTGTCATTATTTTAAAAAATAACACCAAAAGTAGTGACATCATAAATTGTTTTTTAGTAGTGATGATCACACTTTAAAAAAAAAAAAAATTTGTCCAAATACTCTACCAACATGAAAACACTTAACCCATAGAAGTAAATCAATAATTTTTATTTACTTGTAGTATTTGATTTAAATAAATCTTCATTGACATATGCTTTTTCAATCAAAATATTTTAGTTATTGTACAAATCTTCGAGAACACACCTCAACTGTCACTTGAGGGGATTCTTGAAAGTAGGGGTTTAGAACAACTCCTTTGGTTCATAGAATTAATAAATCAAATATAACAAAATACACTTTTCAACCAATTATGTCAATTCGTGGTTCAAAGCCACAACTTAAGTTAAACCTTACAAACATAATAATACATAACCAACCCTTTCCTAAAAGGTGCTTTTAGCCTAATCATCGGATTACACATAACAATGACAAGTCATGTAAATAGTTCATTATGATTATAACTAAAATAGAGGAAAAAGAATTCAAACAATGTTCGCTTCATTATAGTCTAATCATCGATAGGCAGGGAATTCTAGGTGATTTTTATGACTTTATGCAAGCCTACAGATGATGTGTCATGATTGGTTTTATTTCATCTCGTGCTCGTGGGCATTATCGTGATGCTTAAGCCGCTACACTCAACATATGATTTTTCCTTTGAGATTGAATTGAGACTATCGTGACATTATTTTGATTGTCGCGACCTTTGATTAGTACTTAAAAAGTGCTATTTTGAACCCTGTTTATTTCAGGTTTTGAGCACTTTTTATGTACTAATCAGCGTAATTAACCTGATTTGCACATTAAGGTCCCTAGTATTCTACTGATCGCATTTTGTGGCAAATTTTGCAGTTTTTGCGAACTAATCGTTCCAAAATTGTTGAGCCGATCCAAGCATGAAGAATTGAACAAACCCGCATCGCAGATCAAAGACTCAAGATGGTTAAGAGCGTAAAACGTAAGAAAATGAAGCACACAAATTTTGGTCACAACTCCGCTAAATTGCTCCCGCCACCACTATTCATCCCGCAACTTCACATTTCATCACTGCTCACCCATTGCTCACGCTGGATTTTGTTACAATTTTTCGTTCTTCCACTTTATCCTTATATTAGCTGCCTGGTTGGTTTTGTACTTCTGTCTGAGCACTATAAGCTCACCAAGCTCCCAGAAATCAACTCAATCGGGCCAATAAAATCGACTAAGAAGCTCGCCTCTCCGCCTCGCTCACTCTCTCTCTCCCTTTCTCTCATTTTCTGCACTTTCTCAAGGGCCAAACACCTCCAAGGATGAAACTGAGGATGAGCTGCTTAAACCCGCTCCTCTCGGGCGTATAGCCGGGCGCACGATCCGGCGGCTACCTGAGGTCCCCGTTCACGCTGCGGTCACCGCTGCCTGTGTTCTCCTTTAACCGGTGCATCCCTTCGATTCATGTTGGAATGGCCGCATTTGGTAATCTTTTTAGTGCTCACTATGCTTATTACTAGATCTCGTGATGTTCCATGGTTATCATTTATTACCCATTGCAATGAGTCAAGGAGACCTGCTTTGAACCGACGAGAACATAAATGGGCTAGGTGAATGCCATTTTCAAAAGGATAATTATTTCTGGGTTAGGTTTATAGCTAAATGAAGATCCGGCTCGAGATGACTATAGGTCATCCTCCTAACGCGAGGAAATAATCTCGAGGACCTCTCGTTGACTCGTAGGAACTTTGCATCCAAAGAGCCTCGATAGTTCAAGGAGTTCTATTTTACAATCTTTTTTTTTACTTAATTTATTTCAGCTCACAATCATTGAAACCCCCGTTTACAAAATCCCATGGAACTAAATTGAAATTCATCATTTTTAGCTTTAACAAAGAATCATTTGTGCAAAGAAACCCATCCCTGTGTTCGAATTTAGAGCCGCTATACTCAAGCAAAGAGTTTTGCCACGACAAAGAGGAGGAATTTGTGGATAAATTTTGTTGATTCCTGATCACCCCATCGTGACACGAATCAAATTACGCCGTTGCCTGGGATGGTGCCTGCGAATGATGACTGCTGAACACTTGTGATCCTCATCACAAGTTATGGTGAATTTTTCTGTATATATATCTTTTAAGGTTTTCAGCAGGCGAATTTTTGCTTCATTTTATTTGTTTTTAGCTAACTTACCCTGTAGAGTTGTTTTTTCCTTGTCTGTGCTCATGGTTCTGTCACAGGGTTCGTTCTAGCCGTGGATAGAGTTTCTTAATCAAGGTTGAATTTGGAACCCAATGGAAGAGGGACAAGAGGTCGCACGTAAGCGTGGTAACCCTTGCATATATGTCCACGAGCCGACATGTAAACCAACCATGGCAAAGTCGCAACCCGTGAGAGAATCCAAATGGATATAGTCTATGAGGGACTATAGTCCAATGGATGAGTTCACCATATATGTTAGTACTTACAACCATAGCTTGGGGAATCACACAAATTCCTCATGGAACCAAGACTCCACAAGATGCAATCTCCGAACCTCCATATTATGCTTCAACTCCTCGCCACCTCAACACCATAGTCAATCCCTTCATTTGAACAAGCCATTTTGACTCCACTGGATAGTGTGTGACACCTCAAAACCGGGGTCCCGCCTGTCAACCTCAGAATCTGAATATCAGAATGCTTCGTAACTGACACTACTCACGAAAAATCGAGTAGTCTCCCTTTAGGCTGGGAGCTCTACCCAAATACAGAACCTGTCCCAAATAACATCAAAAGACATATACATGAGTAAACGGTCACTGTGTGCTCCATACAACAATACTATCAATATACATCAACTATATACTATAGTTTCAAGAGTTAATAATTTACTTTATACAAATATATATTAAAAGTTTGAAACATCAATACATATCCAACTAAAACACCAAAGCCAGCAACTCGCTTTCTTCAAAACCCGGCCTCTAGATGACCGCCTCCCCAACGCTCCCGCACCGAAAATATTCCTCGACAAGGCGAAAGACAAGAGTGGAATCACCCTAAATGAGTTACTCCCCTTACCCAAATGCACATGCAATGATCCAATGTAAACACACACTCAAGTAAATGCGTGATCCTACTTGAATGTCTACATGACCAACCCAGCGTCCTGAGTCCTCACCTCCACCCCTCACACTTGCCTAAGCCATGTATGAGAAAACATCGTTTCAAAACAAAACTTGTTTTTGAAAATACACTATTGAATCTCGGTAAAAATATGGGACTACCCTCCGAGGCGAATGTGTTGGAGAATCTTCCAAAATAATACATGATTTCGACGGTAATTGTAGGACCATCTCCAACACCATTATCTCTGTAAAATCATCCCAGAAATTCCTTTCGCAACCATGTTCGTTTTCTTTCAATTTTTCATGTCATGCACACACACCTAATTCTAGGTTACTCGGTGCATATGAAATGCATTATGCCATTTCAACCATTTTCATACAACACATGCCAATACATCATCATGCATATATTGACATAAATTAAATCACACAAAGCATGTTATGTGAATTCTCAATCAATTACACCAAAATTAGCTCACATGGGCTAATTAACAAACACGAGCAATTCATTTTGAATCACTCAACCATACACATTTTCTCACAAAAATATTTCGTGAATACTATTCATGTGAACAGTGAAACCATCGGGTTATTGTTCACGGCCAATCATCCAATCATCGGTTCCACTTTGTGAACCCGAATTTCATAGTCATTTCTGGCCTCATGCACACCACAATACAATTTATAGCAATAATTATACACTAACAAATTTAAATGGGGCCCGTGGACTGCCGCTGCATCGTCTAATGGGTTCCATAATTCTACACTCGGCCCCAAGTTTTGTGGATCGATCAAACGGCTGCCTGGGCGCCTCAAACCAACCGAATCATCAACAAAACACTTAAATCAAGAGTAAAACAGTAGGATAAAACCCCTACCTCACGGTTTGTCGAATTCCAAGAACCTAAGATCTATGCGTTCCTCTCACAAGATGTAATCCACTCTTCTTCTCGTCCGAAAGAATCCAACTACGGACAAATGATCTTAAAGAGAAGGTACTCTCTCTCTCTCTCTAAAATCAAATCTCCTAAGCCACTGCACCTTCCATTCTCCCTAGCACGTTTTTGGCTCTTTTCCATAAGTAGGAGATGACACTATACACTCTTTTGTCCTATTATCATTTAAACAATTTCACAATGCCAATCATCCCCAAGCTTAGATTTTCACATTCGCACCATCTCTGCCATCCATTTCCATTCATTTCACTCATGCAACTTATTCCCCACATGAGTACATGTTATAGGTGACTTTGTCACATCACATGTCGCTTTTCTAAGACCGATACCGATGCCTAGAAAACATGCAGGGTTCGACTATCCTGACCCGACAAAATTCAACGTGTTAGCTAGATTTTGTGAGACGATTCCAACGGTGAAGTCTGTTTCATCATCCGAGATCTAGAAGAATTTCGGATTTTGACCGAAATTACGATTTTGCCATTTTTCCATAAATTGGAATTTTCTGCCCATAAGGTGACTTCAGGGCAAGAAAGGTATGGATTAATGCCCATTCGAATCAAAGAATTGTCACTGTGGAAGACAATTTGAACAAGAAATTAGATGGGCTGAAAAATGACTTTGAGCATAAATGGGACAACCTGCAAGACTCCATTGAAAACCTCATCGATCAACAGCAATGTCCACTTGAGGAAGAGTGCCAAAGTGACACCATGGTAGAGGAGCAATGTCAACAACAGCCACACTAGGGGCTTATAGAGGATTTTATTGAATTGTCTGAAGGGTTGTCTGAATCCTCATATATGTGTATTGTTGTTTTTCAAAGGAGAAGAAGAAGAATCCTCCCCTTTATAATCGAGGAGGGTAGGAAAAGAAACATGGAAGAGCCCTAAGAGCTTGTTTTGAATCCATTTCCACCAACAACCCACTACCGTGAGCCCCCTCCACTCGACTAAGTGTATATTTTATTTTACACTGCATACCCAACACCAAACACTATCTCCAAAGGCTAAATTTACTCAGACTCACTTCTCGCTACATAATTTTAGCAAGTTAGCGCCACGTCGATTTTTGCCACTACATCAAAGAAATTGGTAGTCGCCATATTGTACGGCATAGTGGATGGCGAAAACAACTGTTCAGTTTGGAGCACCCGACTCAAAGAATTTACTACCTCCACTCAGCCTTCAAGACCAATCGAACAAAGACTGAAAGCACGGGGTTTGAGTGAACAAAGTTCACTCATATTTTTGTTTTGATTTTTCTTATTTTATTGTTTTATTTACTTATTTTAGATTTATTTGAATTTTTCTTTTAGATTTTCTAATTTTAAGTTCATCTGTTTCTAGTTTGTTTTTCACTCTTTCTCGCAAGTTTTTTAATTTTCTAGTATTAATTTCTTTTGCAAGCTTTGAGGAAAATTTTGAAGTAGGAATGAAGATCGGAAAAGCAGAAAGAGAGGAATTTTGCCAGTGCAAAGAATTTTCGCCCTCTCCCTATTTCGCTCCCGATTGCTGTGCGATAACTTCATTCGAACCCGCTTTAGGCGTTCTTAAAATGCCAAGTTTAGAGATAGAATATAAATATAACAAGAAATAACACTTTTGAATTTTTTATTAAGGTGAATTTTTCAAAATTCTCTAATTGGTCATTTTTTTCCTCTCTTTTCTTCTTCTAACTTGTTCATTTGAAGCCCAAACGGAGTGAATAAGGTGCTCGATGGAAAGCTCATAAGTCTCCTATCCAACAACCAGAACATCACATCATGAGGTAGTACTTCCTTCTCTAACTTTCCAATCCGAGCCCCATCGTGACAATGAGATATTCGTTGGGGGAGAAAGGCAAGGAAGTGACTTTTGCATTTATGTTTTTGTTACTATTTTGAGCAAGCCCCATTTTGTGATGTTCTAAAGGCTTGCCGTTTTTCTCAGAAGTCGTATATACTATACAACTTATTTTTCATTTTTGCACCATTTTTTTCAGGGTTTTTGGCTTTAACCTGTAGTTTGAAAATTGAAGCACCGTCCAATTCTATCGATGATTGGTTCCATGCCTAGTCGAGTGGATGATCGCTTGAACTCTGTTACTGACATTTTTCTTCCTCTCTCTTTAGTTACTCCACACACTGTGCACATCAAAGCCTCTTCAATAAGCTGAAAAACTACCCGACCTCCTAAACTTTGCAATAACCTACCCTAGTTTCAATGAATTAATCTTTTAATACTGTGTTATGACCCTCATGAATAGAAGGCCCCAGCAGGCCTTCCCAAAACAATAAGAAGTGGAAAAAGAAAAAATAAAAGAAGAAAGAAAGAGAAAGAAGGTAATTCAGTAACGCTTTACTCAAACCCGAAAGCACCTGGCCCGAGGGGTATAGCGGCAAAGTTTTCAGTTTCCCTGCCTTAAGCCAATCAAGGTCAGAGCCACCACCTCTAGTGCTCGCTACACTGGTGGGATGGGTGGAGCGGGGCAAGTTGTAGGTGTTGGAGTTTCTAAACTCACCAAGTCCGGTGAAACCTCAAGAGTTAGTGGTCGAAAGATCCCTATGACTCGTGCCCTAAGCCCACCTGTCGGGAGTCACCGCATCCCCGTTACATGGACTTTGGTGAGGTCGATTCCTCAGTATTGCACCCCTACAAATTACCGAAAAAAGAGTTGTGAAATAGAGTGGGTCCCTGATCTATTCGTTGGTTACATGCTAGGTCAGTGGGCAATAGCCTCGGTCGGGGGAGAGTGCAGCTTTAGCAATTTATTGTTATAACTGATCAAACAAACACTTAGGTTTTCTGGGAAGTCTCTCGTTGATTCAGCAAAGAAGGAGGCTCTTGATACTCAATTTTGTATACATTCATTCTCTCAAGATAGTTACAAGGGGTGATTGCTGACTTATCGAGGGTTAGTATCACTCATTCACAACCTTTTTGAAATATAATAACTTTTGTGAACATAATTTTTATTTTGTTTCAGAGTGCCTTCTCTTTCTTTCTTCACTGCTAAGGACTAGCAATGTGTAGTCAGTGTGATTAGTACTTAAAAGTGCTATTTTGAACTCGTTTATTTCCTCTGTGTTTTGAGCACTTTTATGTACTAATCGTGAATTAACCCCGATTTTGTACATTAAGGTCCCTACTATTCTAATGATTGCATTTGTGGCAAATTTGCGCTTTGCAGCTAATCGTGCCAAAATTGTTGAGTCGATCAAAGCATGAAGAATTCGAGTCAAACTCAGCATCGTAGATCAGAGACCAAGAGGAAAGAAGAGTAGAAAACATAAGAAAATGAAGCACATCAAATTTTGGTCACAACCTGCGAAATTGCTCCGCCCGGGCTCTACTATTCATCCCAGAATCGTCAGCTGATTTTAATCACTCACCGCTTGTTCACGCTGAGATTTTTTGTTACAATTTTTCGTTTCTTCCCATTTTATCCCTTATATTAGCTTTTGGTTTTGGTTGGTTTTGTAATTTCCCTTGCTCTGAGCACTATATAAGCTCAGTCAAGATCCTGTAAAATTAACTCTCAATCAACATGAACGACTCGGGAGTAGCTCGCCTCTCCCCTCCGTCACTTTCTCCCTTTTCTCATTTTCGCATCTTCTAGGCAGCCAAACACCCTCCAAGGATGAAAACTTGGGAGGATGAGTACAAAACCCGTTCCTCCTTCAGCGTATACGCTGGCGCACGATTCTCCGGGAGGCTCACTGAGGTCCCCCGTTTTTCACTGTGTAGCTACCACGCCGTTGCTCTCCTTTAACTAGTGTACATCCTCCCGATTCATGTTGAATGGTCAGTACTTGGTGGCCTTTAGCTCACTTGATGCTTATTACTAGATCTCGTGGATGTTCATTAGTTATCATTTATTACCCATTGTAACGTGAGTCAAGGAGACTCGCTTTGAACCGACCGAGAACATAAATGGCTGGAATGCCATTTTCAAAAGGATAATTATTTTCAGGGGTTAGGTTTTATAGCTAAATTGAAAAACCGTTCGAGATGACTTACAGGTCATCCCCTCCCTAACGCGAGGAAATGACCCCGAGGACCTCTCGACTCAGAGAACTTCGTGATCCAAAAGAGCCCGATAGTTCAAGGAGTTATATTTTACAATTTTTTTACTTAATTTATTTTCAGTTTGCCAATCATTGAAACCCCCCTGTTTTTACAAAATCCCATAATCCAAATTGAAATTCATCATTTTTGAGCTTAATAGTAAATCATTTGTGCAAAGAAAACCCATCCCCTGTTCGACCTTAGAGTCACAGTATTGCAAAAAGAGCTTTGCTACTACAGTAGGAGGAATTCCTGAGATGATAAATTTCTTGTTGATTCCTGATCACCCTTTATCGCGGGCAAATTTAATCAACCTTTCCTTCCAATATTGTGTCTTCAAGGTCTGTCGTGACACTGCCCTCCTGATGTACAACTGTCAACCTCTATAATGAATGTCCCTTGTCGTTTGTCGCGACAGCGGGAGATTCTTCGGTTGGTCTTTAGGGGTGTCGTGACATTCCTGCTCAACACTCCTTTTGAATGAATGTCGTGACAAATTTGTGAGTATCACGATATTGTTCAGTTGTTTCTCTAGGAACCCTTCACATTTATGTCACGACATAAGTTGCAATGTCGCAACACTACTTATGCCATCTGGCCTTTTTTTATGTCGCGAGATATGTTGAGGTGTCGAGTCTTAGTCTATTTTCTCTTTGGTCTTTTTTGCTAGGGCTGGTAACGAGCCAAGCTACTCGGGCTCGGCTCGGAAAAAAACTTCGGCTTCCGGGCTCATTTCGATAATTCCTTGAAGTAGAGCTTGAATATAATTTAGGCTTGATAAATCTCGGGCTCGGCTAAAAAAGCTCGGCTCGGGCCGCCCGGGACATTATCGTCGGCTGGGCAAGGAGAGCCACTTCTGATCTCCGGCCGAGGATCCTGAGATGGTCTTCCTTAGGTGCGATCCCGAGCTGGGTAGCCCAGCCCGGTAGTACTAAGGTCATGTGTCGGATATCGATGTAATGGATCCTCCAAGCTCTAGATCCGGTCGACATGGATGGCAAATGCGTGAATCCTCGCAGAAGCCATTAAGGGCGGCGGCAGCGAACGGCCGGAGCTGGCGGCGAATCCCATAGCCGTCGGCTGGGGGGCGTACCTAGATCTCGGATATGCTCGTGCAGCGGAAATGGGTACCCACGATAGCACGAAGGTGTCGACGGTATGTTCAGTGTGGATAGCGTGAAGAAGGTCTTGAAGCCACATGAGGGCGTCGGGGAAGGACATGGATGTTGTTGTGACCCGCTGAGTGCGATCGATCGATCTGGTGTCTGAGAATCCGATTTCAAATATGAGGGTATTGGGGCTCCTGTGGAAACTATAGAGGCTGGTGGCCATGAGCTTAGACAAGGTTTGCCGATCTTGAGTAGCATCAAGGGTGATCGTGGGGTGGGGTTTCATAAGAGGAAGCGGAGGCCGGCATCTGGGGCTGAGCAGACCCGATTAATAACGCCCGGGAGTCCTGCCGTCGGTTCTTTGGGTATGAAAATTTGGAGCGGCCGGTTCGACATGGTGACGGATCACGGATCTCCAATCCGGCGATGGTGAAGCTATGGGTCTTTGAAATTAATCATGTGCGACTTGGTGGTCGGGAGGGTGGTGTGACTTAACCATGTGCAGCAGTATATTGCAAATAGTTTATGTTGTTACTAATGAGTTTGCTTGGCAGATCTTGTTGATATATTATTTCTTTATTTAGATAATTGATTAAAACCAATCATGTTTCTTATTCAATGATTTCAGGTATCTTATTTCTTCACTCTGCAATTTCTACTTGTTTATTCTATTTCATAATTTTTCGAGTTGCAATTTGTTTCAGCGATGAATTCTGCGTAATCAGAAGGGAAACAAATGTTGAAGGAGGTGGCTTTGCGGCTTTAGCATCGATTGCTAAATCAAGCCCAGGTAAACAAATCTCATGAAAATTATTTCCTTAATTGATGTATTTTTATCGGATTGATTACAAAAGTTAAAAGTATATGGCGAAGCGAGGATTGATTACAATACAAACTTGTATAGGCTCGGGATTGGGCTTGAGCTCGAGGTTAAGCTCGAGCTCGTTAAATGGAAGCGAGGCCTAATGAGCTGCTCGACGAGCTTGAGCGATTTTAAGCTCGTTCCACAAAAGCTCGTGGGCTCGGTCAGTCATAAATTAACAAGCCTAGCTCGAAATATTCAAAGCTCGGCTCGGCTCGGCTCGTTACCAGCCCTACTTTTTGCTGTGATGTCGCGACCTTCCTTGCTTCCTACCTTAGTCAATTAAGCACATTTTCTTGCTCTTTTTGTTTTTTTTTTTTTTGTTTTAATATTGATTCCCACAAAACAATAATTTTGGTGAAGATTCCATAATTTTGCATTAAATTAAGCATTAAGACCTCAAATATGTATCCAAAAATGAACTTAAAGATATATGAGTTTCATACTCATCACACATTCTTGCATTGGAGGACTCCTCTAGCCCGAACTACTTCCTAGTTCTCCCTAGGAATTCACATTTATTTCATCAAGTCTCCATCAAACTTTGGCTTTGAGGCGGGGCGTGTTCATGTAAAACCCTTGAGACAAAGATATGGACAATCTCCAACCCATGACATGGTGTGTAGTTGTCGTCGCCTTGGTGTAGTGTATGGTTGTCGTTGTTTTAGTGCGACATGTGATTGTCATCGTCTTGGTGCGGTGTTTGTTTGTCGTCATCGTGGTGTGACACTTATTTGTGTAGGACGATTCAAACAATCAAAGTATATTCGATCAACGACAAGAAATCAAATCAATGGTCAATCTGCTGCACAACTGGAGTCATATCTATTCTAGTCACAATAGTAAAATCAAATGTGTAGACTTAGCTATCAAACGTATAGGCTTTGAACTGATTTCATTATGCTATTAATCTGGATGTTATTTCATTCTCTATGGTTTTTAGTGATTTTGATTACATATTTCAATCGATGTATTGCTAATTTGAATCAATAAAATTATTTCTCTTCAAAAGAAGTAAAATAATTTTTATGTAATTTTAAGTAAAAATTAAATGCAACATCTCAGTGAGCAACCTTAGAATAAATCATTAATTTCAAATTTTATTTTTCCATCATCAAAATTGAGATTACGAATAAATCATTAATTTCAAATTTTATCCTGTTGTCATTAAAATTAAAATAAAACAAATCTTGGTTCTAAATTATTTATTTCATCAAGAAAAAAACTGAAGTGATTTAATAGTAAAGATTTTTATTTTATTTTTCTGAAAGTGTGATTATAAAATATTTCCAAAATATTTTTAGCAGTAAATTATCTTATTTTATTTTGAGATTTTCTAAATGTTTGAATTGTCGGAAGCTGTCTAATTGAGGAGAAATCTAAAGATGTAGAAATTAATATGGGAGAGGAAAAAAGATAGGCTGAGATATGAAAGTATATATATTTGTCATTTTAAATTGTTTTTAAAGTATTTCCAAAATTTTTATATAATTTCGTTTTATCGATATTTAATGTAAAAATATCTATCTATATATCGATATATCCTTGTTTATCAATACATAAGAGTTTTTTTTTTTTTTTTTGAAGAGAAGAGAGTATTTATAATAACCCTGAATATCACAAAATGTTAAAAATACTCTTATACCCTTTTTCTCCATAAATATGAGTCACATATTACAACACAACCGATACAAAAACCCTATGTACATGGTTTTTTTGATTTGGTTTTTAATATATAAAGTGGTTTGATTCAATTTATAGATAATAGCAGATTAAATTAATTTAAATCGATGAGATTCGATTCGGTTCTAAATCGGAGTAAAAAACTAAAATTGTAATTTTTTATTTTAAAATTTTAATATTAAAAATATAAGAATAAAACTTAATATATTTAATGTTATCAAAAATCCATAATTTTTTAACTTTTAAAAATAATGAATTAATTTTATTCTTCAATAAATAGTTTCTAGAAATGAAAAGCATAAATATAAATAAAAATATTATTATTTTGAAGATTTATATGGATCCCACCATTATAATGAACACAACAAGTAGTATAAATTTTTAGAAATTTTCAAAATTTTATAAAAACATAAAAGCAAAGACTGAGAACTCACCAACCATAAAATTTGCGAGAGTTCCAAAAACTAAACCCTAACATAGTTAGGTTTTCTTTTTTATATTTTGAAACTAAGATCGACGGCCAACTGCTTGATTGCTCAATTTAAAATTGAATATAAAAATTATTTTAAAATATTTCAAAATCGGATTGATTGGTTTCAATTTGATCGATTTTTTCCATTTAATGGATTCTATGGACACCCCTAACCTTTATTGTGATGTGTGGAGCTCAACTCTCCTCGTGCTATTACTACTTTAATTCCTATCTAGTTAATGGGTGTCACTCATTCCTCCAAAATTCATGACCTTTTTTTTTTGTCTGAAGAAGTTTGATTCCACGGTACATTATCTCTCTCCTTCGTCTCATCATCTCTCTTGCCTCCCTTTGACCATTTTCTGGATAAAGCCTTTGTGGGTGAATAAAAATATGATTCTTTCAACATTAATATTTGGTTTGCTATTGGATTTTTCTAATGAAAGTGACTTTGTTCGACATTATTTAAAATATATTTGATGGCGCTTTTATCATAAATTATTTGTACTAACAATGTTTTCTGAATTCAATAATTCAAAAAATGGAGTCACCCTGGGGCTGGTAAGCAAATAGGATCTCAAATTGATTAGATTACATAATATATCTCTTTCCCGACTTGGATTATCAAAACTTTTTTTTTTTTTTGAGCAATTTTTGCATTGCCTCTAGAGACAAGTGAAATTTGTTTTCCTTTTTGCCTTCTAGAGGCAAAATGGAAGTAACAAAACTGGGTAACAGTGCCAAATTCCCTCTACTAGTGGGAGCATTTTGAAAATGGATGTTTGGCAATGCAGAAATGCTCAGGTTTTCACTCCAAGCCTTCATCTTCTCATGTAGTCATCCTATCAAGGTCCCAACTCATTATAAATTGCTTCCAATAGCTTATAAACTCACACAAGATATCTTAAGATGTTCTCATTACTTTACTTCATGATTCCAAGAGCCGTTAAAATGCCTAAAAAGACATAAAAACACATTAATACTCAAGAACATCATAAATAATGGGTTATGGAGCCAACAACTTACATAATTGGTTAGGAAGTATGAGTTTCCAAAACAAAAGGCTTTTAAAATAAAGAAATTAAATTGAAAAATGCTCTTTTGAGTGGTTATCAAACATTAATCTACTTTTAACTAAAAAGATAATGTGTTTATCTAATTAACAAGGAAAAAGTACATGTATTATATGATTAAATGCACTTATTAAGGGAATTAATATTTAATTCAGAGTACTAAGATATTTATAGACTTTTTTAAAACGGCTTTTGTAGAATTTATGAATTTTTAAAGGCTTTTATAGAGTACAAATGTATGGATTACTTTAATAAACTTTTAATTTAAAAGACTTTTATAGTCTCTCACGAACTTTTCTAAACATTGATAGACTTTTAATAACTTAATAAAAGTAGGATTTATGGTGTATTACTCCATCTAGTTTGAACCATTGAATCATAGATCAATTCTGAAGTACTTAATAGATGGCATGTAACACCAATGGATAAAAATGAATGTTATGGTATTGTCACTGTTGGAAATGTGAATGAAATTAATAATTTCGCTATTTCGTAAAAAGCTCATTTTTCTAAGTCTTTGAAAAGCCTAAACCATTGGCATTCCAGAAGTGAGTAGTCAAGTTTATCCTCGGTTTAAGCCTATATATAGGATGTTAGAATTGTAAGACCCGAGAAAATTCCAATTTTCTGAAAAAGGGCAAAATCGTAATTTCGGTAAAAATCCGAAAATTTTCTAGATCTCGGATGACGAAACGGATTTCACTGTTGGAATCGTCTCGCGAAATCTAGCTACCACGTCAAATTTCGTCAGTAGGAAAGACCGGTCGAATTTACGTTTTGAACAGAGTATCGGGTTGACCGTAAGCAATATGTGATGTGACAAAAGTCACCCACATAATGTACTCATGTGACACATGTTGCATGAGTAGAGAGATGATGGAAATGGACGGCCTAGATAGTGCAAAGTGGCAAAAATCTAGAAGAAGGGACACAGGGAATTTTGGAAATTCTTAATGAGAATGGGACAAAAGATGAGAGCAGTGTTAAATGTTGCAATTTAGAAGACAAAGCGGCGGTGTGCTAGGCTGGAGATCTTGGCCCCAGGTTTTGATTTTCTAGAGAGAGAGAGAGGCTCCTTCTCTCTGGGTTTGCGATGTCGGACTTTCGGTTTCTTCGGGCGAGAAGGAAAGTGGTTGCAGTCGGGGATTTGCGCGTGGGTGCCAGGTTTAAGGAGTTTCGGCTATTTCAGGTGAGGTAGGGGGTTTATCCTACTTGAGTTTACTCTTGATTTAAGTGTTTTGTGGATGATTGAGTTGATTGAGGCCGTGAGAGGCCGTTTGATCGGTCCCAAAACTTGGGACTGAATTGTTGAAAATTTTTGGAGACCATTTGAGCAGTTTAGTGACAGTCCACGGACTGTTTGGGCAATTGGTGTTGGAATTTGTGTAATAAATTGTGTTTTGGTGAGTAGGAGGCCGGAAATGGGCATGGAATTCAGTTCCACCAAGAGGAACCGATGTTGGATGAGTGGGCTGCCCACGGACAACCCACTTGCTCTGTTTTGGGACTGTAAAAACAGTCCCGGGTTTGTGTGAAATGGACAAAAAAAAAAAAAAGTCCATGTGTTGGGTGCTTGACATTGTTGAAATGAATGGCTTGAGTTGTATAGGAATTAGTAGGTTAATGCATGAACTTTGTGTATTAACATGAGGTCACAATTATATGGATTATAATTGGTGTGTAGACCATTGGAGATGAGATAGTGATTAGCTCAAGTGAGCAAGTTTGGGAGTTGGTTGATCAAAGAAATTAATAGGTTAATGCTTGATATGTTAACATGATGCCATAGTTATATAGAATATAATTGTGGGGGTAGGTGTTGACCGACCAAAACGCATATACAAATTTAGTTACCTGATGCAAAATTTATTGTCTAATCCCCAGCGCACCATAAAACTTGTTGAGACCAAAAATCTCCTAGAGTTAATCATTTTCAATTTTGGTTTTGGCCTGATATACTGCAAGTGCACAGGTCGACAAGTAATAAAATGGATATAAGTCCAGATATCGATCCCACAGGAGATCTCAGAATTTTTAAATCATTGCACTTTTATTCTTCGAGGCTCGTCTCTTATTTGGACCGTAAAGTGATATTGGGGTCCGGCTTAAGAAAAATTGGATATTATACTATACTGAGTAAAATAAACAAACGATCAAATAAGCTGGAATATTAAGAATAAAGAATAAAGAATAAAGAATAGTTAAGAAAATAAATGGACTTTGAATAATTATCTTTCGGAGGACACATCAGAGTATCTTTGCTATATTGAAGTACCAATTCACACGTAGTTAATGCGATAAAACTTCTTGAATATTTCAGGTTTTAAAATTTGTCCAAGTTTAGCGATAAATTTGGATCTCTCCACTCCACATTTCATTATCTAATTTTCTGATTCTTTCGAAGACGAGGAATGAGATAACACTACTTTTAAAAGGAATTTCCTTAATCTGGGTATTTTCTTTTCATGATACTTCATGCCCATTTTATGGACTGTAAACCCTTAGCTCCCCAGTTAACCGATTGACAAGGATTAATACAACTTCGGGTTACTCTTCCTCGAGGTAGAATAGATCACCCTCTCCTTGATTAGATCTCGGCTAACCAGGTTGGCCTCAGCTATCCAGAATTGAGGTGAACTCTTTGCTTGTTTAAATTGATAGCTTCGTTCAACTCGTTCTTGATTTCAGAAGTGAGAAGAGGATTTATCAGTAAACTTACAAAGCTCATTAGATCTCTAATAGTAGGTTAATATACGCTAAAGAAATGTTCACAACTCTCGGGAATGTCTTATGCAGTAATGTCACTCGAGAGGACCTCGCTGAAATCGAGGCTGATGAAGCAGATCTTAAGCGGGTATGAAAGCGATATTCAGATCGAGAGAAAACATTAAACCGAAGCAGTAAATTCATAGCTGAAATTCTGAATTTCTTTGGGAAAGCGACTACGGGAAAGATAATTTATTTATAGCATTCACTTAATGGAAGTGGATTCTGATTACTAAAATTACACGCTACGACATTCCTCGATCATAGAATAGCGCAATTAGTTGAAAAGTCAATTCGAAATTTGTGCGAACTTCAAACATTCAGTATGTTGAAGCAGATAAGTGCATTCGGCTTACGCTCCAAAAGCTTGATAACACCGGATCCGGAAAATAAAGCGAGAAACTAGAGCGATAAATCTAATCTAATCTCTAACTCTGACATTGAAAAAGAAAGAAAAGAAAGAAAACTAAAAGGAAAATAAAGAAAATGGGCAACTAGCTACCCCGGACCTCTCGTGCGGTAATCGTGGGCCCCTTTTTCATAAGGGTAAATTGCTTATTTATAAGGTTTCTCGATTGAGCCCTAATTCAATCTGGTCTTGTGGATTCAAAATTAGATGGCTGAGTGCTGTTCAGAGTCGCGACCTCGACTCCTGTCGTGACATCATCCATGTCCGCGACATCGATCTCAACGTCGCGACATCAACTAACTCAGCTGACGCGGCGGTGTCTTACGATGTCGGCGACATCGATCCACTTATCCGAACATCGGTTTATGCTACTGCAGGTTTCAATTGGTCTCTCCTGGCATGCGACATGGTATCTTGTGGCGACGCCGGCTGAGTCTTAAGGCCTTCAAGCGATCGTTCATGATGTAGCGACCTCAATCTCTTTATCGCTGACATCGGTTTATAATCTTTGGAGGCTTCAGCGGATTTGCTACCGATTAATCGCGACTTAGTCTTACATGCGACAGCGGCTTCGATTAACTTCGGCTCATCCTTCCAAACTGTCGCGAAGCGAGGCGATTCTCTTGTCGCGACCTCCATCTCGAATTAGCGACCTTCGATACTACTCCTTTACATCCGTCTTTGTAGCGACATCGTTTCGCTGGCCGGTTAATCCTGGCGTATCACGGTGATTCTGAACCGACGATTTGCTTATTTCCTTCACTTATCACGATGTCAGCGACCTCATAATACGGGTATTGCAAGCCCAAAGCGCATCAATGAATCAACCATTTGTTTCCATTCACCCTTGACCACTTCTTGCATTTTTTATTCCACCATTTCTTTGCATTTTCCTTTGCATTTTCTTCTTTCTTTTATACTCCACGCAAATAACAAATTTGGTGAGTTGCTTCATATTTACGCATCTTAATTATTCCTTTTTACATTAAAAATCAAACGGAAAAATGGACTAAAAATAGATGACTTTTCGACTCATCAAACTCCCCGAACTTGAAATTTTGCTTGTCCTCGAGCAAAGAAAAAGAAAAATTGTTTGTCCTCGAACAAAGGACATTTTTAATTCTGTTTTGCGATAGAAGTCAATTTAATTGAAATACAAGGATTGCATTGTTTTACGCACACATCTATTGAGTCCATTTCAAGGGTTGATTTCTACTCTTTATAGTATGCTCTAAAAACTAAAAATTTGTTGAAAAATTGTTTTACAAACAGCATAATCATTGGATCTGGTGAAAAATAAATTGTTTTCCCTTTCTCATCTTCATAATTTATTCATAGCTCTAGGTCTTTCCACAATTTTCTTTTGTTTATTACCTTTCCAAATTCCATAAACATTGTTCATATTGATCTCACTAATGTAGGTAATTCCATCCTTGAATCATTGAGGTCTTTTGAGCATATTAGGCTTGGGTAAGGGTAGGATAAGAAGGAACTTTTTGGTTTAGATTACCCTGAACTTTTTCTCTCTTCTTTCTCACTACTGCCCTTTTTTCCTTGTAGTTACTTTAATAAACTCCCCCAAACTTTATTTTTGGGACATCTCCTTGATTTCTTCTTTTTCGAGGAAATGTGTCTCCCATTTCTCATTTGTAATTTAATGGGAATTTCCTTTGTTTGTCACCATTCGGGGATGAGTCTGTGTTTTACCTTCTTAGGCTTCCCTGCACCCTTGCGAACTTTGGGTTAGTAACTCCATTACCAGATGAGTAGGGTGCTAGGTGTTGAAACACCCCTAAGAACTTAATAGTTCGAGAAATTTGTCCCAATTAAAACTTATCCATACCTTATGCTTTTCTATTGTATTTGTTTTTGACCCTTTTCCTTTCATTCTATTTTTACCATTTTTTTTTTCTCTTGAGTTCTTGAAAACAACCTCCCCCAGGCTTGATTTCCTTCTTCCTCTTTTCAGGTTCTTGGGTAATTACGGGTTCTTTCTTGGAGGATTGATTCTTTTGGAAGGTTTGAAGTTTAAATTGGCTGATTTTAGAAATAAAAGGCTTGATTGGCTCAATTTACGGAACTAAGGTATATGCTTTAGCATATAGATAGGGACCAACTTGTTGGCTCAAACTTTCCAAGAATGGCACCGCATCATTTCTTGTCAGGTTGTATCACACAGGATTTCGCCTCGATCAATAATCTAACAAGTTCTAGAATCTGGGTTAGCTGCGTTATTGACCATTAGGAGTTCCTTGATTAATTTTTGTTGATGAGTAGTTAAACTCTTTAGTATCCAGCAGGTTCCTTGACTCATTGTTCATACCACAATCTCAAAAATATGTTTTGTTCCTTCAATTTCATTACTTTCCTCTATCTGGATAACACTTGGCTAAATTTAAAATCACTTTTGCACCTTGTTTCAATGAAATTGTATTCGGTACAACCCTTGTTACGCGCTTTTGGTTGTTTTCGATTTACTCATGAATTTAGCAAATTCATTTCGACATTATGACATATCGACAATTTTTATTCTTGAAATAAATCATACTTTAATTTCCCCGACTATCGTCATGGCGACTGCTTGTTGAACAAGCGATTCAAATAGCACCTGACAATTCAATTCAAATTTCTCATTTTATTTACGATTCAATTACCTTGATTGGATACAATTCAAATGGGATAAGGAGGAATTAGGAAGGTTAAGAGGAGGTCAGTTTGGGAAGAAGTCTATCTCTTTCTTTTGGAAGAGGCAGCAAAGATATTAGGGGGCTCCAGGTCTAGGGTATTCAAATGAGCTGGGAATGGAGAGAATTTCATTTCTCTTCTTTCCTTTCTCTTCTTAGTTTCCTTCTCAACTTGATCTTGATCGAATCATTGGAAGAGATCAACCTTCTTGCATTTAGCTAAGTCTTGTCTCTTCCCCAAAAGCCATTCATTGTGTTTTCCATTTCGATCCATTATTTCCAAAAATTTGGAAAGATTGTTGTTAATCAAATCAAATTTTCTAGCCATTTTCTGCTTTGTAGGATTCGACATGCCTCTATCATCCAAATTTTATTCTCAAAATCTTTTAGAGACTTGTATAAAATTTGGCTCTTGATTGCTCTCAAATTTGGCTTTCTCGCTTCCTCAGATCTCTTTCTTTATCAATGTTAGAGTCGAGAGTCATGCTCAAACTGGATTGTTATAAAAGCTTCATGACTTAGTTTGAGTTTCTCTGTGAATAGACAGGATCTCTTTCCTTCATTTCTTTCTCTAAACTCTTCCCTCACGGCTTTCCAAAATTTTCTCATCTGCTCCTCTCTTCCTGCTCACCTTCTTCTCCCCACTCAGTTGCTCTCTCTCAGAGCTCCATCTCATGCCCTTTCCTTCCCCGTTTAGCCTCTTCCTCCCACTCGGTCTCTTTTCACTCTTTTCTCATAAATGCCTTCTCCGAATTCCTCACGCAGTTCCACTTTCTTTCATCCATTCTCGCATGGCATCAGAGCCCTAAAGATCGTGAACTGCTCTTCAGGCTCCTCTCGAGCTTTCCATGTTGGAAATTTCGTTTCCGCATGTGAGAGAACTTGCCATGGAAATGGAGTATCTATCGGGCCGTCTTCATCCTCGGCCTTCATTGTCCGCAAAATGAAATCATTGTTGTCGTGAGTTTTCCGGGTGCTCGCTTCCTTGATCAAGAACCCTCAGTCTCCTTTTTTCGTCTTTCAACAAGGGTTTCATCTCTTTTCTACCAAGACTCTCTTTCTTCTCGTTTCGTCCTTTGCTAACTCCCGTCGAAGGAGTGGTGAAGCCAGGGTACTTCTTCTTTCCTGATTCCCATACCCTTTCACCCCAAATTTTCAAACATAGAACGTTGATTTGCCGGGTGAGGAACAAGCCTCTTTATTCCCTTCATGATACCTCATGATGTAATTCTTCAATGATGTTCCTACATTGGATTCAGATCCTTTTAGGATGGCATACAAGATCACAGCCTTCGTTCTCTCACTGCGGCACACGTGTTTGTTGGAACTGAAATGTAAGCCAGTGAAGTAAAACCATACCTTCGCTTCCTGAGGCTTCCCTGGCTCAATGTTTCGCCTCTCCTTCTCCCTCGGGGTTTAGCCGCACCTTACCATTAAATAGCTTCGCAATCTTTCCAAAATCCGGGGTTTTTCCGAAAGTTTCTTGAATTTGGAACCATGCTTAAATCGCCACGCATAGGCCTCGGGCTGATGGCCTTAAACATATGAAACCCACTTCTAACAAAACCGCCTCCATCCTTCCTTCCTACCAAATTCGAATAAAACCTCTACTGCCGTGACACCCCATTTTTGGTGGTGCAATGTAGACTCTCCCACCTCTCTCTCGCTCTATCATCTCCCTTGAAAGGAGTAACAGATTTTGAATCTCCTCTCGTGACAAAACCCCTCGTTAGCATAATATTTTTCCACCTGGGAGTACGCCTCGGCCCGACACGAAATCCTACTTTTTCTTCTTCTCTCACCCTTCCTTCTCTTTCCGTCTTCGAGCTCGCCTGAGTTTCGGTGCCCGATGGCACCTCTCCCCGATTGTTCCACGACCTCGTCTAAGTGTTCCTCTCGACGAGCTCTTCTTCCTCGGTTGTTCATGCTCCTCATAATCTCGTCTAGGCTAGGGACTAGGTGGGAATTTCCAGCCATTGAAATCTAAGAAAAGCTTTTCAAAAGGCTCTGGAAAGCTAGGCTTCTGTGGGTCGAGATCTCTAATATGGTGCCAAGGTGAATACCTATGTGGTTCGAGGAATGATAAAGCCTAACAACAGAATTCAATCAATGTTTGTATAATTATCGCTTCATTAAAAACACGTCGCGACTTCACCCGCTCTTATTTGAGGTCATTGAATTTGGCTTTTTAAAGTGAGTTAATGGCATTAAATCTTTTATGTCGCGACATGCTAAGTTTGTCGCGACATAAGTGGATTTTTTGTGTGAATTGTCTGATTATCATGTCATGACATCCTTTTATTCTCGCTTTTATTCCCTATTTCCTACCTTATGTCGTTGTTGCAGACAAATATTTTTCATTTTGAAACTTAATTCTCTGTCGCGACTTCACAGTGGTGTCGCGACATATACCTTCTTCCTTCAATACTCACAAATTGCCCTTTCAAAACAGGTCACGACATCAATGTTTTGTCGCGACATCACTTATGTCGCGACATAACTCCTTCAAGCCAGGACTGCCCTAACTCAATGATCTCAAGGACCTTGAATTCTCTTATTGTTCCTAACCCTTGTATACATCTCTTCGTGCATCTCCAAGCAAAGATTTAACAATCAATTCAAGTATATCTACAAATAATCAAGCCAGGAGGAAGGTTACTTCCCTTTTCTCATGTCATGACTTCTCTCGCAAGCTGTCGGAATTGTCTCGTATTGCCTTGCCATTCATGTTCTTAAACCTTGCGTAAGCTCACGCAATATTCAAGAAAAAATCTAATTAAAACTACAAATTGATTTATAAAAATTAAATCTATCCTTATAAAAAACAAATCCACCTAAATTTCAGTTAGAACTGTTAAGAAAAAATATTTCAAAACTTAAAATCGAAATTAAATCCTTAAGGGGTTGCTCCCCATTAGTCAGCTTCGCTTTGAGTCCTTAGTCGACTTGTTGTCAGGGTACTTCTTCTTTCCTTAAGAACCAAATGAGTTCTTCATTTCCCTTCCCCGTTTAGATAATGCTTTTTAACCTCATCCATTGACCTTGGAATTCTTCCCCATTATCGCTCCCTCATATGTCACTGCCTCCAAATGTGTAGTAATTTGACACCACACCGTGTACGCCCACTCCATTTGGATTTTAATTTCTCGAAACAATTTCGGCCTAGAATTAAAACAGCAACCTGCTCCCCGCTCCTCGAACTCTTTTCAAATTCTCCATCATGCCAACATTTCTTTCTATTCTGCTCTTTAGTATATCTTAACATTATCATAGCTTCATTTCTCACCCTTCCAGCCGCATACTGAGCAATCTTTCTTCCTCGTTGTACCTTAAAATCGAAGTTTAACTTCTCGATGACCCACATCGCTTCAGATTCCCAATTCAAGAGGTAAGATGACATGGCTCGCCAAAAACAACTCAGATCGTGGACATTCCACCCGGGCTCAGATGTACCCGTAAGCCCAAAGTGCATCATCAAGTTTGAAGACCAATCCTTCCCCGCTGAGCTCACCGTCTTTTCAAGTATTCTTCGATCTCCCCTCGCTGAAATTTCGGTCTACTGTCTCGGGATGATGGGGTTAAACTTCATTACATGTCGATCCCATACCTGCCATGAGTTTTCTGCAAATATTTTGTTTGCAAAGGGTTCCCCCATCACTAATGATAGTCTCCGGTGTTCCAAATCGCTTCAAAATATTCTTTTTGCAAGAAACTCACAACCGTATAGCATCATTCCTCGACAAGCCACTTTTCCACCCATTTGAACGTAATCTACCGCTAGCGTATGTGGGTTAGGTTTCCCAAATGATGGCCAGAGTGTCCTTGTATAAAATCTATTCCCATACATCAAAAATTTGTATCACCATAATACTTCCGAGGGGCATTTCATTCCCGCGATATTTCTAATCTTGCACCTATTTCACACAATTTAACCCACCAAGACAATCTTTGAAGATAAGTACAATAAATCCCGACGAGTATCTCAGGAGTCGCTCTTTCTCCGTAAGTCCCCCATATGGGCGATGCATGGCATCTGCATTTAAAATGTTGCCTTGTTCACTTTCTCGCACACATCTTCTTATTATCATGTCGAAGACTCTTTTGGAATAATACTGGTCATCCTTAAATATAATACCCGCCGCTCTGAAGTTTCCTCTTCGCTGGTAGTCGAATTCCTCAAGGCACATCTACAAGCCGATAATTCACAACACGCATACCATGGAAGCTCGAAGGAAACCTTAAACAATCGCCATCCGGAAGTTCTCTCGTTAACATCACATTTTCTTCTTCATCACCGCTTCTACTCTTGACAAGTGATCAGCTATCACATTGTCACATCCCTTTATCCTGATTTCCAAATCAAACTCCTCGCAACACAGCGACTCACCTTATCAATCTGCTTAGCTTCCTTTACATCAAGCATTCGATCGCGCATGATCGCAGGAATTACCACACGGGATCCTAAAATGTATTGCCTAAATTTTTCACAAATACTATGACTAGCATCTCCTTTTCATTGTCGAGTAGTTCTCAGGCTTCATCAAGGTCTTACTAGTATAGTATATGGCCCCCAATACTTTTTCTTTACCCCAACATGCCCTATGGCAAAATCACTCGGCATCACACATTATTTCAAATCCTCGATCCATTCTTTGCAGCCATTATAGGTGTTTGTATCAATCTCGATTTTGATTTCTTCAAAAGATCTCTCAGGAGTCATCAAATCGAACCAGATCTTTTCCCAAAAAGAATCTCGCATAAAGGGTCCTGCTATTTTTGAAAAGTTCATGAATCTCCTCAGAAACTAAAGACGCCCTCAAGAAGCTTCTTCTACCCATCGTAGGTGGCAAGAGTTTTGATAATGGATACCTGATCGGGTCCACTTCTAGTCCAAGAAGGTGAAAATTTTATGCCCAAGAACAATAATTTCACACCATAAAATGGCATTTTTCCCAATCTGCTAGCTATTCGTCTGGGCATCTTTGAAACAGTCAGTTTCCTGATTTGTTTAAACATTCACTCAAAGTTTCCGATGCATACAATACAAAGTCATCCATGAAAACACGCTTCAACCAAATCGAGAACATAGACATCATACACCTTAAATGTAGCTTCGAGCATTACATAGCCCAAATGGCATCCTTCCGAAGGCAAAGGTACCATGTGGGCATGTGAATGTGGTCTTCGATCCTCTCGTGCAATAGCAATCGATCAGATCCCGAGTGTACCCATCCGTAAAACAAAAGTGAGGGTGTCCTCGCTTAACCTCACCCAACATCCGATCAATGAAAGGCAAAGGGAAATGATCTTTTCTCGCTGTCGAATCTAACTTCCGTAATCAATACATACTCATCCTCGTCACGTTTTGCCGGAATCAATTCATTTTTTCATTTCGATCACAAAGAAACTTTTCTTTGGAAACCACATGGACTCCAAGCTCACCCAAGTACTGTTCAAATAGCATAGATAAAACCAAAGATCTCAAAGAATTGGAAATTCTCCTTTCTCGACTACTTCCTTCATCACGGATCTCGCCTCCTTCGGGTGTTCTACGCATGGTTTTGAAGTCTCTTCTGGCCATAATCTTATGCATGCAACGATGGACTGATACCCTTCACTCTTCAACGGACCAAGCCAGCGATTCCTATGCTTCCTTAATATTTTCAACACCTGCCCTCGCACCGAGTCCTAATAAATGATCACCGGGTTTTTCTTTTGGTAATCTAAGTAAGCATACTTAAATGACGCTGGCAACTCTTTCAAACTATCCTTCGCACCGGTTTCGATGAATTTCCTCTTTTCAATATTTTCCCCATTGTCATTTCTGCTGGCTTCAAGCTCATCATAGTTTCTAAAGAATGAAAACTCGGTCAGATGGAAATTTTATCAGACATCTTCTAAGATACCGAATTCATCTCTTTTCATTGATAAAAACTCAAGTATTACAATCATTGTTAACATCGTGGCGCTGAAGTATAATAAAATCAAGCATTGCAACTTTCCTCGTCTCCGTCTATATTTTGCATACACTTTGATCAGTTAAAAGCAAAGCAAATTTCTTCTCCAACCCTTAAGGTAAGAACCTCGCATGTCAACGTAGCAGTTCCGCAGCTAGAACACCTCCCAATAGCGTGGGTACTCTGTGAATCTTCTTCCATGTTCGAATGACGGTCTAATCGGGAAACAACTTCCCAACAAAGGATCCGCACATTCAATGACCTTCAGTTTTACCATCGATATGTCCGCCATTCTCAAGAGTAACAATCGCGGAGTAAGCTCCCCAAACTTAGTTTCATAAATGTAAAGAGGCATCAAATCGATACTAGCTCCGAGTCACGTAGAGCTTCCTCGAATTCAATTCTCCAACAATACAAGGAATCGTGGAAGCTCCTCGGGCCTTTTCATCTTTACTGCAATTCTTTCCGACATCGCATTGCAAGTGGCGCTGGATTCACTTCATTCCTTCCTCTACTATTTTTCTTCGCTTCGCATGTCCTTCGTAAATTCTCAGACAGAGTGGCATCCGAGTTACCACTTCAAGAAAAGCATACCGACTCCCACTGAAAGTTTTCAAAACCTTGCAAATCGCTCCTCCATCCTTGACTTCTGCATTTTTTGTGGAAAATGGGATTGCGTGCTTTGATCCTTGATGTTCTTCCCTTCTTACTCCTTCTTTTCTTTCTCCAAGACTCTTCCCTTTCCGTCTTGCTCCTTCTTTGTCATTGCCATCTTTCTTTCATCTTTTCTATTTCCTTCCCACTCCTCACTGCATGTTCTGGGCATTGATTTTCTTGTGTCACTGGGAAGGCATTTTTCCTCCGGCTTTGCGCAGGTTAGTGGCAAGCTTCGCCCCTACTTCAGGTCTCCGTGCTCTTCAAGGATGCATTTGCATGGTTCAAATTTCGGGAATCGTAGTACCGCCTACCTCTACTGGAAACTTTTGCTTCACGGAGGTTCAACAATTTTTATTATCCCCATGAACCGGCAAAGATCTCGCTTCTTCAAAAGATCGGGCCTCCGACCCCTCGTATCTACTTCGTGCTCATTTCGATGCCGATGCCGCCGAACCTCTCGTGCTTGCCGATACCCTTGTCGAGGTTCCGTCCCGTCTCGAAGCCCCTCCACCATATGAGAAATTCTCAGCGGTTCCCGAAAGGCCGGGTGATAATAGCCGGCAGTTAGGGATTGGGTTTGAAATGGTAACTTCCGCCACCTAAGTATTTTACCTCTCAAAGATCATAGAATCGCTCTTCATTAGCTTTCTTAAAGACTTCCTCTTAACAACTCTTTCAATCGTCTTACTTCATGGACAAGCAGTACCTTTCTCTCTTGTTATTCATTCGATGCATAATAGCATCTAACTTGCTTCCATAGCGTCTCATCTCGGGCTTCGCTCCATGATCCTTTTCCTCTCAGCCGTCCCTTTCAAGACTCAAGGAGTTTTCATATCAGATTTTGCCGTGTCCTCTATCGATATTTAGCCTCCTCAAGACTTTTACGCTCAATGCTCCACAACATGAAGCATCAATGATTCTCTGACGTATCATTCGCAGCATGATACACGATGTCCATTTGGGTCTTCGATCAATTCCATGCATGTGGCATCTCTCAAGAACCGCTTGAATCTTCCCAGCCACATAGCTCATCTTCCCTCAATAAAAACAATGATTTCCCTCCTCCTTTCTCGAGGTGAGTGATGGGGAAGAATTCGCCCAACAAAGCCTCTACCAAACTCTCCCTCCCAAGTATCAATGTAATCCATATGGTAAAGATTCATACCATGTGGTCAGCCAGATTCTTAGAGAGAAATGGGAATAGATGTAACTCTGATAACCTCCTCGCCCTTCACCCCATTCATTAATCGGTGTTCGCATCCCGAAATCTCCCCAAGTGTTCATTAGGATCTTCGGGATGACCAAGAAATCGTGTCACGTACCATTGTAATTAGTGGCCGGGTTTTAGTTCAAAGTCGCACGATACAGTCATCTTATCGGGCCGAGTATTCATCCCGAATGATAAAGTTCCAAAATCTCCACGGTATCGTTGATCGAGGTCCACTCGCCGCCGCCCCGTGTCCCTGGGCCGATCCCGTCTCTTCATCCGGCCATGGTGGTGTTTTCGCTTCCTGTCTTTCTCAAGTCACAAGGTTTTCTCTAATTCGTAATCACTGAATCGACGCTTCGCTTCCTATGATCAAAGTTTTTCTCGAAGAACACACTCCCATTTCAGGATTAGTCAAAACAACAAATATGCCCAATATGGTTCATCAGAGGTTAGTGGTCAAAATGAACCAACGCTTGAAACTATTTTCGTTTTCTTTAAATGTTCAAATTAGTATTTCCTTCTTTCATCTGAATATTGATCTATCAAATTCTTTTGATCCCCGGCAACGGCGCCATAAAACTTGTTGAACGACCAAAACGCATATACAAATTTAGTTGCACAATTACCAAAGGACTATTGTCTAATCCCCTGAACCGCACTACAAAACTTTGTCGAGACCAAAAATCTCCTAGAGTTAATCATTTCACTCTTGGTTTCGTCCTCGATATACCGCAAGTGCACAGTCGACAAGTAATAAAATGGATATAAGTCCGTATATCGATCCTACGTGAGATCTCAAGAATTTAAATCAACTACTCCTCGACTACTCAAGTTCCATACTATTCGACCATAAAGTGATTGGGTCCAAACTTAAGAAGCCGAAATTATACTAGCAACGAGTAAATAAATGAACAATCAAATAAACCGAATATAAAGAATAAAGAATAAAGAATAAAGAATAGCTTAAGAAAAATAAATGGACATCGAATAATTATCTTCGTAGGACACATCAAGTATAATGCTTATAGTGAAGTACCAATTCCTCGTGAAGTTAATACCGATAAAACTTCTCAATATTTCAGTTTTAAAACTGGGTCTTGCTTAGCAAGAAAGCCGGATTCTCCACACTCCACATTTCATTATCTAATTTTTCCCGATTCTTTCAAGACGTGGAATGAGATAACTACTTTTAAAAGGAATTTCCTTAACTGGGTATTTTCTTTCGCAATACTTCATACCCATTTTATGGATCAAACCTTAGCTACCAAGTTATTTGGCCAAGCAAGGATATACAACTTCCAGGTTACTCTTCTCGAAATTAGAATAGATCACCCTCTCCGATTAGATCCTCAACAACACTGGATCGGGCCTCACTATCCGACCGAGGTGAACTCTTGCTTGTTTAAATTGATAACTCGCTCAACTCGCTCTTGATTTCAAGTGAGAAGAGGATTTATCCAAGTAAACTTTACAGTGCTCATTAGATTCTAATAAGATATTAATATACCTTCAAAGTTAAACGCTCACAACTCGTGAATGTCTTCCGTGTCACTCGCAGGACCTCCTTGAAATCGAGCAATGAAACAAATCTTAAACGTATGTTAAACCGATATTCGTGATCCGTAAAACATTAAACCTAAAACCAGGCAAATTCATAAACCGAAATTCACAAGCCGGAAACGACTACAGAAAGATAATTTCGACTATAGCATTCACTTTAATGGAAGCTCGGATTCCCACTACCGAATTACCTACGCATTCTCCGATCATAAGAATAATCGCACCAAATCGAAAAGTCGACCTGTGAATTTCGAACTTTCAAACATTCCAGTAATTTGAAACGACAGAATTCTCTGCATTCACCGCTTCAAAAACGATAACACCCAGATCCAGAAAATAAAACGAAAACTAGAACGATAAATCTAATCTAATCTCTAACTACCAACATTGAAGAAAAGAAAAGAAAAGAAAAGAAAACTAAAAAGAAAATAAAGAAAATGAGCCTTCAGCTACCTGCACTTCGTCTGCGGCCGCCGCGGCCGCTTTTCATCCGTGCTCGCTATTTATAAGGCTCTCGGGCCAGGGTCCCAATTCCAATGCGCTTCAGGATTCCAAAGGATCGCCCAAGTTACTGTTCAAGTCGTGACCTCAACTCCCTTGTCGTGACATCATCCATGTCGCGACATCGATCTCACGTCGCGACATGGATATTTGATATTGTTGAATTACATGTTGTGTGATTGCAAAAAAAATTGAGAATATATGCATATTTGATATATTGGTATGAAAATGGTTGAAATGGCATAGTGCATTTCATATGCACCGTAACCTAGAAATTAGGTGTGAGGTAATGATTAATGAAGTTTTCTAAAAATGAACATGGTTGTGAAAGGAATTTCACAGATGATTTTCCTGAGAATGGGGTCGAGACGCCCATCAGATCATTTCTCGATGAGGACCATGACTGTTTTAGGAAGTTCTCCAACACATTCGCCTGAGGGTAGTCCCATATTTTACCATTCGGTAGTGTATTTTAAAGAACAACAAGTTTTGTTTCTTGAAATGGTATTTTCATACAATGGCTTAAAGTAAAGTGTGTGAGGAGCCTATGAGGACTCGAGACATAGGAATGAGATAATGAGACATTCAAGCAGGATCACGCATTTACTTGAGTGTGTGTTTAAATTGGATCATTGCATATGCACTAGGTGGAGTAACCCATTTAGGGTGATTCACCTTGACGCGATAGCTCACCCTCGTCGAGGAATATTTTTTCAGGTACAGGAGCGTTCGAGAAGATGACTATTTTAGAGGCCTAGCTTTTAGAAGAAAGCCGGGTCATGGGCTGATGTTTTGGGATAATATGTATTAGAATTGTAAATTTTAATATGTATTTGTATTAAGAGTAAATGTATAACTCTCGAACTATGTAAACTAATCAAGAATGTATTTGGATGAGTACGACATGTAGTATATATTTGGTTGGGATATGTTTGTTAGCGTATTAATGTAAATCTAAATGGGTCATTTTTACTCATTTTAATGTATATGAACTCCAATGTGGTCATGAGGATTGGTGTTGGGACATGTTTGTATTCGGGGTAGAGCCTGCATACAAAGGAGACACCGCCCGATTTTTGTGAATGGTGTCTAAGCTACCCAATATCCACGAGCATTCGCTGCCGACGTGTTGTAAACTGACACACCGGTTTTGGGGCGTCGCCAAGAACTCACAAGGCACCCATATCAAAGCTTGTGTTGGCCTTGATTTCTCTCACCCTCCTTTCTCATTCTGATAGAGCATACATATATACCTTCAACGCATTTCGAGTAGGTATAGCAAGTGCTTTTATGTAACATTTGATGTTGTTTTATCTGTAAATAGATGCCTATGAATTTCTAAGCACCAGTGGAAAAGTGTGAATGTTTTAAGAAGATTGTAGAACTACATAAGACTATAATGGATCTACCTTAGGCTAGGGGGGCAAATGCCCCCCTTGAAATTTTGGAAATATTTTTTTTTCAGCCCTCTCAAATTTTGGAAAAAAATTATTTTCATAAATATTTGAACCAAGATGCTTAAATTCAAAGTAAAAACTAATTGTCATTTAATCATGTGATTTATGCTTTACTTTTTGCCCCTCTTATATTGGATTAATTCTAGGACTATGTTTGTTCTCAAAAAATTCCGAGAAAACAAAGAAAAATAGAGAGAAAAAATTAGAAGGAAAGTGAATAAAAAATGAATTTGAAAATTAAAATAAAAATAAATCTAATGTATTATTTTTTCTTTTAATATTATCAAACTCATTTTATTTAATCTTCATTTTTCATTATAAAGATTAAAATAATTTTAAAACACTTAAGTTTCTAATGAGTGTATATTTGATTTTCTTGACATTTTTACATATCTAAACATGAGAAAAATAATTTTCCTAGCATTTTTCCTTCAAGACTTTATGTGAACCAAGTACGCCTTAGGTCTGTCAGAACCCGAAAAATACTAGTGAGAAAACAGCTAAGGAAAAAATTATTTTCTCGTGGTTTGGTTTTATCAAGAAAATATAAAATCAAATCAAATACAATAAAATTTATCAAAATTTTACATATTTTTTAGCTCCATATTGCACGTGAGAGTCAAATCATGGACACCCCCAAAATCCAGGTCCCGCTGACAACTTGTTAACTCTGCAAAAATTCCCGTGGAATTTCAAGACCGGGACACCAAACTATCATGGTCCCATTTATCGGGGGATCCATATTTTCACAAAAAATCTAGCAGTCTCTTTTCATTTCGTGGAGCTCACCCAACAACATACAACCCGTATAACAAGATAATTCATAACCCCAATCCGTGTCTCAATAAGTAGTAATGACCACACAGGGTCCATCTGTCCATATCCCCAATATACAACTATATCACAATAATCCATAAGAGTTTATTACAACACTCTTATACAAAACATATATTAAAAGTAGCTTGTTCTAATATATAGTTTACAAAATATTTATCAAAGCCACACATCCCGGTTCCTTCAAAATCACGCCCGAGTGAGCGCCGCCTCCTCTCTCACACCCGTACTCGAAAGGGGTCCTACGACGAGGTGAGCAACGCCTAGTAAAGGTCGCCTCTACAAGGGCTACTCCCACCTAAGTGCACATGTAATGGCACACCAGCCATTATCTGCAAAAACATGCATTCAAGTAAAACATGCGCATTCTTACTCAAATGTCTACATGTCACGGATTTAGAATGTGACTCCACCCTATCCTACGTCCCGAGTCCTCACTGACTCCCTCACACATGCATATGCCGAGTGTTAAAACCGAACCGTCATTATGTTCCATCAATGACCATTTTTCAAAACAAAAGCTTTTTGTTTTATAAATCAAAATCCATTGGACAATTCCCGATATCAACTTGCATTTCCCAAGTTTCGTGTGTTTATGCATTTGTGGGCTACGATGTTTACACCGCCAGGATCGCCATGCGCTCTTTTCGACATTTTTAACAAAGCCAACGATGATCATGTATAACTCACCACGGTCTTTCACCCTAGGGGGGATCTGCCCCAACTTGCTATGCCCAACACACGTATTTTTCATTTTTTTTAATCTGTGAGACTCATTTCGATATCATCTCCATGTTACCGAGAGCCTCCACCATCGAACACCAAACACAAAGTTGGATCAACCATACCCACGACATACCATCAAACACCAAAAACAGTGTCGATCTCTACCATGCACTCACACTCCATATCATGTGATGTCCTTAAGGTATAATGCAATGCAATCATGCCATTGCTCATTCATACCATGCTACATATAGCGCGATGAGCGCTATATGTGCATGTCTACTCATACATAATTACCCATGCATCATTTGAACATTTATATCAAAAAGCTTACAAATTCCAAATATATCATACAATCATGCCATCATATCAATACACACATACATTGACATCACAAGTCACTACTACTCGAGTAGCGACATCAACCCTAGCCGTGACTGCATGGTCCACAACTGGGGCCTACAATAAGCCATGGGCCTTATTCATACAAGCACATCACAACCAAACCATTAGAACACACAGTTTGACTTCCACATAATTTTAACCAAGTATATCACTCAATTCAATCAATGATATACTACAATCATATACCAATTGTGGCAAAAATTTGGACACAAATTATTAAACAACCTAAGCTATAGCAGTCCAGGAAAACGGACCATAACTTGAGTTATAGAGGTCCTATTTAGGTGATTCAAAAGCCTAACATCAAGTTCTTAGATAGATCTACAAGTTCCTTGAAGGATGCTAGTCCAAGTTCTCACTTTGTCCAATCCTAAAATCAGTCCCAAAACTTGCATGTAGGTCTCGCTTAAACAGTAGCTGCAAGCAGATTCCTTAAAATAGACCATCAAAGTTATAAAGGTTTGATCAGTGATTCAAAAGCCTAACATCAAGTTCTCAGATAGAGAGCCAATTTCCTTGAAGGATACTAGTCCAATTCCTCTTTTCTAATCGAAATCAACCACAAAACCGGACATCATATGTGGTCAAAACAGACACTATTCCCATAACCCACACTCGCCAACAGCCCCTTAGGGCAAACGGCCAAACAAATTTCTAGGCACAAAATTCAACCAAACAGCCCCTAGAATGGAAAATAAATCAAAGTAGGAAGAATCCTTACACCTTGAAGCGTGAGCAACGCCTCGAGGAAGTCCCGCAGACACTTCCTGAACTCGAAACTTTCGACTTCACGAACCTCCCGCATGAAACCTCGACGAACTCGAGTTTCGATGTCCACTCAGAGCCCTCGCCGAGTACTCCAACTTTAGTTCTTGGTCCGTCGGAAACCGACTCACTGGGACCTCGTAGGATCGTGAGAGAATGTAGAACTTCTTCTCCCCCTCTCTTTCTCTCGCTCTCTCCGCTTCCCTTCATCTCTCCGTCTCGTTTCCTTTTTTTCTTCCCCTTCTCTTTCTTTTCGCTCTAACTTAATTCTAAGTTGCTGGGATAAGTGGCTCATGTGGTGCCATGTGTCACGCGATCCTCGCTTGGATCCGTTCCTACCCCGAAACAATTTATTTTCGTCCAGTTTCAAGTTCAATTTATTTTAAATTAACTTAACTTGAGTTATTTCCTAACTCCCGAGATTCTCGTAAAATTCTCGTCCTCGGGGTCACTGAATAACTATCCACCCAAAGAAATCACAAAAATCCGACTGTCTTGGAATTCGACAAAATGTTTATGGATAACTAGATTTTTTGAGATGAATCCAATGGTGATATCCGTTACATAATCTAAGATTTAGAGAATTTTCCAGGCTTCCCTGAACCATTATGGCAATTTTATTATTTTTTCCATTTTTTAGAAAAATTAAAATTTTCCCGGGTTTTACATTCTTCCCCCTTTAAAAGAATTTCGTCGCGAAATTCACATGCACACTAGCACGCACATCACATGCATATGCAACGGTACACAATCACATACATTCAAACTAGTCATTTAATCACCAAATGGCTAAACCACATACCTTCATCCTTAAACAAGAAATTGGCACGCATCGTGTCCTCACGTTTCCATGTTGTCTCCTCCAATCCTCAGTGTTGCCACAACACCTTCACTAGCCTCACGGTCTTACGTCGCAAAACCTGATCTCGACTATCCATGCTATGCACCGGTCCCTTCTCGAAGGTCCCATCTCGCACAAGAACAAGCCCACCCTAATCCAATTATACGGGTCGATCCGGAGTGTATTCTGAGCACGGCCAGCATAGAATACTCATGGACTGATAAACTCGTAGTAATGCCAACCGATATGCAACCGTGCCCACCCTCTCGAGTATCTCGAAGGGCCCGATATATCTTGGTGATGATTTTCCTTGCTTACCGAACCTGACCGCTCCTCTCTTAGGCATCACCTTTAAGAAGATGTGATATCCAACCCCAAACTCTAGAGGTCGACGGAGCTTGTTAGCGTAGCTCTTCTGCCGGCTTTGAGCCGTGAGAAGATGCTTCCGTATCAAACCCACCTTCTCAGAGGTGTCTCTTTAATCAAACCCAATTCCTCGATGATCCTCTCTCCCACCTTTCCAACATATTGTAGATCGACACGGCCTCCCACTATGCCTCAGAGGCGCCATTGTATACTCTCGTCGATAACCGTCAGAGACGATCTCCACTAAAGGCAAGTGCTTTTCCCGGCCAATTCTTAAAACTGTGACACATTGTCATAGCATGTCCTCTAAAACCTATATACCCTTCTCTCTCGACCGGTCATTTGTTTCATGGATGAAAAGTAAGGCTCATCATCAACTATGCTCTACGGCTCTCAGAATCCTTCTAAAAGTGAGCCAAAAACCTAGGATCCTATTCCCGATACGAAAAGAGACCGGCACTCCATGTAACTAGACAATCTCTCGAATGTGGCAACTCATAGAATTCCTGCAGTGAAGGTCATCCACACCTACCATAAAATGTGTCGACTTAGTGAGCCTGGCCCACTATCACCCACACCCCATTATGCTTCAAGAGTCACCGTGGCACCGAGTCACAAAATCCATCGTGATATGCTCCCATTTCCACTCATACTCCAATGGCTAGTAGCCTTGTTGGTCAAGTGCTCAAATTTCTACCGTCGACACGTGAGACATCGTCGAAAAAAATCCCTAATGTGTCTCTCTTCATTCCTCTCCAAGAATATCAGGCGACTTAAGATCATGATACATCTTCGTGTCACCCGATGCAATCTAAATCGAGCAATGGAACTTCCCGAGGATCTCCTATCTCGCATCTCGTCAACTAGGGAACCACAACCCCGTCCCCTATACCAGACACTACCATCTCAGGTGGAACGGCCCACCCTTCACACCGCACCGATCGTACTCCTAGCCCCGATGGACACTCATCTCACGTCCCGCTCCTGGGACTCCAATCACTCTTCCTCACAGGGGAAGGTGTGGCCACTAAACTCCCTAAGACACCCTGAGCTTGATCTCTGTACTGTAGCCCAAACTATTCTACAACCTCGAGCACTACCACTGCGAGTTACACTAAACAAGATTCTACGACTTCCGACTAAGCTGCCACAAACAATTACATTTGCCTTACCGTGGATGGTATTGCAAAGTGAAGTCATAATCCTCCCCAAGCCATCCATCCGTATTGCCTCACATGTCGAGGTCCCGCCAGGTAAAGATACGTGGTCCGAAACACCTCAAACCGCTCACCATACGCATAGTGGCACCAAATCTTTAAGGCGAAGACTACGGCCACTAACTCCATGTCACGCGCTGGGTAATTTCTCGCCTCATGATTCTTTTTTAACCGCCGAGAACCATAAGCTACTACCCTCCCTGACCGCATCAAACGCATCCCAAATTGTATCCTAGAGGCATCACAATACACTATGTACCACCTTTCTAGACTAATAAAATAGAGCTTTAGTAAGCCTCATTTTCACTCCCGAATGCCTTCTCACATAAGTCATTCCACTCGACCTGACCTTCTTCGGGTCAATCTCACATAGTGTAGCTGACGGGAGAAGTCCTCAATGAATTTCCCTGGTAATACCTTGCTAGTCCTATGAAACTCAAGGTGATCTCAAAGACCACTTCTACCGCCTCCCAACTCATAACTCGCCGACCTTCCTCCCCGGTCCACCGACAGACACGTGCTCTATTGACTGAGCACGTCCCAAGAATTTCACCCGCAAAGATAAAATTCACATTTGTCGAACTTTACATACAATTGATGGTCTCTCAAAACTTGAAGAACGCACCCTCAATGACTTCATGTTCTCCTCAAACTCGATTATATCAAAATGTCGTCAACAAAGACTACGACAAATTGATCTAAGTAGGGTTGGAATACCCTATGCATGAGATCCATGAATGCCGCTGGAGCATTCGTCAAGCCAAATGGCATCATCAGAACTCGAAATTCTATACCGCGCCTATAAACGCTGGGCCTAGTGGATATTCGCTCCCTAACTCTCAATTGATGATAACCGGTGAAGGTCTATCTGGAGTAGACTCACGCCCTCTTATCGATAAAACAAATCATCAAACTTCAGAATGATACGATTCTCGATCAGAATCCTATTCAACCTGGCTGATAGTCAATGCACGCTAGTGGTTTTGTCCTTATTCTTAGCAAATAGAACCTGGGAGCCCTAAGGTGAAGTGCTTAGTCTAATAAAACCCTATCCAACAATTCCTACAGCTTAGACCTCGAGTCTTATAACTTAATCGATGCCATCCTACGAGGAGTCATAGAATGAGCGACATACCAGGTGTAAATCCCAATGAAAAGTCTACATCCCCGTGCAAAGGTAATCCCAAAGAGCTCATCCGAAAAAACATCCTCGTACTCGCAAACTACCCGAGGTAGACTCAAACCCTATCTCACCTCGTCCTCCAGGGTAAGGCTTGCTAGCCAACCCATCAACTTCCCGTGCCATCTAGAGTCATACACGACCTAGGGTAACGCATCATGCTTATCCCCTTGAAATATAAAACAAGTACCATCCTGTGTGCAAGCGGTAACTCTTTTACAATCACAAATAATGATGACTTTGGTGTCGCCAACCGCCCATCCTAAGGATGACCTCAAACTCCGACATGTCCACGACCTCAGTTCATAGAGCGAGAAGAATTTGAGATCTCCAACTCACAATCTCGACATATCTAATGAACACTCACCCTTGTTCCTAGGGGAGAATTCACATTCAACGACTTTTCTAAGGTTCCAACCTCTAAGCCCATATCGAGATTTCTCTCATTGTTTATTTAGCAGTGTACATGCCAACCACTAATAGGCATCAACATCTTGAACTATTCCGTTCATCCATTTTCCGAACTCTTAAGGTTATGTTTTCTAACCCTAGTGTTCATATTTTCCTATATACATTATACCATGTATATAATTCACGCAAGAGTTGTGACGCCCTTAAAACTCTGGGGTCTCCTTCGACAACCCTCAACCTTACGAAATTCCTCAGGATTTCGTGACCCAACACACACTCAAGCCATTCCCATTTACAAGGAACCATATTTTCACAAAAAATCGGGCAGAGTCTCCTTTGTTCGGGGAGCTCTACCCAACATACAACCTGTAAAACAATATAACCATAACCCATCCAGGGTCTCAATAGAAGTAGTAATGACCACACAGGGTCCATTTGTCCATATCCCCAATATACAACTATATCACAATAATCCATAAGAGTTTATTACAATACTCTTATACAAAACATATATTAAAACTAGCTTTTTTTAATATAGTTTACAAAAATATTTATCAAAGCCATATCCTAGCTTCCTTCAAAAATCACCGAGTGAGCCGTTCCTTCATACTCCCCCGTAATCTAAAGGGGCATCCACGACGGTGAGTAATGCCTAGTAGAGAAAACCTCCTACAAGGGCTACTCCCCACCTAAGTGCACATGTAATGGCACACCTCACATTCAAGTAAAAACATATGCATTCCTCTCCCGACGACCATCCGTTCCAGTGGGATGAAAAGCTGCCCATCATCAACTATGAACCCTACGGCCTTCCTGAAACTTCCAAAAGCAGGTCGTAAACTCGGGGATCTCCGTCCGCAGTATGGACACCGGTACTCCATGTAAAATGACGATCTCTCGAACGATAATCCGAAAAATTCCTCCGAAGCAGGAAGGTCATTTGCACTGCTAGAAAATGTATCGATTTAGTGAGCTGGTCCACTATCACCCATACCGCATCATGCCTCCTCGGTGTCCGTGGCAAGTGAGTCACAAAATCCATCGTAATATGCTCCCACTTCCACTCGCCGCTCCACCGGCCGGAGTGTGCTCGCTTAACCTCGGTGCTCACTTTACCACGACATGTGAGACATCTTTCGAACAAAACTGCACGTGTCATTGCTGACCTCAAATTTTCCGACACTTGCCAAAGACTAAGTAAAGTCCCTAGTAACGATGCCAAAAACTTGTTGAGACCAAATGATGTATATATGAAAATATGGCCAAGGGAGTGAATGTGGTAAATACTAAACAAAATCGATTTAAAACAAAAGTAAGCATACTCAAAAACTGAAATGAAAAGTATTACCAAAACTCATCCCCTTTCCGCAAGTGCATGGGTCATACAAGTAATAAAGTGGAATCTAAAAGTCCGTATATCGCACTCCACGAGGATCAAGGTTCTAATTGGAATTTGATCACCCCGATTATAAGGGCTCTTCACTATTTAGGACCAAGTAGATGTGGAATAAAACCAAATTTAATTCGAAACAAACTGATTTAAAACTAATCCTAAAATCTACCAAATAAACAACTACTTAATTCTAAAAAGTATGAAGAGAAGCACTAGGGATGGGGATAATTATTTACAAAATAGCTTCAATTTTTTTGGAAACACAACATTTGTGAGTTGAATGCTGGATTTGTCTAAGAGCAATGTAGTATAGCTTGAATTTCTCCATATACCATGCATTTCACTAATTAGAGATTCATGTTCCTTTCAGACAAATGGGTCTAAATAATTACTTTAAAATCTACTCCTCTTTAAGATTTGATTGTTTTTCTTTCCAATACTTCACAACCACTTTCAGACTAAAGAATTATCGCTTCATAGACGTGATAATGCAAGCCTTCTCCAATGTAATTGGTATTCTTCAAATCCATCAAATCTAATAAAGTTCTATCTCTCCCCTGATTAGATCTTATGCGGTTTACGGGATCAAGGTCATTATATCGATTGCTGTGAGATCTCTAAAGATTAAACCGATGCATCATCTAATTAATCCTCACACCATGAGTAAATGAGTGATCTATCAAAGTAATCTTTTAGAGTTCATTAGTTCCATAATATTAGTCTAACATACCCCCAAGTTACCGCTCTTACTCTCGTGAATCTCCATCTCTCGTGCTAATTAGATTGCCTCTTGAAATCGAAAGCAAAGCGATACAACTCTTGGGTATAAGCTAACACATTATTCCAAACAGCTTAATTATATGAACAATACCAATTATATAAATTCAAGCCAAACCCACAAAATCCAAGAACCCGCAAATCAATGTTCAACAATTAATCCCTTACCCCTGTAGGTGTTTAATGTTCCATTACTGGATTCCAATCATCACCAATCACACAAAAGTAAGAAATGAAGAAAGAAATCAAGAGACAAAGAGGAGAGAAAATCTGGGGATTTTAATTTCACCTTTGTCTCAACAAGAATGAAATCAATCTCTATTATACAACACCAAATCTCTTCAATAGAAATAAAATTCGCTTCCAAAATTGCTCTAAGATTTATTAAAATTAGAAATCTGTAGAAAAACTAAGAAAATGGGTAGTTTAGAAAGAGAAACCCCATGAGAGGTGTTCTCCCACCTTCTCGTTGCCCTAAAAACCTAAAAACGAGTATTTATAGTCCTAGGTGAAATGGATCTTGAAACAAGCTTAATATCCATTTTCTACTTTTGTTTTTTTTTTTTCCCAGCGTTTATCAATACACAAATTTTCTTACAAATGCAGTTTTCTTTGTCACAACAAACTTGTCGCGATAAGGTTTTCTCTCGTCGACAGCTTTCTGCTCAACTTATCTGGGGCTAACTTCTTCATTTTAACTCGATTGGGCTGAGTGTGTCGTTGGAAAGATCTTTTGAATGTAGAATTAAATCATGAGTAGAGTTGAACCATTTGATGCTCTAGGATGATATAGAAAATTGATCTTCTCAAAGGATCTGACTGGGTGGAGACATCTGACAATCCTCTTTGAAACATTTTGCAATCTTTCGTACTAAATCACTCGTCATCAAAAATCCCAAACCAAATTTAGAGGAAATGTTATGAGTTTTACATGAATATGGCTATAAAATGCCTGCAATAGCTATAAATCGAACTCAAAACATGTACGAAGTTTTACACTCCATCAAATACCCCAAAACTTAAAGTTTTTCTTGTTCTCAAGCAAAGAAAGAAAGAAGTTGCTTTTCCTCAATCAATGGAAGAGAAGATTTCATTTCACCCTTTTATTTAACAAAACCGAAAATCAAGCTCTAAGGTATGTGATATGTGTCTCAAGAATTACTCCTTACAAGGAATATAGGAATATGATCAAGATAATTTATTCATTTTAATAGTGAATTCATAATAGACAAATTTAGATCATAGTTCTCACTAAGGTGTGTGTGTGTGGTCTTCCCATTCAAACAATTGTAAGCTAGATGAGTTTATGAGAATTGAGATAAGGATGCGATTCCTAAGATAATTTATTTAGGTTCATAGGCTTGTTGTTCTTATCACTCTCCACTAATGTAGGCACACACAACCTCAAGATCAAGTAAATCTTTATAAGCTTCAGACCGTAAGGCTTAGGTAAGGGTAGTCGAAAAGTAATTTTAGGCCAAAACTTACCCAAACATACATATTTTTCTACATTGATAGCTCCTATCGCTGCTGATTCTTACACCATGACATAGCGACACACTCAAGCACCCCAAAATTTGTTAGGTGCATCATTCCCATACTCTTCATATCACCTTTACTTAAAGTGCGCATTCTTTCGACCAAACACCCGAGAAGCCTTTTCTTTAAGACAAGGTTTGATAGAGCGATGAAATGTCAAAACCCCTTAAGCTTTCTGCAACCCTTAGCGAGCTTTAAATTAGTAGCTCTGAGACCCGATTGTCCTTAGGAGTCTTAGGTGTTGAGACATCCTTAAGTTCTGCCTCCGTGGAAGGAAGGCTCTGAGGCTAGACTCTCCTCCTTGATTTTTATTATATTTTTCTATTTTTTTTTATTTTTATTTTTCTCCTTCCTTTTTATCAACCTCTTTTGATTTTCAAGTTATTTCATTTCAACCAATTTAGAGTTATTTTTCCTATGAAAAAAATAACTCCCCCAAACTTGCTCCTCACCACATTTCTCAATTATGTTAAAATCCTCATGTTATGGGTGAGTTTGGTTCTTTACTAAGGGATTGTGATGTATAGGAAGGTTATTGGCTTCAAACTTGGTTCTTATAAACAAAATTTTGGCTCTTTAAGGCTCGACATTGTAGTGCCCAGGAATATGCATATGCATATTAATAGGGTTAGCTTGAAGGCCTGATCTTTCCCGAGGGATGGCCCCAATCATTTTCTAAGTATGTGTTACCTAGATTTCGCCTCGGCGATAATAGAACAATTCTAGAACCTTTGGAGATCAAAATTAGATGGATTATCATAAACCTTCTCTAACT